>JAOTNS010002589.1:0-480000 GCA_028476615.1 Culter alburnus
TTGTTGTTTGACTCATATAATGTTCAGCAAAACCAGCTGATGCACCAGAGATGTTCAAGCATCCCTAGATAGGTCTTCCAGACAGACAGGAAATGCCGGTGTTTTCAGCTCCTCATGTTGTGTGTTCTCGTCTGCAGTGAGAAGGTGGATCTGCAGCTGCCGCAGATGGAAAGCGCCATCTACGCTCCGACTCCAGCCGACATCCCGCCGAGCGCAGCCCAGGTTTAAGGAGCGCACCATCACATCTCTGGGGGGACGAAGGCAGCGCCGGAGCACGTTCAAGAAGAGAAAGACTGAGAACGGCAAATCCAGGAGCCTCCGGCAGAGAGGGAAGGACGAGTAGAAGATCTCCACGGCGCTGAGATCAGATCTGCAGTCTCTGAGCTTCTTCGCTTTAGAATTTTTGTATTTATAAATTGTTGGCAGATGACTGCCTTTACCTGCTTCAGAATACGTTTTTTGTGAATATTTCCAGGAATCAGTTTTGCTTTTTGATGTTTAAGTGACATGTCTGTTTTATGGAAGCTTGTTTTTACCACGGAATTAAAAATAATACAATTGCAACTTTATATGTGAGTATTGCCAGATGAAGTCGCAGATCTTTTTTATTCCGTGGCAGAATCGAGCTTCCGTACTGTTGTGAGTGTTTTAGAATATTTGTTATTGTTGGCTTGAAGAATCAAAGCCATAGTTTTCATTAAACCTTCATGTCTTACAGATGAATCCAGACTTTCTTTGCTCATGAATGGAGTTTCATTCGCCTCAAATGACAATAAAACTTTTTACATTTAAATGGTGTCATTCATTTTAGTCGCTGGTTTAAATGTTGTTATTGATCGTCAGGCGTTGAAGTTTGGGTTTAGTCCCATATCAACATGATTCACCCTGAATAAGACGATAGTGTGTCATCAGACGTGTTTCTGTGAGCGTCTGATAGGCTCAACGCCTTAATATTGAGTTGATAGTCGCTCTCCACACCCACATCAAACTCTACAGCAACACTCACAATTCATGATGATCTCCACAAAAATATTAAATTCACATGTATATCCAACTTTTACTCACATAATGTGATATATATACTATATAATATATGCATTATTTCACCTCAGTATAAGGCATTAAAATGTAAACATTAAAAGTATGACTTTCTATAAAGCTGCTTGTGTTTTATGAAAAGCTCTATACAAATAAAAAAGACTATTTTGATGTAAATACACAGTTTTGACCTCCAGTAATCTGTCATTCAGCACATCTTAGACTTATTTTTAACAAAAACTAATCAAATGTGGATGTCGACCTAAAGCATTTACTGGAGGTTCTGTGTTAAGACGTGACGCCTTATACATATATGGAATATAGTTTAATGACAGGAGATATGTACAATATGAGCTCAAATCCTCATGACTTCATGGATCAGCTGATGTTGTTCAGTTTGAGCAGGTGATGTCTGTCCTGCAGGAGTCTGAGCAGATCCTCCAGAGTCTCGCCGCCCCGCAGGAACGCCTGACAAACACAAGCAGATGAGAGACTGGAATATGGACTCGATTTGGGAAAATCTCAGACAATTTGCTGCTGAAGCCTGGCATATGAAATAATAGTCAGAAAAAATATGTTTGAAATGGAACATTTACATGAAATATAAAAGAAATCTAAATAAAATTGCTTTTTTGTTGAGAATCATATTTGATCTATCAGGCTTTAATGGCTCATATAGTCTGATATAGTGAGAATATGAAGGTAAAAACAGCGTTTTAATATTCAGAGACTCAAACTGAGCAAAAATATGCTGTTTGCTGCAGATGCTGATATTAATATGAAAGTAAATCAATGGGATCATTATAACAGTACAGCAGATACTGACATAAAAAAAATACATAAATATCAATATCTGCCAATAATGTCCTTACAAGCTCTATATCAATACAATGATGATTGATAAACGATGGTCATATCTGATGATTTGATGATGTCTGGATAACTTGAAATATTACTAACAATATCAAAGTTATTCTAAGTTTGCTTGATAAAAGAGTTTAAAGCATCAGAAGGACTGGAGGAGATCGTGTGCGACAGGGTTCATCAGATCTTCATCATTTAGAGTTCATATCAGATAAGATACAGTAGCTTTATATGGTTCATATCGACAGGATTCAGAACGTTACCTTGATGTCACGCGTCACATGACCAATCCTGTGGTCCGTCACTCGATCTTGGCTGAAGTTATAAGTGCGTATTCTCTCCGACTGACATCGAGTGCCCCCTGAACCACACACACACACACACACGTAATAATGTGTTAATAAAGTCATTATAAAGTGTTCATGTCAAGACAATCATGTTCTGTCGTCTCGTTTTCCAGCACAAATATCTAAACATTCTTTAATCAAGATACATTTACTGGAGAAAATGACTGATGTTAAGTCTTGTTTTCTGAAAAATGCATCACAATGAAGTGAGTTTGTGCTTAAAATAAGAACAAATATCTGCCAATGGAGTCAGAAAAATAATCAAATTTTCCCTTTGAATTAATATTTTTTACAGTCTGACTCTCTTGATGAAGCACAAGGTCATTGGTCGTGTTTGGTCAGATGGTGGATCGATCTGATCGGTGAACTGGCCTGTTGTCTGCGTGCGGTGTGCGTCTGCTCTCTCTGCTGTCCCATGATGCTCTGGTACAGCCGCGCGCGGAGCACACGCAGCGCCGTATCGCGGTTCTTCAGCTGAGAGCGAAACTGCTGACATTCGGCGACGGTTCCTGAAGACGAGAGACAAAACTGAGTCCAGAGTCAGTGATCGAACGTCGTCAGATATATATTCAGCGTTGTTCTCGTCTCATCACTGAATCTTGAGTGTCGTATGAACCCGGCGCACCTGTGGGCAGGTGAACCACCCGTACGGCGCTGTCGGTGGTGTTGACGCTCTGTCCGCCCGCGCCGCGTGACCTGAACGTGTCGATCCGCAGGTCTTTGGACGCGATGTGAACGTCGACCTGCAGAGTTACAGACGTCACTCAGAACAGAAGACACACGAGCACAATGCAGTAAAGAGAAGACGTCTGCTCTGACATCACGCGGCTGCGGCAGCACGACGACCGTCATGGTTCCCGTGTGGATGCGCTGCATGCGTGACGACAGACCCACTTCAGGAATCCTCTGCACTCGGTGCGTCCCGCCCTCGAACCTCAGCCAGCGATACACTGAGTCACCTGAGATCCTGACGGAGGCGTGATGAAGCCCTCCTGACGACACACACACACACACACACACACACACACACAATTAGTTTCTATTGAGCTAAATTTTTTATAAAAAAAATTCTACTCACTATAGTAATGCACCGTTAAATGTTAGTTCATTTTTATTTATTTATATTAACATTTTATTCATTTATTTTAATGTTATTTATTATCTTTAATTAACAACTAATTATTTTTTATTTTATTTATTTATATCAATAAACAATTTATACACTGAAAAATGTATATTATAATCTAAAATTAGTTTCTATACAGTTACATTATATATTTTTCTACTCACTATAGTAATGTACTGTTAAATGTATTATTTATATATTTGCTTATTTATTGAGTTTTATTTTTATTTGTTTATTTTAATCTAATTTAATCTGTTTAATAGGATTAATAACCAATATTTTATTTTATTTATAGTAATCAAAACTTATTTATTTTAATGTCATTTTTATTTATTTTCTTTAATCTTTTTAAAAAACTAATAATTAATATTTTTATTTTATTTATATTAATTAAATGTTTTATTTATTTTACTGTAATTTAAGCTATTAAATTAATTAATTAATTAATGTATTTTGAGATTAAAGATATTTTTTAAAGTTTCATCAGACATTTTTGATGTACATGACATTTAGACATCTAATTTAATGTATTTAATAGATTAATAACTAATATTTTTTCAATTTAATTACATTTTTACTTATTTATTTATTTTAATCTAATTTAATAACTAATATTTTATTTCATTTATATTAATCAAAATTTTTATTTCTTTATTTTAATCTAATTTAATGTATTTAATGAATTAATAACTAGTATTTTTTTATTTTATTTGTATAAATATTTTTAATAAATAATTTTAATCTAATTTAATTTATTTAATACAATAACAACATATTTTTTATTTGTATGAATACATTTATTATTTTTATTTTTTATTATATTAATACTTTTTTAATATATCTAATTTAATCTATTTAAAAAATTAAATTACTAACTAATAATTATTTTAGTTTTATATTAATGAAAACTTTTATTTATTTATTTTAATCTAATTTTACCTATTTAATGGAGTAATAACTAACTAATATTTTTTAATCATTTATTATAATTAATTTATTGACATAATTACTTTAATGTTTTCATTCAGAGTTTCTCTAGTCTTGAGGACCCTGGGGCCGATGGATAAGCGAGGCGTACCGTAATCTGCCGGAGTGTAATTGCAGAGCTCAAAGTCCCAGTTTTTGTAGGAGGCAAAGCCGTGGTACATGTCGAAGATCTCTCGCGTGAACTGCTGGCAGATGTCTCCTACATCAACACACACACACACACACACACGTGTCACACAGCCGTCAGTGAACGTCTCGTATCTGATGGGAACGTGATCAAACCTCCAGTGGTTCGTCCCGCCGCCACCTCCAGCACGACGCTCCTGTCGTCCAGATCATCGGCGGGAACCAGCACCTCGATCAGCTGAAACATGAAATCAACATGTGACTTTCTCCAGACACAATTCCTGAAGGATGAGTGAAGGAACCGTCCAAACCTTCCTGTTCAGCTGCTCTATCCTCCTGCTCAGATCTTCATGTTCCTCTCGTAAGAGCAAAAGCATCTGCTGCTCTTCAGCTGCCGTGTCTGAAACACACAATCACAATCACTCACTCCTGACTCACTCCAGACTCACTCTCCTGACTCACTGACTCACTGACACACTCCAGACTCACTTCTGACTCACTCCTGACACACTCCTGACACACTCCAGACTCACTCCTGACTCACTCCAGACTCACTCCTGACTCACTCCTGACTCCAGACTGACTCCTGAGACTCACTCACACTCCTGACGGAGACTGACACATCCTGACTCACTCTGACACACTCACACACTGACTCACTCCTGACTCACTCCTCCACACTCCACTCACTCACTGACTCACTCAGACTGACACACTCCTCACTCCTGACTTCCTGACACACTCCAGACTCACTCACTCTCCTGACTCACTCCTGACTCACTCTGACAGACTCACTCCTGACTCACTCCTGACTCACTCCTGACTCAGGAGACTCACTGACAGACTCACTTGAGACTCACTCACTCCTGACAACTCACTCCACACACTCCAGACTCACTACTCACTCCTGACACACTCCAGACTCACTCCAGACACACTCCAGACTCACTCCTGACACACTCCAGACTCACTCCAGACTCACTCCTGACACACTCCTGACTCACTCCTGACACACTCCAGACTCACTCCAGTCACTCCTGACTAAGGTGACTAAGGTGAAATTATGACAAAAAGTCAATTATGAGATAAAAAGTTGAAATTAAAGTTGAATGTATGACAAAAAAGTCATAATTATGAAATAAAAAATTTAATTATGACATACTAAGTCAAAATTGACAGTCCATTATGAGATAAAAGAATTGTAATTATGAGTCATAATTGAGATAAAACATTGATATGACAAAGTCATAATTATGAGATAGTCTAAATTAACAAAGTTGAAATTATGACAAAAAGTCATAATTATGAGATAAAAAATTAAATTATGACATACTAAGTCAAAATTGACAAAAAGTCAATTATGAGATCAAAAAGTTGAAATTATGACACCAATGCATAATTATGAGATTAAAAATGTGTAATTATGAGTCATAATAGAGATAAAACATTGATATGACAGACATAATTATGAGATAAAAATGGACAAAAAGTCAATTAGATCAAAGATCAAAAAAATTTAATAAGGGGATAAAAATTGAAATTATGACATATTAAGTCATAAATACGAGATAAAAGGACTGTTATGACTGTTATGAAGGACTGTTATGACATAACAGTCAAAATTGACAAAAAGTCAATTATGAGATCAAAAAGTTGAAATTATGACATACTAAGATCAAAAATTTAAATTATGACATAAAGTGTCCAAATTATGACAAAGTTAAAATTATCAGATAAAAAGTTGATATGACAAAAAATCCTAATGAGGTAAAAAGTCATAATTATGTGATAAAAGTGTCAGTGTACTAAGTCATAAATATGAGATAATTCAAAATTATAAGACAGAAAGTAGAAATTATGAATACATCATTACTTTTGTATGTCATAATTATGATTTACCAAAGCATGATTTTTTTTTCTTATTTTCCAGTTATTGAACTATTAGTCTCATATTTGATGAAGATTGCAACATTGTTTCTTTTATTTTCTTCATTATTTCTGTGAAGCTGCTTTGAAACTGTAGAAATAAAGCTGAACAAACATGAGTGATGGACAGTGATGAAGACACACTCATAACACACACACACACACACACTCACTGTGAATGAGAGTGTGTATCTCCTCCAGCTCTCTCAGCGCTTCTCTTGATCTCTCAATCGTGTCCATCACCCTCGTCACTTCCGCCAGCCGCAGGTTCAGAGTTCTCCGGTCAGTGTCGGTCAGCTGATCGCTCTCTAAACGGCTGGTGACAGTCTCGTGCTCGTCCATCACGCGTTTAATGCGCCTCTGAACCGCCTCGTTCTTCAGGAAATCATCAGTTTTGTGGCTGTTTGATCTGCAGATCCTCACAGGCTGAAGAAGAGGCGAGACGCGCCGCAGGATCCGCCGCAGAGCCGCCATCAGCCACTCACACTGATCCTGGGTCAGTCAGTAAACACACTAATCTAGACTGACACCCGTTCATGAATCACTCCAGCGGCTAATAAAGGTTTATTTTGTCTGACTATTTACTGGTCATCCTCATGAAACTAAAGGTCAGTGACGCACAAGAGCTCACGTGGCCACAGAAACAACAGGAACCCGAGATGCTTAGTGGGCGTGGCTTCATAGCCGGTGCTGTCTCTGATTGGTCAGGCACAATGTAAGCTGTTACTGTTCTCAGGACGGACTAATCACAGTCGATTGAGATTGCCGGTTCACGGCGATTGATTTAACAATTTTATATAGATTGCAGTCGATGATTTCCGTTTGTTTGCCAAGTAAAGATACTCTGAATTAATTAGATAAAAAAAGACTTGCTGTCGCATAAATGTTTCTAATAAAGCAGAAATTAACTGAGATTTCAGCGACCCCTGGAGGAGAAACCCAGAAACGTCACCAGCGCGTGGGCTCATGGGATGTGTAGTCTACACGAGTAACTGGTCAAATTTTGTAAGAGGATATCTTATTCTTAACAGACACTGCTGGACATCTGAACATCTGTCAAGAGTTGCATTTGCTCTTGTAATGTTATTTAAAATTATTTCTACCATGGAATAGGAATAAAAAATAAATATAATTGTGAATTGTTATCTCGCTAATGCGAGTTTATAGGCATATCTTTTTTTTGACTTTTTAAAAAACACACACACAAAAAAAAAACATTTTATTTATTTATTTTATTAATTTTTTTATTAGGTGGAGGAAACAATCTTTCATAAGAAACAAATATAGACTACAGACAAAGAAAAGTGCAGTATGTGTATGAGGCGGTTCATGGAATCGGTCCAAACCCTGAGCGAATCATCTGCTCTCTTCATCATCAGTCACTGTTCTGAGTTCAGTTCTCACTTCTCCAGTCACTAATACGCTACAAGTCTCTGTAAATGACTGTCAATGTAGGAACAGTTATTCTGAGCGGATCCGACATAAGGACAAGCTTCCGACCGACAGAGAGAGAGTGACCGCAGAACAGTGCACTGGACTCAGGATGGACACCACTGTGAACGCGCGCGTGACTGTGGCCGTGAGTGTGATCGGGTTCCTCCAGCTCGTGTCCGCGGTCACACTGCTGCTGCACTGCACTGGATTCATCACACAGGTACTGCAGCATAAACATCTGGACAGGTTAGGGAAAACATGGAAATAGTGGGGAGTTAAAAATGTAAAGTCAATGAAAATGTCTAATTTTAATAAATGGGGTGAATTTAGGTTGATTGCGACACTTTTTCAAATATATCAATGGAAAAAAGTGTCCCAATCACCCGAATTCAATTTATTTGTGTAATTATGATCAGTCCTAAAACATAATTTATAATTGATCTGAATAATGACACTATTGTCTTCTGTAGAGCAGCTTTACAGCTGAATTTGCATCATTGATTCTGTTATTTTTATATCTGGATTGTTGATGATTAACAGCACTAGTGTCAGTAATTCCCATCAGAACTGTGATTCTCCTGCTTCCCATCAGGATCCCGGCTGAATCAGCTCATTTACTGCTTGTCTCTAATGTTTCTGATCTCTTCCAGATGGATTCAGTCACAGAGCTGAAGAACCACTCTGAGGTACGAGGCTTTCTTTGATTCATTTGTTTGATTTTGTTGCATGAACCCAGCTGACAAAAATATGATCTAAGAATGTTTTTCTAACGTTCCCATTAAGTTATTTTTTAAAATGTCCTTTGAAAGTTCAAAATGTCCAGTTTTTTAAAAAAAAATCTTGTTCTTGGTTATGTGAACATTAAGGAACATTACATTGTATCATTCTTCAAACATTAAGGGAACGTTACTTTTGAATGTTCTCTGAAACAAGTAGCAACATTTAAAAGGTTCTGAGACGTTCACTGTTAGCTGAGAATATCATGTGAAAGTATTATCTGAGTTTAAAAACACACTAAAATGCTGTATAAAGATATTAAAGACACATCTTGATTGTTTTAAAACAGGCGGTTATTGAAGACACTGTCGTCAGTGAACGATCAACACGTCAGAAACACAGAGAAACTGCAGCAGCTGCTCACCTGCCCATCAAACCCTCCAGACAGACACACAGTAACTGCAAATCATTAACATGATCACTCTCACACTGCAAACAATGTGTTTCTGTCTCGTTTTCCAGCACAAATATCTAAACATTCTTAAATCAAGATACATTTATTGGACAAGCAAAATGACTGAAGATATAAAGACTTGTTTACTGAGAAAATCATCAAAATGTAGTGAGTTAAAGTGTACCTATAATGCTCCTTTCACAAGATAGTCTCTGGTGTCTCCAGAATGTGTGTGTGAAGTTTCAGCTCAAAATCCCCCACAGATCATTTATTATAGCTTGTCAAATTTGCCCCTATTTGGGTGTGAGCAAAAACACGCCGTTTTTGTGTGTGTCCCTTTAAATGCAAATGAGCTGCTGCTCCAGAAGAGGGGCGGAGCTTTAACAGCTCAACAACAACAAAGCTGGAGAATCTCACGCAGCCAAAATGAGGATTGTCAGTAACGGTGTTCAGCCTTACATTGTTCAAACCGGAGTCGACACTGATGGAGAGACTCAGGAAGAAGTTACAACTTTTAGAATGAAACTGGACGTTTCTGAATGGTTAGTGGATAAATTGATGTAGTTGCTGTGGAGTTGATTCAACTCATCCACTAGCATGTGCCGTCATGTTCATCTTTTGTGTTGAATTGACCCTCGTTTGTGAAGCAGTCCGGCGTAAAATGACGGCATGTCAACAACACTCTACTACAACAACTCTTCCTCTTCTCTAAAGCAGCCCAACATGGCCCCGCCCCCCTTTGTTGAGTGTTCTCGGGGGCGGGGTTTATGTAAATTTTAGGGTTTGTGATGTCACTAACCCGGGAAGAAGCTTGTTGTAGTCCCTACCAGCCGTTTCTGTAAAAGAAAATATCTCTCTTTGCATTGAACTTTGAGCGTCGTAACTTTGCAGATGTTGTTTATGATCAAACAGCAACATTACACACTAACTAAAGTTAAAAAAGTAAAATCATAATCAACCACTGCTTTAAGAATGTTTAGATATTTGTGCTGGAAAATGACAAAAAAATATATATTTTTAATAGTGTATTATCAGTTTTCTGGTGCGTGTGTGAATGTTATACTGTCGTTCTCAGGGAACATTCGTGCCACGATCATCCACTGGAACGCTGATCAGGGTCATCTGTCACGCTTCGGATACCACGACGGACGAATTCTTGTCCAGAAATCAGGGCTGTACTACATATACGCCAAAACCTGTTTCCGTCACTACGAGAGCCTGGAGACGGAGGCTAGTTCTGGCCCCGGGCGCGTCTGATGCCGTCCAGCTCATCCAGTACGTGTTCCAGGAGCGAGTCACTCACAGCGCCCCCTCCAGGACAGTGCTGATGAAGACCGGCAGCACGCGCAGCTGGAGGAGAGGAACGTACGACATGTGCTGCCACCAGCAGGCCGGTCTGTTCCCACTGCGGGACGGAGACGCCGTGTACGTCAGCGTCTCCAACTCATGGATGCTCGACCCGGAGGCCGAAGGAAGCTACTTTGGGGCTTTCAGGATCAGCAAATGAGCTCCGTGAGGAGACATATTTAATGTCATATTTAAAGAGGACCTATTATGCTCTTTTACAAAGTCTTGATGTTGTTTTTGTGCTCTACTAGATTGAATGTTGATTATTTTCCTCATATTCTCCATTGTTGCAGCTCCTCTCTTCCCAGTCTGTCAGTAACGCTCTGTTTAGTTCCTGTCTCTATGAAGCCCCTCCTTCTGAAAAGCACATTGTGCTCTGATTGGTCGGCTGGAGCAGTGTGTTGTGATTGGTGTTTGGGAAATGTCCCGCCCCTTACCATAACCGCCAACTAACTCAACCAGGCCCCGCCCCTTTATTGTGCGTATGAATTATTTAAATGAGGAATATTGTGACGAAAACTCAAGGCGTTTCAGAAACACTGATATAGAGAAGAACTTGTTGAGATTTTTCATGCTCAAACAGCAACAGTTACACCGGAACAGCGGAATCAACACCGGAATCAGGTTGATTTGGACTCGCGGGGAAAAACCCGTCTGAGCGTCTCATCCTGTTTGTCCACCAAACACAATGTGTGATACTTCCTCAGACGAGCAGGATTAGAAACAGACGCAAAACAATCAAACACAGGCCAAATATAATATATCAGAAATAGCAGAACGGGGTAAACAGTGTCTGAAGATTGAAAACTTCTGAACACGACACACATCATCATTACACGACACACCCAACAATAAAAGACTCAAACAATCTGCAATAACATCTGTGTGAGATCCTAAACACTCCGAACACGGACATCAAACTGAGACGTAAACATGATGTCAGACTGACACAGTGAGAATCAGACGGCAGACAAACACTGATCTGAGGTCAGACGTCTGTATAAACAGTGTTTCTCTCGGACTGAGACTCGGGTCAGTTCTCAGTTAAACAGTAAATTGATCAGCCTTTGAAGTGTATAATAAACTAAGAAAAAGTAAAAATGTGAAAGGAAACATTCAGAAATATCAATATTCAAACACGTGCCCTGATGAAACACTCAGATCATTATAGTGATGCTGATGAATGTCAGTGTTTTATTGAGCAGATATTACAGAAATAAAGTTTGAGTTCAGTCTGATGTTCTTATCTTTCAAGATGATGTCTTACAAACTTACTGAATTCTGCTTTTGTAAATGTCATCATGGTTTGACTCCTGATAGTCCTGAAAGAATCAGACAGAATAAATAGAAAATGATTAATAAATTACTAATGTTTACCATCAATCTATGCCAGAAGTGTTTATGAAGTTTAGAGATACATTATAGTACTATTATTGGTAATAAAAGCATAATAATTTATTGATATTATTTGTTGTATTTATTTTATTTTGTAACTTTTTTTTCTGAAAATAATATTTAATAAAAATATAAAATGTTTCTGTCAGTTATTGTTCTGAAGTAAAAAAAAAAAAAAAACACTGAAGAAAACATATTTATGACTTAAAAGCTGAGATTTAAAGACAGGAGAGAAACACACACACAAACACACTGACACAAACACACACACACTGACACAAACACACACACTGACACAAAACACACATTGACACAAACACACTGACACACAAAAAACACACACACACACACACACTGACATATACAAACATCACACACATTGACACACAAGACACAAGTTTTATATATATATATATAACTTTTCTCATTTCCGATTTACTTTAATTTGAAATACTAAAATAATTAAAACTATTAATTAATAAAACTATTAATAAAAACTATATTAAAAAGTAAAAAAAACAACAAAATTACGAAAACTCTAACTATATATATATATATATATATATATATATATATATATATATATATATATAGCCTATATAAACATATTTAAAAATAATAAAAAACATAGTATCTAAAAGATACTAAAATATCTGCGTTGATATTGACGCGCATGCGCACATCCGTCATTCTTTCCCGCCGCAATGATGGACAATCACAGGTAAAGTTTATCAGCTATACTTCAGGGAAAAATGACGTAAATTCTCATTTATTTAAAGACTAAATAATGAAATTGTGTCTGTAATGTTTGATAACAGTTGGTTAGCTCGGTTTTGTCGACGGCATTTGAAGCTTTAGACAGAAATCAGCCGTTAGCGTTTCTGAAGGCGATTCCTCAGCTAATTTACATTAAGATAATGAAGTATAAAGTGGTAATGATCACACAGAGCCGTGTGTTGTGTTCAGACAGCAGGACTTTCCTCTGAACGACGCGCTACAGGAGCTTCTGCAGCAGGGGGCGACGCGCGCGCGGGAACTGAGAGACGCGCAGCAGCAGCTACACACACTACAGGTGCACGCGCACACACACACACACACACTGATATCTTCATATACACCACACATCCTCCTGGATATACAGCTAAAATATTTAAATAGCTTGTTTGCAGTCACGTGATTCTGATGATGAGAGTTCAGGTGTGTTTCCTGCAGGTGTCTCTTGTGGAAGCGGATCAGAGCTGCGAGTCTGTGTGTTCTGCTGTGAATCTGAAGCAGAAGATGCTCAGCGCGGTTCACTGTGACCTGGAGCAGGTGCGCCGCAGCATCGTCGGTCTGGACGCTCAGATTCAGGCCGTCCTGCTGGAGAACCTGAGCCTCAGAAACTCCATCGAGGAGCAGCAGGAGAAGTCCCGCTCGCAGCTGCTGCGGTTCGGCTCGTACCGCAACCAGACGCAGGAGTACTGGACGGCCGTGTCTGCGCTGGAGAGCCGAGCAGACGTCCATCAGGAGCTGCGGCAGAAGGAGCAGGAGGTGCGAGACCTGAGAGCCGCGCTGGAGGAGCTGAAGACGGATCTCCAGAACCCGGACGGCAGTGCTGTCCGGCAGGCGCAGGTCTCTATAGCTGTCAAACTGCAGATAAACATTTGAGAATAAAGCAGCGTTTCCATCACATGTGTCCAAGAGAACAAAATCATCACTTCCTGCAAAATATCCACTGGTTAGTCCAGTTATCCAATCACAGCCTCTGCTGAGCCAGTCACATGAGGTTTTGAGGCATTTATTAGGGCTGGGTATTGACACAGTTTTTCACAGTTTTGTTCTATTAATATTCACGTGCTTTCGTTTCGATTACAATTTCGATTTGACTCAATATTGATTATTTTGGATGTAATATTTCAGTTACAGTACATGGCAAAATTTCTAGAGGAAAAAAATCTCTCAATGCTGTAAACTACATATGAGAGTCAGCTGGTACTACTATAATAATATTGAAGGTTAAATTAACTTATTTATTTGCAAACACTTAAATTACACTCAATTATGTTTTTATTATAAATAAAGTTTAGAATTACATAATCATATTTCTACTCCAATTCGTTTTCTTGAAATATAAACATTTAAATCACGGCTGTTTTATTCAAACATGCATTAAATATTGAAGAACATTAAAAATTATAATGAATATGTAACGGTGCATAGCTATATTTATCTTTCTAGAGTTCACTTTTCTAGCTGACTAATGAGTTTATGGTCACTGAATATGTTTTTCTGAGGTAAATGTGACGTCACGTGACATTGAAGCTGTTTTATCGAGGTTGAAACACTGATTGAGCGATTACACGAGACATGATACGGATTTCAGTAAGTTGTACTGTATATTTTAACATACCTTCAGATGTTCATGTTTATTTCGCTGTAACTGGTATTAAAGCGGAGGAGAGGATGATCACATGCTTCTCTTTAACTGAGGCGCTAAAGCGATCTGTCACACCACATTAAACAGCGCCAAAACGGTATTTATTTTTTGAATCTCATAATAAGATGGACGTCATTTGAAATCTGAGACTTTGCTTCATATCAAAAGTAACAAAGATTATTGCGATTTATTGGATGGGAGGAGCTACATATTCTGCTCATTCATCAACTGGAAACAGACTAGACTAATCGATTCTTGGGATTTAAGAACCGATATCGCTTCATAAAAATGAGAATCGATTAAAATCGAGAAATCTATATTTTTTACCCAGCCCTAGCATTTATACAGTAGTGTATGCACCTCTTCTTATCCGCCACATTAATTTGTCATCAACATTTTTAGAATTTATGCTCATCTTGGTGCGTTTTTATGCAATATTCCAAAATGTGCATAAAAATATGTGGATGGAAACATCTTGTGTTTGTTTTGATCTTTGCAGAAGGAAATTGACTTTCTTAAGGCGAATATTCATGAAGCCCGACAGACTGTGATGGAGAGAAAAGCTCAGCTGGAGAACGAAGAGCGAACGCAGACGCAGCTGAGGAGAGAGATCGAGGTCCGTGAATGAATCACTCTCAAGTCCAGTCAGCTTTATTCAGTTCAGATTGATTCAGAATGACAGAATCTGTGATGCAAACTTCATCAGATATGAGACAGTGTTGTAATCCTCTAACGTCGTGATGTTTCTTGACTCAGATTCAGCAGCGCAGATGTGAAGCCGTCCTGAAGCGTCTGCGCAGTCAGCTGAAGAAGGCGCAGTCGGGTCACTGGCAGCTGCGCAGTGATGTCACACACCTGGAGAAGCAGCTGCAGGATCTCAGGAGTCAGCTGGAGGAAGATCAGCGCTGAGAGGAACAGGTTACGCTCATGTTTGAGACACTAAGTTTGGATGTTCTGGAAACATTTGATTTAAACCGAGTTTAGTTCAGTGCTGGTTTTAAATCAAAATAAAATGCACAAAAGACTGAAATCATTAAGAGCTGTGAAATGTTTTCAACAGTCCTTCAATAAAACCTCCCTAAATGAACATTTAAACAAAGTGTTTCGCTGACATCATCAGACCTGATCCGCTCTAGAAGCTGATTGGTGGATGGGAATGATGCTGAATCACTGCTGAACATCAGGAATCATTCAGGCTTCATGAATCCTTCACCTACAGACCGAATCATCTATTTTCGTGATTCATATGTGACACATTAATCATCATTAACCCGTCCTGTTCACCGGTCACTATGAAATCGGCTCTTTCTAAAGAAGCGCTCGGGAACATCAGCGCTGTCGTTTGATCGTCTCGCTCAGATGATGAGGAGCTTTTGTGTTGAAGGTGAAACGAACAAACAAAAGAGCGTCTGGCTTTGATATTGATGCTGTTTGAGGCCTGAATGACACACAAACTTCAATCAGACCATGTGATCATGAGACTCGTTACTGAACTCTGATTGATGTGAAATACTGTCATCATCTGATTACTGATTCTGTGAAGCCTGATGTTCTTCCTCAGTAAACCCCGGCGTACTGTAGTGTTTGAAGCACTTGCAAAAGTCCAAAAGAATAGAATATATTTTCTTTCTCTTTGTCTTCTTAGATCAGTCTGATACAAAATATCATACTCTAATCTGTGAAAAACGGGTAAAAGTAACCTAAAGGCGTCGTAACCCAGTTCTTTTTCTATTTGCGTTTAATAAACGTTATTTCTGAACGTTCAAAACATAAATTTTTTCTTGGTTATGTGAACGTTTAGGGAACATTTCATTGTATCATTTTTCAAACATTATGGGAACGTTCCTTTTGAATGTTCTCTGAAAAAGGAAAAAAACGTTAGATCAACGTACAAATAAACACTCCATGAACGATGTATAAATAACGTTGCACTAACATTCACATCATCCGCATTTAACATCCGCCGAACAAAGACTTTATCATTTATGCTGAATAAACCTGAACAAATATGATGATGGAGAGAGAATATTTCACACGAGAGAGAGTGAGGTTATGAGGAGCAGCTTCCTGTTGGGCTCCGAACAAACAGGAAACACATTCAGACACAGGGCTTCAGATGTATGGACTCTCGCTGTCACACACTAAAGCGCTGCTGTTGATTGACTGCTGTGGTGCAGAGGGGGCGGGGCTTAAGGTCAAAGGTCACAGCAGAACATAAACACACAAATACGATTCTTCCTTCAATTCATCCAGAGACACGTGATGATTTTACCCTGTTTCTCCGTCCCAGTGACCCTCAACACATTAACCCTGTAAAGATACTGATGCGCCCTCTGAATGATCAACATGGTCTGATAAACCAAATATGATACTCAAAAAAACACGTATGCAAAAATTGTCTGAAGGTTCAATAAACTGATCCATTTGAAAAAATAAAAACTTTCTGACATAATTGTGTGTCAGGCTTTAAAGGGGTCATGAACTGCGTTGTTTATTGTTTTATAATGTTTCCTGGCGTGCACTTATAATCTTAGTATGATTTTTACATCAAAAATTGTCATAATTTAGAAATAAAAGCCATTTTTCATACCCTGATTTTAGTCCTCTGATTTGAGCGCTCTGTTTTAAGGGGCGTGTCTCTGAGAGACTTCAGTGTAAACGCCCACTGCTGTGATTGGCTGACATCTTTGCCTATGAAATAGCTCAGTATTACTCTCTCTTTTACCACGTTTACCACAGCTCTCAAGGTTAGCTAATCATGAAGAGTGTTGATTACATTTAGATCTATGGCATTATATTGAGATCACGGCATGAAAGGTTGCAGTGATGAACATTGTAGTCGATCACAGACATGATGTTGAGCTCATGAAAGCGGTGATCTCGTCATTGAAACTCAATAACGAATGCTTTCATCATAACTAACAGTGCAAACACGATGTAAACAAGAGATTCGTTGAATAAAATGAGAGTTTTGGCGCGAGTCCAGAACTCAGTCACTGATAAGCTCTGTTTGATTGACAGCTCCAGCGACTGTAAAGGGAGCGTTCTTTGATCACTTTCTATATATAATTTAATCACCATTTAAATAACAGATTATTTTCATCCTACTAAGAGAAACAAGGTGAAGTTGAGCGTTTAGTCGCTGGTTTGATTTACTGACACACAGACAAAGATCATATGACTGTACATGAATCATTAATATCAGATCAGGCATTAGAATGAACACAGTTACTGACATGTTGTTGCATTACTGTCGAGTTCATATCGTAAAAGTCTAAAGTCCGAAATGCGATTGATTTATTAAAGAATCCACAGTGAAATGAACCGAATACAAATAAATAAAGCTCAACTGAGACATTCACATTGTTGAAAATAAATAACCATATTCCTGCATTAGGATCCTTTGAAAGGTAATGTTATTTTAGTCCTGTATCGCTCTTCTCTCCTCCTCATCTCACTGAACACACCAGTGGGCGGGGCTAACGCTGCAATGATGAAGTAGGCGTTGATTTCTTCTGCGGAGGCGGAGTTTCACTTATATATAGACAAATTCCGGGACGAGTCGTTCTCTGGGTCTGGTGTCAATAAAAGCTTTTATTGGACTAACAAGGAAGTTTTGAGTTCTGAAACTTTCAGGATATTCTTGTAGTACGATGACCTCTTATATATCAAAAGCTCAAGGAAAAGTTGATTTCTCAATTCATGACCCCTTTAAAGGGTTAAACGTGAGATGTAAACGAGCTTTATAAGCACATGGAGCTTTAGTGTCCATCTGTGGAAGAATGACCAGCTAAATGAATCATGAATCAGTCAGAGGACTAAAAAGTATGTCTATATTTAGTTGCCTAGCAACAACATCTCTGACCAGTATCCATGTGACACTGATGAAACACATGAAACGCAGAATCAGATACTGCTGGAGTAATGAACGACACAAACACACACCGTTAACAAATAAACATCATTCTTTCCCCAGATTAATCTGTTTTGTATTACATGTGCTCTAAAATGCTGTTTAAATATGCAAATGATGCATTATCTAATTAAATATGTATTAATTTGCATAAATCTGAACATTGGATAAAGCAGGTTCATAATTCTTCCAGAGGGACTTTTTAATCACTTTATAAATCAGAAAATACTGTCAACAGCCAAAAAACAAATACATTTTCACCATGTTTATAGGGGGGAAAAACTTATAAATAAGGAGAATAATATAAGAACAAACATTCAGAATATAGATATGAATAAACCTGTAAAGTTAGGCGTGTGTAAAGCTGCTGAAGTGGAGATTTCTGACTCAAACTCACCGCCTTTGAAGATTGAAATTTACAGATGTAAATAAGTGCAATAAAATAAACACAAAGCAGGGGTGTCAAACTGAGGGCCGGATAGGAAAAATGACCTTTTTTTTAAACCTTAGTGCATGACAGTTACATTTAATATTAACCAAACAAACTACAAATTAATTTGCAAGAAAACTAGAAAAAGACACTGCTCTTTGAAAACGGCATTTGTTTTTACAGTTCAAAGACTTTATTACACTTTTTATTTAATATTTTATTAGTGATGCACCGATTTTGATTTTTCATGGCCAGTCCAATTTTTTTAGCAAAGCAAATTTGCCGATTCTGTAGCCGTTGTTTTTGATTTAAATTTGATTATATAATTTCAGATTTACAGCAAAAACAGCATGGTCTGACTATAGTTTTGTGAAATTATGCTACATAAGACATCTCTATTTTTTTATTATTGTTAACTTCATTCCCCGGGCCGTATGTTTGACACCCCTGACTTAAAGTGTCCCTATGATGCTATTTTAAAGATTCACATGCATCCAAAGTCAAAACCACTTTAATTTCAGTGTCGATCAAAGATTTGGTCTCTCTAAACCCCGCCTTTCTGAGAGCTGCTCTGCTGTGATTGGTCAGAAAACAAACGCTCATTATCATATCTGAATCTCAGCTCTAGTAACAGTAACAGTTTCACCGTATCAATTACTCATCAAAGTGGAGAAAACAGCGTCTTCTCGACATGAACAACACGAACCAAACTCTTCCAGTCTCTGATACAACTACAGTGATTGAGGGCGGGGCAAAGAGACGCTGTTCGGCCAATGAAGACCAGAGGCGGGGATTATGCAAATTAGATCCAATTCTACATAGATTCAGCAGGAAGTGAGACTGAATTACTGACGACTCATTTCAGTTCAAAATCGATTCTTAGAGACAACAACTATCTGCACTTTGATATTTAAAGCTTTGCAGACCTTTTACATTCATTTGAGAAGCGTAATAGGGACACTTTAAATGTGTGTTCTGGTTTTCTTTCCACTGACCAGTGCGTGAAGGTCAGTATCAGTAACATTAACACACTAACTGACCTACAGCTGCTCGAGAACCAGCGGTATCTGTTTCCATGTGAAGGAGGGCAGCAGGACACCAGCGTTCATTTCATGGTCATTTATTAAAGTCAGTGTGCAACTGCATGACGTCACATCGTTTGAAGGAAACATGCATGTACTGTGAGGTCAAGGGTCACTGACCGGAGCGATGGACTGTAAGGCAAATAACTTAATCGTTCATGAGGAAGTCTGTGTGTTCGTTCTCACCGTGAAACTCGATTCACGACCCATGTTTATTTTTACACACACGAACGTGCGAGCCTTTAAACAGTCCCGGATTCCCACAACACTGAAGGTCAAAGTTCACATTCACCCTTGTTTGGTCTTATTCACATGTGTCGACTACAAAGTGCTCATTTATTCAATACAGCTATAAACAGCCACAAAAATAAAAGGCAAACAAAATAAAACCAGTAACGAAACCATCATAAAAACAGGAGAAGAATGTGGCAACGACAGCACGAGTGGCGTCACGGCTCCGGCTCACGCTGGCGGCTCCGTCGGCACTGATTGTCTGAGGCGGGTGAAGCTCCTGACGCGTGACGTTTGACAGCAAGATGTGCGATGAGGTCAGATCGTCCGTCTGACTGTGGCGAATGTTCATGCTGAGTCCGTTCACAGTATCGGATAGTCCCGGTCGGGTCACCGGAGGAGGTCACGCGCTGGCTCCGGGGCCCGGGTTGGGCGGGAGGGCCGGCGGGACCCCTGAGGTGGGCGAGCCGGACTGAACCTCCGCCTGAAACTGTGCCAGCTGCTCGGGACTGGCCAGGTTCTTCAGCAGCGCGTTCTCCTGCTCCAGCTGAGAGTTCTTCTCCATCAGCTCCTTGATCTGCTCCTTCAGCACCTCCACCTCCTCACGCACCGCGTACATCAGGTGACTCTTCACCAGGTCCTGCAGGAGCACACAGATCAAAAAAACAATAAAAAAAAAAAAAAAACACAATCAGAAGAGCGTGGGGGCGGAGTCTATAAGCGCACTTTACTGGCAATCAAATCACAGCCAATCAGAAGAGCGTGGGGGCGGAGTCTATAAGCGCACTTTACTGGCAATCAAATCACAGCCAATCAGAAGAGCGTGTGGGCGGAGTCTCTATAAGCGCACTTTACTGGCAATCAAAAATCACAGCCAATCAGAAGAGCGTGTGGGCGGAGTCTCTATAAGCGCACTTTACTGGCAATCAAAATCACAGCAATCAGAAAGATAAGCACAACTCACAGGCGGAGTCCTATAAGCGCACTTTCTGGCAATCAAAAATCACAGCAATCAGAAGAGCGTGTGGGCGGAGTCTCTCTGCAAGCACACTGGACTCGCAATCAAATCAATCAAAAATCACAGCCAATCAGAAGAGCGTCAGTCTCTGTAAGGCACTGCACTTGCATTCAAATTTATCAAAAATCACAGCCAATCAGAAGAGCGTGTGGGGGCGGAGCCTCTATAAGCACACTGGACTCGCAGTCAAATCAATCAAAAATCACAGCCAATCAGAAGAGTGTGTGGGGGCGGAGCCTCTATAAGCACACTGGACTCACAGGCGGAGTCTCTATAAGCGCACTTTACTGGCAATCAAATATCACAGCCAATCAGAAGAGCGTGTGGGCGGAGTCTCTCTGCAAGCACACTGGACTCGCAATCAAATCAATCAAAAATCACAGCCAATCAGAAGAGTGTGTGGAGGCGGAGTCTCTGTAAGCGCACTGCACTCGCAGTCAAATCAATCAAAAATCACAGCCAATCAGAAGAGTGTGGCTCCAGCCGTGATGTTGTAGAAATACTGACCTTATGGATGCAAAATGAATTTCAGTGTAAACAAATAAATCTGTATCACATTAATTTTAGTAATTTTGTTGTGCGTTTTTAAAAGTTTGATAAGTTTTTGTTTTTTAAATGTGCATTTTATTAATTTTTTAGTACGTCAAGTTAATCTAAAAATTTAGAAATTTGCCTCGGTTTATTTTGTAACTAAAACAGTTTGTTTTCGGTTAACGATAATAACCACGTCTCCTGTTTTCAGTAGTTTGTGATGCAGGATTTATGAGTGATTTCTAGCTGGTTAAACATTTCCGAGCAAAACACAGCTACAAATCCCATGACACTGACAATCACAATTATACGATTCCCTTATATTTCCACCAGAATAAAGACCTAAAGCGGATTTATAAGCGCTGGATCAGGGATTCTGCCTGTATATAATCTTTGCATCCGTCTGGGAAAGAGGAACAGAATGTTCTTCATCCAGAGGGTGGAGCTGCTCAGTTATTCAGGGCATCAGTGTCAGCGTTTGCCTAGCAACAACCACAGCCTCCAACAGACCAATAATAAACACAGAATGAGCAGTTTCAAATTAAATTGCCTTCAATGTCATTACAATTCACATTCGAATAATAACCCAATTATTTTACATATGAATGCGTGTTAAATCAGCCGTATATGACGCCATAATGTCAGAAGGCTTCATGTCATGTTATGTAAAGATGATGTTCAGTGAAGCAGAATAATGATCTTAATCAAGAAATGCCAGATAAACTCACCATGGCTTGCTCGATCTTGTTGTCTATGGCCACCACACTGGCTCCTGAGGAACTGAGGAGAAGAAGAAGAAACACAGTTATTCATTCATTCATGGTTCTGATGATGTTGCATAAGAGCAGAAGATAAAGATGAAGATTCCAGGCAATCGAAACTGAAAGGATCATCAGATGAGGGGTTTTCCGATCGTTTATGGGATGCTCCTGATATGATCACGAATATCTCGTGTTTACCTGTTCTCTAGACTGACGGGAGACGAGCTCTCAGCGCCCAGAACCGACGACAGAAACGAGATGGAAAAACTCCTCAGCTGACAAAACACCGACATCCATCGCCACCGTGTAACACGGAGAATTCATTCTATTCCGCCATCAAACGCGTCGAACAGAACCGAGAAACATTCGAGTCGCGCTGAATGTCACATTCTCGCTCCTGTTCGTGATTTATTCCGATGATTTCGACACAAAGGCTCTGAATGAACTCAGTGCAGCGAGAATCTGCAGCCGCTGACATATTTGCATAATAAAAGAGGCAGCGCGCTATTGGCTGAGACCGCGGGTCATTTGACTAATGTATGCCGCGCCCCGCCCCTCCCTCCTGCTGCTTCAGAGCTGACACGAGACGCGTTCATCTCCCTGAGGACAAACAACCACAACCACTTCACTAAAGTCACAATGAAATCAAAACAGACTATTCTTATTTTTTTATGTGCACTTTTTTTTTTTTTTTAATTATATTCAATTAAATTTTTATTTGTATAGCGCTTTTCACGATACATATCGATTCAAAGCAGCTTTACAGAGAATGCATGTCAACATTACAATTTAGAGAATGCATTTAGCTAATAATGTAATAAATTAAGCAATTTAATTTACAGTCACTGTTAGCAGTTTAATTGAAGTTAGAAGCAATGAGCTCCTGGAAATAATAAATTTACATATTAACAATAATTGGGATATATAGAAATTTGGGAATGTGCATGTTGATCCAGATATTGCGTCATCTGAAGTCCTCGCAGGAGTTGGCGCCGTCTCTTCATATGCCCTTGTAATCTTTAAACTCGCCATGAAAGTGACGTTGCACTCGTTTTCTCTATTGTGTCGTATATCCGAGTGAAGTGCTTCTCAAACAAGAACAAATGTAGGGCGGGGCTTGATTTTGTCTGTGGGGAATTGATTGGATGGTTGTGGTTTGCTATTGGTGGATCTCATGTGAGTGACAGGTTGCCCCGCCCTCATCATCAGAGATCTAATTATTGACAGATACTGATATTTATATGTATTTCATGTCAGTATCTGCTGTACTGTTATAAAGATCTGATTATATAAATATCAGCATCTGCAGCAAACAGCATATTTTTGCTCAGTTTGAGTCTCAGTTTTAATCCATATTCTCACTATATCAGACTATATGAGCCATAAAAGCCTGATGCATCAAATATGATACTCTAAAAACATATGCAATTTTTTTTTTTTTTGAAAAGGTATAATAAAAAAAAAATGCACTATGTAGAAATAAATTCAAAATATTCCTGTAAAGGAATAACCGAAACAACTGTAAAAACTCAAATATCCACAAATGAACGCAATGCAAGTCGCTTTGGATAAAAGCATCTGCCAAATGCATCAAATATAAATGCACAAAGAATGTTCCTTTGATAAATACACTGAAATAACTTCACAGCAAATGCGTAAAGATACAAAATCTCAAATATTGTCATCAGTAAAGACACGAATCACGTGTTCATCATCCTGACCCAGTTCCCATCAGCCCCAAACAAACAAACGGGAGCGTCCGTGTGTTTTACCTGCGGTGTCGCTCCAGTTCCCAGAACAGCAGATGCAGCGGCATCTTCTCGGGCAGCCCCGTCTCTCTCATGGAGCCGTCAATCAAACACTCCACACGCCGAACGCCCGCCGAACCCCGTTACGCCCTCACACGCAAACCACATCAACACTGCCACGCTACAGATCTGTGTGTGCGCGAGCTGCTAATTGACGTCCCACTGAACGGCTTCGATGCTCGTCACACACACACTAACAGTGGAGAAGATGAAGCTGTGATGTCACTGCAGTCACGTGACCAGCTGCTGTTACATAAACAGTCAGTGAAGATTAGAAGCAGCAGCCAATCACATGCTCGGGTCTGGACACACACCACACGCCCGTATTAGCGTACGGTCCGCCGCACACAGCACGAGCCCAGCGTCCACCGCTACAGGACAAAGACTGAGGGAACACACACACACGTGTGCACACGGCCACAACAACACATGACCTACAAGAACAATTAAACCATCACAACATGAGGAAATGCTCGATTCACACAAACAGCACAAGACACACTAATAATGGGTCACATGGTCTAAAAAAGCACATTTCATGAAACTCAAATGAAGATAACGTGGATATGATGTCACTGATGGGCGGTCCGTGTCCTGATTAAAATTGCTTATTTCCCTGGATTTAAATAGTCTTGGAAACATTTGGGATAATTTAAGTACATAAGTTAACAAAATATACAACACTGTTATAGTGGTTTCTGGATATTTTAATCTAAAAATCTTACATATTGTGCCTTTAATAAACTCCAGAGCTGCTGCTTCAGATGCATGAAGCTCTGGAACTGAACATCTCCAATCAAACAGATCGCATCACTGCTGCGAGATAACACTGCTTTCAAGAAGTAGTGTGTGTGTGTGTGTGTGTGTGTGTAGGACTGATGAAGTGAGACTTTAGTTCAATCAGACGAACATCTGAATGTGTTTCTGCAGCTTCGCTCATTCTTCTCGTCTCTCAGTGATTGTGTAAATCTGGTGTGTTTTCACGAATGTTTCTCGGAGTCTCACATCACCTGCGTCTCGTCTCTCAGATGTGTGTGTAGGACACAGGGCACATAGCAACTGTTGCCAAGGCGTGCTGAGCTGGTCGTCTGTGATTGGCTGGAGGTCTCGGTGTTGTCTTACATAACCGACATGTCACACAAAAGCGAGTTGTGCAGCACACACACACACACACACACACACACACACACACACACACAGATGTGCTAATAAACACTCATCTAGGGCTCTATGAAATGTTTAATTTTTCCTAAATTCTGTTTTATTTTTCTGAGTTTCATTTTCATATTTTAATTACATTTTTATATATATATATAAATCATGTTTTTTTACAATAATAGTGCCCTATGAATTTTTTTTTTATTCTGTGTTGCGTGTTTTAATGTTTTTAGATTCATGATTTAATACAAATTTAGTATCAAAAACAGAAACACTAATGTATTTAATCTATTAAATTAACAATTCCTTTTATTTATTTGGCAAACAAAAATCAAAATCTGCCAAATTCGGAGACATTCGGCGTTATACTGTAAATTCTACTTTCACGATTCCGTCCACATTTTCCACGCCACAGAAACCACAGATCTGTGATGATGATGATGATGAAGACACAAACACAGACGGATGTGAGATTATCTGCTCACTCAGATTAAAGACACACAGCTGATCTGAGGCTCAAAGCTTCTCCATCCAAACACAAACTAGTGTGAGAGGAGACGCACTGCCACCTTCAGGACACACACAGCACTGCAGCGCCTCCATCTAAACTCTAACAGGACAGTCATCAGATCAGGGCCTGTACCATGATGGTAGTTGAACAAACTCAGGGTTATAGGATTAGTTTCAAGTTGACAAAACCATGTCGAACCTCAAACTGACATCAGTCAGATGATCATCATCTGTACTGTCCTCAGATCAGCTGCTGCCTGATATCAGCTCATATAGTCAGACACACTGCTAAAACTAAAACCATAAAAAAACATGTTCGTTAGTTGAAATATAATAAAATTAATGAAACTGAAATAAAAAAATAAAGTTTTACAAAAAATTATTTAAAAAAAAAACTCATTCAAAATATTAATGAAAACTATATTAGTATCTCAATGATATTAAACCAACACTGATTCTGTCAGAATCACAGTTAGAAATATGAATTCAGATCTCAAAGCAGCACTTTCATATTCTAGCATTTTACTTCTGTGAGATTTCAGACACTGTTGAATGAAGAAGACGAAACAAAACCGAACAGCACCTGACTTTAAGAACAGGAACATTAACTCATAAACGGATTTCATCTTCAAAATTAGTAAGAAATCACTGCATCACTGTATTAAACTCCATCCAGACACACTGAATGAGTTTATTCTCCGATCATCACTGACTGACTGAAGCAGATCCTCCAGAAACTGCTGAAAAACATCAAAACATCAAGTTCTTCCTCAGTGTTTCCGTCTCGTTTTCCAGCACAAATATCTAAACATTCTTAAATCAAGATACATTTACTGGAGAAGAGAAATGACTGAAGATATTATGTTTTTTTACTGAAAAATCATGAAGTGAGTTTGTTTAAAACAAGATCAATATCTGTCCATGAAGTCAGAAAAATAATCTGAATTCAAAGGAAAAACAAGCTTATTTTTCTGACCCCACTGACAGATACTTGTTCTTGTTTTAAACTTAAACTCACTTAAAGACTCAATATCTTGATTTAAGAATGTTTTCCTGCACAAATATGTAAACAAGACAGAAACACTGAGGAAGAACATGATGTTTTCCGTGTCGCATCACATGACAGCTGACGCTGCAGTTATTATACACACGAGACAACGTCACATCAATGATTAAAACACACACGGGTCACGTGACGCCGATGGGGTTTTTCCACTGGACTCTCAGCGTGAGTCAACACTGCAAACCACAAACACAGACGCTCATGTCACATGACCTCACCACACGTGTGGCGTCTCGTAAATAAAAATGTATTTTTATTCCAATTCTACTTTCACTTTTGTCAGTCTGACGTTAAAAATGAAATCTGATTTAACTTTCAGTTACTCTGCAGTGTGAAATACTGCATCCCACAATGCAGTGCAAAGAAAATAAGAATAAGGTTAAAGTACTGAATACTGAGGCTCGTCTCCATCGGTTCAACACTTCGTCATGACGACGCTCACATCTTCTGCTGAGTCACTTACAGAACCGCAGATGCGTCACTATGGCAACCAGACAGGCCGCTCGCCCCGGTCCACCGTCAGAGACTCTGATCCGGACAGACGGGAGAAACAGGGCAGATCTAGAGGAGAGACGGACGAGTGCTCCGGAGACCAGCGGATATATTTAGAGGACTGACCGAACATTGAGCTCAAACTGAAGAACAGAGACTCATTCAAGGACAAACTCTCAAACACTGATGTACAGAAACACCGTTATAACTGCAGAAACACTGACAGGATTCTGCTACGACACATTCAACCTGTTCATGATGTCACAATGCAAACAACTAGACTTGCAAAATATCTTTATTTTGAGTTGAAATATGAGATATCATGAGATTCACCCTTAAACTGTTGATCTCAATATTAGATCATATCACTATCAGGGTTATTATAATGACCTGAGACTAAAACTAAAAAACACATTTTTGTAAATTGAAATAGAATTTAGCTGTTTAGAAGTTAGCTGAAATAAAATAAAATATATATAAAAAAACATGAACTTCTTTTATTTCAACTAGTTACCAAGGCACAATTTCTCATTTTCATTTAATTTAACTTTATGTATTAAAATAACTAAAATAATAATAATAATAAACTATTAATATATTATATATGTAAATTATATAATATATATATATATATATATATATAAAAAACTAAACAAAAATATAAAATGGCAACTAAACAAACTTTAAACCTTTAACAGAAATAAAATGGAAAATATAAAATTAAAACTACTTTTTTAAATTAAATATAAAATACAAAATAAAATATATAAAAATAATATATAATTTTCTCACTTTCATTTATTTTAACATTATGTACTAAAATAACTAAAAAATAAAAATAATTAATTAATAAATAAAAAATACAAAAAAAAAAATAAAGAAAAACTAAAATGGCAACTAGACTAAAACTTTAACAAAAAAAATGAAAACAAAAATAAAATAATATAAAAAATAAAAATATATTATATTATAGATTATTAGATTTAGTTTAATGTTAGATACTAAAATTTTTTTTTTTAATATAAATTTTTTTTATAAGTAAATGAATACAATTAAATAAAGAAAAAGTTAATTAAAAATTAATACAAATATATATATAAAAAAATAAAATAAAATAAAAACTATAAACCCCCAAACAAACACCAAAATTACTAAAACTTTGTTCTAAAAACAAAAAATAAAACGGAAATGTCAATTACACTCAACCAATCCCAGCCATCAAACCCTAACTCAGTTAACTCTTACCTGTCTTCATCTGCTCCAGCTGAGACAGCGAAAGCCCCGGCGCGCCTCCGTCCGGTCCGAGCGCGGCCGCAGCATCAGGAGCAGCGGGTCCAGCGAGGCCCGTGAAGCCTCCAGCGGTCAGCCGCGGCAGAGACAGCAGCGAGTGATGCTGCAGCAGCAGCCGATGGGCGTCTTCCAGCTGCGAGGCCGTGACGTACGAGGGGGGGAACGCGGATCTCAGCGGAGCGGCGGATGAAGACAGCAGGCCTCCAGTGTGCTGCTGCTGCTCCGGGTTGAAAGCGCTGCTCTGGGGCCGCGGAGAGACGGGCTGAGCGACGCCCACTGGAGGAAGTCCCGGAATCCCAACGGGCACCGGAGCGGCTCTGGGCGACACTGCAGTCTGAACGAGAGGAGTCTGAAGAGGCTGAGCTGCCGGCATCGTGCTGTACTCCACTGGAGGAAGCGAGCCCTGGCTGGCGGACGCCGGAGGTGCTCTCTGGGCCTCGACCGCGTAGGGTCGGACCGGGACACTCTCCGGACCTATCAGGACGCTGGCGGCGGGCTGGAGGTCTTGTGGGTGAGCGTGCGGACCGGGGTAGGCCTGCTGGACGTCTCCTCCGCCGCTCAAGGTGCTTCCAGAAGAGGAGCTGCTCGTGCTCTCATGTTCGGACTGGATGATGCTCTCCACGGCTCTGTGAACGGCGGACGCGACGTCTCCAGCCGGCGCGTCTTTTTCGTAATACTCCGTACAAGTCCAGCGACCCTTCCGAAACGGCTCCGAGTTGGAATCGAGCTTCACCACCCTGAAGCGAGAGGCTGTGCTCATCTGAGGAGCTGCGGATGCAGCCGTCACCGGCATCGCAACGGGTACGGCGCCGGCGTCCGGACCGGCTGCAGCGGAGTGGCTCGCGGATCCGCCGGTCTCAGCATGGACGGAGCATCCACTCGGAGCCGGAGGGACAGAAGGGAGTGTCGACGCCAAAGCCGCGGGCCGCCCTTGAACGGCCTTGTGATGGTGGACTCCGTTGACCATGTAGCCCTGGTGCATCACCGGTTCGTTCGGCGACGTGACTCCGGGAGTCTCACCTCCGTGCAAACTATTCAGCGTCTCCTCCGACGAGCTCCGCACAGGGACGCCCGTGTCCGTGGCTCGGGAAACCGACACGTCGAGGATGTCGGACGAGGAGAGGTCCTCCGTGTGCGACTCGTCCATGTCGTCGTAGCTCTCCGTGTCGTCGGCGATGCTGTTGTTGCCGCTGGCGGACACCTGCGCCGGCAGGACGCTCGTGATCTGGAAGCCGCTCTTCTTCTTGCCTTGCGCCCCGACGGTCTGGAGGTTGAGGCTGTGGGGCGGGTGGTGAGGCGACGAAGAGCCGGCTGGTGCCGGAGGAGCCATCAGCGCTGGCGTCTGGTGGTCATCAGACGGGACGGTGGCTCCGCTGCCCCTGCGGCCGGCGAACACCGACGGGTGGGACATCCGCCTGCTCTCGCTGGTGGATTCTGAGTGATGCATCTGGTGGAATTCACTCTTGTACGGTCAAGCGTAATGGTCAAGCGAGTTCTGGACCTGATGGACACACTACAGTCTGTGCAGTGAGGTCAAGAAACAGCTTATAGTCCCCATTTAAAGAGCTTCTCGAGTGTTTATAATAAATAATGCAGGCTAACGCTAGCGGTTAGCACGTTTTAAGCTCCTGTTTGTTAAATGACAGCTAACTAAATCCTCCAGCAGCAAATATCCTGACAGAAACACATAATCACGAGTGTGTATCAGTGACACGCGTCAGCTGCGGCTCAATGCCGGCTAATAAATGAACATAAACAGACAGTCGACATCACCTCAGCTCTGCAGACGCTCATCCGAACTCTTGATCTGAATGATTATTGACTCAAACGCGGTTTAAATCCCTCGTGTCGCGCTTTCTGCTCTCAGGCCTGAGCGAAGACGGTGAAATGGCTTCATTCGCAGGTTTGCTGTCTCATCCTGTCTCTGTCTCATCACTGCTGAGCGCTGTTAGCACGCTAACCGACGAGCTAGCAGCTGTGGTGACGCCAGCAGGGGGCGGAGCCGCGGCGCGCAGGACACGCCCATCACGAGGCGCTGTTGCTGCAGCTGATCTGGAATCAGAATTCTCGCGCTTGCCAAGGATGAGCTGCGGCGGGAGAGGCTGATCTCAGAGCGGCTGAGGATTTATTAGTTTTCACAAGGTTAAAAATAACCGTTTTTTTTTTTTTTTTTTTGTTAAACATAATTTGTTATTTTTTTACATGGACTAATAAACATTTTTATAAGTTTTGCAGTTAATTGTTTTCAGTAATAATATTGCAGTGTAGTTAATGTTAACTAATTGAACCACATTATAAAAAGTGTTATTGCTTTGTGGATGAAAACAAATCCACAGCCAAAGTTCATTTTAACTGCATAATAAAAGGCACTTGTTCTGTCATGACTGGCACATTTGATGTCTGACTGCACACGTGATCTGATCGATGTGACATGTTGAATAGCTTATGAAGGACTAGATGAACCTGCAGAGCTTCTCAATATTAAACGCTTCAGCGTCTCCACCCATGATGGATGAGACACATGAACAGCTGCAGGTGAAGACAGAAACACACACAAGTCCAATCAGATCCTTTATTGACCTGCTGACAACAACATCTGTGCGCTTCAGTGCAGAAACATCACAGATCACACTCATTTCTTATATAAATTCATTTGTATTGTCGTCATCTTTTCTTTTGCAAGAACAAACATATGATTACTAAATAAAAATAAAAAAAGTGAAAAACAAATCTATGGAAGCTTGTTTCAGATACAGAATAAAAAAAAGGTAATTGCAACTTTCTCACAGTTGCAACTTTTTATCTCACAATTCTGAAAAAAGTCACAATTTCGAGTTTGTCACAATTCTGAAAAAAATGACATACTTGCGAGAAATAAACTCACAATTGCTAGAAAAAAAATTGCACATTTCTCTCACAAATTCAGACTTTTTCCTTGCAATCGCGATTATATCTTACAATGTAGACTTTATAACTCGTAACTTCGAGTTTATATTTCACAATTGTGAGCTATAAACTCCAGTCCAAAACTCACGATTGCGACAAAAAGTCAGAATTGTGGGATTCAAAGTTTGTATCTTGCAATTCCAAGTTTATATCTCGCAATTTTGAGTTTATATGTCAATTCTGAAAAAATAAAATAAAAATAAATAAATAATCAGAATTGCGAGTTTGGAATGTTTTTTTCCACAATTGTGATTTTTGCGATTCCATAATTTTTATCATCTCACAATTCAGCCTTTTTCTCGTAATTCTGAGTTTATATCTCACAATTTAGACTTTATGACTCGCAATTCAGAGTTTATTTCTTATAATTCTGAAAAAAGTCATAATTGCGGAAAATAAATTCACAATTGCGAGGAAAAAAGTTTTTTTTTTTTTTTTTTTTACATAATTTATGCAATTCTGAAGTCCAAAATGTGAGATAAAAACTTGTGACAAAAAGTCAATTGTGGGATAAAAAGTTTTATCTCGCACTTCTGACTTTATAACTCACAATTTTGAGTTTATATATCAATTCTGAAAAAAAAAGAAAAAAAGTCATAATTGCGAGAAAAAGCCCAAATGGTGAGATATAACTTGTAATTGCAAGATACAAACTTTATCTCACAATTCAGAGTTTTTATCTCAAAATTCATAATTTGCACTTCACTTTATTACTTGCAATTCCGAATTTACACATACCATAATTCTGAAAAAAGGTAATTCTGGGACACATAAACTCGCAACTGAGCGAAAAAAGTACCTCGCTAATTTTTCTCAGAATTGTGAGCTATTAACTCACAACTGAAAGTTACAAAGTCCGAATTGTAAGATAAAAACTTGTGATTGCAAGAAACTCTGAATTGTGAGATAAAAAGTCGTAATTACCCTTTTCATTTTTTATTGTGTGGCAGAAATGAGCTTCGATAGGAATCATCTTTGATTGTCTTTGCGTTGACTGTCTTTAGTTCCTGCAGCACCATGAATCGTTCATCAGATGCTTCAAGCACATCAGTGACTTCCAGTCATGTGTTCACTCCATGACCTGAGTTCAGCGTGTTCTGATCCTTCCTCTGTGGAGGTGATGATGCATCACACACCCTCACTGATGGTTTAGTCCGGTTCATGTTTGCTCTGGATCGTCACACACCAAACCCTGAGCGAACAGCTGCCGGAACACACTGGCTCCGGCTGGACTCTCGTTCACACATGTGACGTCACACGCGGTTTCTGAGCGCTTCTCAGCGTCCGTCTGAGGATCCGAGCGCCGTCCTGCATCTCTAGTGACGTCTTCATCTGACGCGTCACCATTGTTTGTGTTCACAGACACGTCGATTTCCTGACAGTCTTTACCGGCCAGACCGAAGAATCCGTTACGGACGATGTAGCGGACGCACTGCAGAACGACGTTCCTCTCGTGACGGATGTCAGGAGCCAGCAGCTGCACGACAAACACACATTCAGAAGATGAACGCCGTCTGCTTTAAGATATATATCAGCTGAAATACTGATGCAGGCGTGTGTGTTTGACTCACCATCTCTAGTAGTGTCGGTCGATGTTGCTGTGGTTCAGCAGGTTGACTGCGACCGCCTCGACCTCCTCCTCTTCCTCTTCCTCGTCCTCTCCCTCTTCCTCTTCCTCTGCCGGCCGGGGCATGATGGGATTGCTGTGGTCTGTCTGTGTGTTTTTCCTCCTGCAGTGCTGTGCTCCTCTGGACAGGAAGTGCATGAGCGTCCAGTAACGTCTTATTCTCCTCTAAAGCCAGACTCGCCTTCAACACAGCAGCGTCTGTGACAGAGTCAGCAGGAGTTCAGACGTTTGGAGCAGAAGTGCTTTAATTACGGATAACTCGAGGAAATATAAAAACACTACTGGAAAAGTTGACATTAAAACTCACTAAACATTAAAGGGTTAGTTCACCCAAAAATGAAAATAATGTCATTAATTACTCACCATCATGTCGTTCCACACCCGTAAGACCTTCGTTCATCTTCAGAACACAAATTAAGATATTTTTGACGTTTTCTCTCTCAAGATCCATTAATGCACTAAAAACATATTTAAATCATTTCATGTGAGTACAGTGGTTCAATATTAATATTATAAAGCCACGAGAATATTTTTGGTGCGCCAAAAAACTAAAATAACGACTTATTTAGTGATGGCCGATTTCAAAACACTGCTTCAGGAAGCTTCGAGCGTTATGCTTTTGTGTCGAATCATGATTCGGATCACGTGTCAAACTGCTGAAATCACGTGACTTTGGCGCTCCGAACCGACTGATTCATAACGCTCTGAAGCTTCCTGAAGCAGTGTTTTGAAATCGGCCATCACTAAATAAGTCGTTATTTTGGTTTTTTGGCGCTCCAAAAATATTCTCATGGCTTTATAATATTAATATTGAACCACTGTACTCACATGAAATGATTTAAAAATGTTTTTAGTACATTAATGGATCTTGAGAGAGGAAATGTCATTGCTCAGGCCTCACTGAGCCATCGGATTTCATCAAAAATATCTTAATTTGTGCTCTGAAGATGAACGAAGGTCTTACGGGTGTGGAACGACATGAGGGAGAGTAATTAATGACATTACTTTCATTTTTGGGTGAACTAACCCTTTAATATTATCAAATGTAGTTCATTGAAACCTTAATGTAAAGTGTGATGTCATACCGTCTGTGTCTCCTTCGCTCTCACTGCTGGTCATTTGGTCCCCATAGCTGGACATCAGTGACCCGAGGGCAGAGGTCACGCACTTGGGGGCGACGGTGAGTCCAGGCTGCGTCTGCTCAACAGATTCGTCCTTATCAGACTCTGAAAGAATAAAACGAAGTTGATTATATGATCAGATCTGAGTGACTCTCATTCTCGTCCGGAGCGTGTTTCTGACCGGGCTCACTGTCGGCCAGCGCTGCGAGCGGGTCTCGGTCCTGATGCGGCCGCTTCAGTGAGGTCAGCTGATGAGATCCGCCGCGGCCCCTGCTGTGGCTCTTGATGCGCCTGCACACAGATCACGATTAAATCACCCAACCAATCAAACGCAGCGAACGCATGTGATCAGAAACGCACCCGAACTGCGGCGTCTCCAGCACGTCTCCTCGCTGCTCCTTCACCTCCACCAGCTTCAGTTTCTTCTCCACGTTCCTCAGCGTCGGGTAGTTTCTGCACACACGAAGAGGGTTTAAGGCAGTGACACGAGACTCATAATGACATGATTCTTAACGTGTCCTAATAATTATTGTGAGTTTTCACACTTTTGACACTCTCGCCTTTGTATGGAAGCTCGTTTCCACCATGGAATAAAAAATGAAAAGGTAATAATCTCACAATTCTTGCAATTCTGAGAGTTATAAACTGGGAATTGTTTATAAACTCGCAATGGCAAGTTATAAAATCAGAATTCTGAGATAAAAAGTCGCAATTATTTGTTTTGTCTCATATTTGATAAAGTTTGCATCATTGATTCTGTTATTTTCCTGTTTAATCTGTGAAGCTGCTTTGAAACAGTCTGTATTAGAAACAAATCTTGATGACTGAATGTCCATCTCACTTGCGTCTCTCTTCTCTCCATTTGGCGACGTCCTCTGCCGTGTCCAGTTTGATCTTCTTGGCTCCTGGACCGTGATTCTGCAGGAGAACATCAGTGTCAGTCGCTCAGATTTACACATTTAACAACAAACTGCTGGTATGAACAACGAGCTTCTTCCTAGGTTGGTGACATCACTAACCCTAACATTTGCATAAACCCCGCCCCTGAGAACACTCAACAAAGGGGGCGGGGCCATGTTGGGCTGCTTTAGAGAAGAGGAAGAGTTGTTGTAGTAGTGTTGTTGTCATGCCGTCATTTTACGCCGGACTGCTTCACAAACGAGGGTCAATTCAACACAAAAGATGAACATGACGGCACATGCTAGTGGATGAGTTGAATCAACTCCACAGCAACTACATCAATTTATCCACTAACCATTCAGAAACGTCCAGTTTCATCCAAAAAGTTGTAACTTCTTCCTGAGTCTCTCCATCAGTGTCGACTCCGGTTTGAACAATGTAAGGCTGAACACTTTCATCATTTTGGCTGCGTGAGATTCTCCAGCTTTGTTGTTGTTGAGCTGTTAAAGCTCCGCCCTCTTCTGGAGCAGCAGCTCATTTGCATTTAAAGGCACAAAAACGGCGTGTTTTTGCTCACACCCAAATAGGGGCAAATTTGACAAGCTATAATAAATGATCTGTGGGGGATTTTGAGCTGAAACTTCACAGACACATTCTGGAGACACCAGAGACTATCTTGTGAAAGGAGCATTATAGGTACTCTTTAAAGTTAGAGTGATTATATCTCTTCTAGACGGTCATGGGATGCTTACGTTTCTCCAGTGGATCTTCACCAGCTTCTCATGTGCAGTGAAACGACAGTCTTCAACAGAACACTGAACAGAATCACTTATTGAGCTCTGAAAGCAGTTCATCTAGCGTGGATTATGGTGGATTGATTACCTTCACGTGCTGTGAGATGTGTTCATCGTATTTGTCTTGAGTTTTGAAGCCTCGGTCACACGTGTCACAGAAATGACTGAACTCAGGCTCCTTCTGCTGCTTCTGCTCAAAGAAACAAGCAAAACAGAGTTATATATGACTGGAGATAAACACCAATACTGGAATAAATCAGACAAATAAAGACTTTTTTACCTTTTTACCCCACTGGTGCTGCCCTGAACCCCGCCAGACATTACGATGATGATGATGATGACCTGACAGAAATGACATGAGGTCAAACCCAGAACTGATGTGGAACTGTTTCATACTAACACCTCTATAGTGCACTAAACACATGACCAGACTAACTCAACAGCTGACCATGATCCTCCTTACAGAAGATGCTGAGGCGGTACAGATGGTACTTTAACGTGCTAAAAGTATAGAATATGATGATTTTGTGTATATGACGCTCTCTCCTCGCGTACCTGCGTACTGCTGCTGCCCGTGATACAGCGGCTGCTGATGGTGGCGCTGGCCGGGGCTCGAGCTCCAGGGTTGAGTCCAGCTCCAGTCTCTGGACGCCTCGAACTTACTGTGCTGCGGCGTGGAGCTGCTCCAGTGAACCGCCAGTGAAGCTTCTGCTGCTCCGCTGAAGACCGGCGGCGGATACCGCTCCTGTTCACCCGTCATGACCCGCTGCTCGTGTTTTAGATCGGTTCCGGTGAGGGTTTATAAAGTCACATAAACACAAACATGTGGTGCGAAAACATGCTGTCCTCCACACGTGTGCGTTCACTTAAACGTCACTTCCGAACTGCGCTAAACCAAAGTCCCTAGTTTTTGGTTAAACGCATGACCATAGATGTATATTTATATAGATGCATATTTATATAGATGCGTCCGCCATATTGGAACGGTCAAAGCCGATCCGCGAACATTCAAGAGCAAGTTGACTGAGCGTCTGAAACCATAGTTAGACACGTGAATATCTAAACGATGATTTATAGAGTATCTAGATGATTTTGCTAAACTAACACAATACAAGAAGACAAACGCGTCAACTAATACGACATTAAAAAGTTACCATAGAACATTAAAAAAGTAAAACCCTGTTAAATTGAGTTAATGCATATAAAAACACAAACTAACCCCACATGTTTAGTAATTTATAGTAAATACTGTAGTGTTTTTGAAGCATACTAAAGTACTTGAATTAATTCGCTGTGGTAATATACCAAATATAGTAATATCAACTGACCCAATACTGTACTGAGTTTTCTACAACTATAGAGTATATTATTCTACAATACACTACAGTTTACTGTAGTAAAAACTAAAGTATACTACAGTATTTAATACAGTTTATCGGTTCACTATACAGTGTTGTAAATACTATGTACAGTAAACTACAATTCACTATAGTATGGTAGTATGGTTCAAAAACACTATAGTATTGACTATAAATTACTATAGTATTTTTCATGTTATCTATTTCCTTAGGGAATTTAAATCTCGGTGGTTTCACAACCAGAAGCTGCGCAATGCGAGTGACGACACGCTGACCGTTCCAAGATGGCGGGCGCGTGTCCGGAGTGGTTGAATGCAGCATCTATGTATATAATCTATGGTCCTGACGCTAGATGGCGCTGTACGTCACACAAAAACACCAGATCAAAACATCCGAAAATAATTTAACTAAGAACACATTAAAATGTATTTGTACATTTTAAAAAAACAATTAAAACTAAACTATCTTAATAAATGTGTGCATTTATGTTTCAGTATATTTACTTTCAGAAATTACTACTATAAACGCTTATTATCAGAACATCATTACAAGCCTGTTCAAACATCTTTTTTATTAAAGCATAAATATGATTGAAGACAATTTACATACATGTAATCATACAAATGCAGCTTTTTCTTTCATAATCACCGAGCTGAGCACAGCTGAGCTTGTGACACACAAATGATCTTTAAAAATAGTGTAAAATCTCGTTTAACTTTTGGTCCTCTTTAATCCTGTGACCTTTTCATGAGGAAACAGATTCCTGATGTTCTTCACCGACTGACACACGCTGGACAATCTTGCATAGACGATGTATAATAAACAATTAGACTTAAATATTACAGTACGTTGTTAATTAATGGACTTTATTATCTGACTTCATAAGGCACTGAATGTGGAGGCGTCTGATCACATGATTCTGCAGAGTTCTCTGGATTCTCACTGATTAACTGCCAGTAGTTTGGATTCTCTTCATACCACTTTACTGAAAACAACAGAGACGCATCATACTCTCATCATCATCATCATCATCACAGTATATGGAAGCACACAGAATCATCTGTAGAATCTCTTACTGGTCTGTCTGATTCCTTCCTTCCACGTGACTTTTGGTCTCCATCCGAGTCTGTGCAGTTTCTCGGATATCATGGGATACCGGAGCTCCGTCACGGGTCTAGAGATGAAGAGGAGGAACGACAGTTAGTCATGAAGAATCATTCATAAATATGAACTGCAAACATTGACAGGAAACACACCGGTCTTCAACAAACTCCATCCAATCATCCAGAGCTTCACACGAGACATTCTTCACTTTCTGTGAACAGGAAACAGTTCGATGATACACACGTTAAACAGAAAACAACTGATGAAGTTCTGTGATTATGTCATGATTTGATGTTTCTCTGTTCAAAGTGCCCCATGATGCTTGATCTTACAGGTTCTTCATAACAGATTTACATTCAATGACAAAAACACTTTAATTCTCTCATAATATCCACTGCAGCATCAGCTCTTTTCTCTCAGTGTCTGAAACGCTTCGATCAAAGATTCGGTCTCTCTAAACTCCGCCTTTATGAGAGCTGCTCTGCTCTGATTGGTCAGACGACCCAGTCTGCTGTGATTGGTCAGAAACCAGACGCTCATTATCATATCTGAATCTCCGCTTTTAATACAAACAGTAACGATTCCTACCATTTTCACTAGTTCTCTGGCCAACTGAATGATGGGAATTTCAAAGCTGCTCCCAATGTTGTAAATCTCCCCCAGAATGCCCTTCTCCATCACCGTCAGGAATGCGTCTGTGACGTCGCTGACGTACAGGAAGTGTCTGGACTGCAGGCCTGAGCCCTGGATAGTGCTGCACAACAAACAACACGTGCACTGATTAGAATTAAAGAGGACGTATTATGCTCTTTTACAAACTCTTGAATGTTGATTATTTCCTCATATTCTCCATTGTTGCAGCTCCTCTCTTCCCAGTCTGTCAGTAACGCTCTGTTTAGTTCCTGTCTCTATGAAGCCCCGCCTTCTGAAAAGCACAATGTGCTCTGATTGGTCAGCTGGAGCAGTGTGTTGTGATTGGTGTTTGGGAAATGTCCCGCCCCTTACCATAACCACAACACACTACTAACTAACTCAACCAGGCCCCGCCCCTTTATTCTGCGCATGAATTATTTAAATGAGGAATATTGTGAAGAAAACTCAAGATGGAGTTCAGAAACACTGATGTAGAGAAGAACTGGAACGTTTCCACACTGAAGCATTATAGATCTGTTTTAACTCACCATTTCTGCTCCTGTTGAATGAGTGACAGGAATCTGGGAATGACCTGATCAAACACAATCACAGTGTTAAAACGGTGAATAACGTCACAGTCATGTGATGCTGATGCTCTCGTACCTTCTCATGATACTGCCGCGGTCCATAAACGTTACTGCTCCTCGTGATCACGACAGGGAACTAATGACAGGAAACATTAAATATAATACAACATTAGACCACAATCTCATTTCATGACAAAACAAAACAAACACTGAATTCACTTTTAAAGTGTTTATAGATAATGGAAATATGTGTAGCACTGGCATTAATGGGTTCTTTCTCAGCATTTGTGAGATTAAAAAAAGTCAGAATTACTAATTACCTTTACTATTTTTATTCCCTGCCGGAAACAAGCTTCCATATTAAACTAATGAGAGTAAAAATAAAAGTAAAACATCTGGAAAACACACTTCAGAAACGTTCTTCACCCGCTATATACTTCTGTGACCTGTAGGTGTTGTTCTGAGACTCACAGACAGTATGATCACATGACTGATACCTTGTGCTTGATCCAGTAGGACATCACGATGTTTTCAGCCGCAGCTTTTGAAGCCGAGTACGGATTGGTGGGTCTTTGTGGACTCAGTTCATCAAACGGCTGAAAACAAGAACCGAATCAAAACACAGCTGTACTAGTTTACTACTGTTCATCTACAGCATCATTCAACTAGCAGGGTTTATAAAGATAGATTTAAGACTTTTTAAAAACCTTTTTAAGACCAAGTAAGGAAAATATGACAAATAAATTAAAGGGAACACAATATGTCAGTATGTTCTCTACATGTAAATGCTTGTTTTTACAACACTTCAAGAACATCAATTTTTTGCAGTGTGAGCAACATTTAACGTCATGACATTCTGCTCTGATTTGAAGGATTAGTTCACTTCGGAATTCAAATTATCAGAAGTGAACTAATGCTTTAAGAGCTCTTCAAGGGCAAACGAAGAACCTGCAGAAGCTCTGGTCAGTTGAGCGTGTCGCGGCCGAACGCACCTGGTCCAGACTGTCTCCGTACACCTCATCGGTGCTGATGTAGATGAAGCGTCGGACTCGCGCCTCCAGCGCCGCTCGGACCAGAACGCCGGTGCCGTCCGCGTTCACATGCATGAAGTGTGACGGACACAGGAACGAGCTCTCTGCGCACATCGTGATATAAAGTGCGATTATTGTGTTGAAAATCAATTGATGACGTGCCGTCAAACATTTACTCACCCACATGAGTTTCAGCAGCACAGTGAAACACAATATCAATGTTTTCCGTTGAAAAGAGGTGGTTTATGAAAAATGGATTGCAAACATCCCCCTGAAAGAAGGACAGAATCCATCAGATGGGCATTCAGCAGCAGTAAGTGGAGGTTTGACTGGGATTGTTGTGTTTATACCGGGATGAAGGCGTAGCGGCTGCTGCCCTCGACGGACCGCAGGTTCTTCAGACTCGAGCAGCGCTGCAGCTGAAACAGAAGAACGGACCGTCAGCGCTCAGATCTCACGCTGAAACAGTGATGCAGTGCGTTTACGAGAACTCACGTTATCAACGTTGACGATTCGCCAGTGCGGGAATCTCTCGGCCAGAGCCGTGATCAGATGAGATCCGCTGAGAACACACACATGATATCAGATGAGAACTGTATGAACGTCATCTGGAGATCTCTCTCTCGACTCTCGTCTGGAGTCTCAGTGTGTTTTGGTGATTTTTAGGGTACGTTTAGACAACAATGATGTAATAGAACGTTTTTCGTGTACAGACGACAGCGCTGTCAAAACGATCCCCGTTCACACGGATCAACAAAAACAACTAAAATCGCTGTATTCTGCTGCCAGGCCAGTAGATGGCGATGTGATTTCGTAAAGAAACACTACATCTATAAACTGAACACTCAACACGCATGCATATGACGTCACTGTTTTCACAAATTTACATTTTATACAGAGACAATAAGTAGTACATTGACTTTGTTTGAAGTTTAATAATAATAATAATACTAATAAAAATATAAATATATATACAGAGACAATAATTTATTACCGCTATCATTTTCAAAAACTTGCACTCTGAAACCCATTTTGAAAAGTTTGCTTTCAGGCCCCCAAAACAGCGCTGTTTTTCATAATTTAAACTTTTTACGTCATAATTTCGATTCAGTATGTCATACTTTCAACTTTTTACATCACAATTTTGATTCAGTATGTCATAATTTACGTTTTTCATAATTTCGACTTTTTACATCATAATTTTGACCTTTTATGTCATAATTTCAACTTTTTGTCAATTTTGATTAAGTATGTCATAAATTACTTTTGTCATAATTTTGACTCATAATTTGATTTAGTATGTCATAATTTCTACGTTTTTCATAATTTCGACTTTTTGTCATAATTTCATTTAGTGTCATATGTCTCTTGTTTGTCATAACTGACTTTTTACGTCATAATTTGTACTTTTTATGTCATAATTTCAACTTTTTTGTCAATTTCGATGTAGTATGTCATAATTTCTTCTTGTTTGTCATAATTTTGAATTTTTACGTCATAATTTCTACTTGTCATAATTTGACTGTCATAATTTTGACTTTTTACGTCATAATTCGACTTTGTCAATTTCGATGTAGTATGTCATAATTTCAACTTTTTTACATAATTTTGACTGTCATAATTTTGACTTTTTCGCCATAATTCGACTTTTGTCAATTTCAATGTAGTATGTCATAATTTCTTCTTGTTTGTCATAATTTTGAATTTTTACGTCATAATTTCTACTTGTCATAATTTCTACTTTTTGTCATAATTTTGACTGTCATAATTTTGACTTTTTACGTTATAATTCGACTTTGTCAATTTCGATGTAGTATGTCATAATTTTGACTTTTTACGCCATAATTCGACTTTTTGTCAATTTCGATGTAGTATGTCATAATTTCTTCTTGTTTGTCATAATTTTGAATTTTACGTCATAATTCTACTGATTTTCTACTTTTGTCATAATTTGACGTCATAATTTTGAGTTATGACTTTGTCAATTCGATGTAGTCATAATTTCTTCTGATAATTTGATTTTTTACGTCATAATTTGACTTTTTATGTCATAATTTCGAATTAGTATGTCATAAGTCGACTTATGTCATATTTGTGACATCTTTATGTCAAATGCTTCCACAGAAAGCGGACAGTCGTCTGTCAGTGAGTGTGTTTGTGATTATTCACAGTAATGACAGCTGAACACACACTCACATGAATCCCGCTCCTCCAGTGACCAGCACAGTGCAGCTCATCTTCATCATCTGAAGATGAAGATCAAGTCAGTCATGAATCAGCTCTGACACACACCTCTCTCTCTCCAGTCCCTCACTGTATCGATCATCACTCCACGGTTCTTCAAGAAATAATTACATGACTCTAGGAAGCTTCGTAAACACAGCGCTCACGACAGTTGGAGCAGGTTTACGGCAGCGCTGACACGTATGAGCCGAGCTGCCAGCGACTGTCCCCGCCTCCGCTGCGCTCTCATTGGCTGCTTCACTGCGCTAGACTGAAAAGGCGTATTCCGATTGGCTGTAGCAGACGTCAGTCATCCGGTGGGTGGAAAAGGACAGTATTACCTCATTGATTGCAGTGAATGAAGAGAATAAGAGCTTCTGTTGAAATGAAATAATGTTTGTGTACTTTATCATTCTCATTATTCTTCTGTTCAGTTCATGTCCTGCAGCGGGAAAAACCGTTTCTGGGGTTTTCAAGAGCGACGCGGCGCGAGAGAATAACGGGCAGTACATCACAAGATTCCTGTATCACGGTGCGCGTCTGATATTAATACAACATTTCATGCATGAGCATTTCTTTCCTTGTGTTTGCATGCATTTCTGAAAATAAAGTGCCTCATGAGAAGCAGTGACGGTGTTATCTCGGCAGGTGAGGGTCTGATGGCGTGTCGCGTGCAGGAGGTTCAGGTGGCGCTGCAGAAGGACGCGAGACTGCTGCTGATTCAGCGCGCGGAGGGCTTCGACAACCTCAGCTGTCTGGAGAGAGTCACTTCAGCTCAGATCTCCAGTAAGACTCCTTCATTCGCATCGGAGTCTGTTTCTACAGAGAAATACATTTTTCCTTTCTATATTGAACTTTGCACCCTGATTTCACATGACAGACACGTCACCGTCTGCTGATGTTTATATGATGCTCAAAGTAGCGCTGTGACGGTATACCGGTATCATATCGTGCATATCTGCGGTATTGCTACAAACATTCAGAATATAGATATGAATAAAACTGTAAAGTTTGGTCTCCTTAAAGCTGCAAAAGTGGAGATTTCTGATTCAAACTCATAACCTTTAACCCTCTGGTGCTGCTGTTGGGGTTATCGGAACGGTACAAAACTTGGTTAAGGTTTTTACACTTACTGTATGACAAAAAAAAAAAAAAAACAATGACATGATTCAGAAATGTTAAATGATCCTGAAAATAAAATAGTCACACTTCTATTGTTCGCAATCAGAAATGAGCGCATTGGAAATTTATGGGAGACGAATTTAACCTAGTGGAAGCGTTCGGTACTGCGCCCAAACAAATTCTTACTTATAGGGTTAGTTCACCCAAAAATGAAAACAATGTTACTCACTCTCATGTCGTTCCACACCCGTAAGACCTTCGTTCATCTTCAGAACCACCAGACGAAGGTCTTATGGGTGTGGAACGACATGAGGAGAGTAATTAATGACATTATTTTCATTTTTGGGTGAACTAACCCTTTAAATCATTTTTTGAGATATAACCTCAAATTTGGAACACACTTGTTTAGAGGTATGGCTTTGATTTTCTCAAAGTTTTGAGGAAAACATGTTTTGGAAAATATATATTTCATATAAAAATTAAAAATGGTATTTTTGTGCATTTTTTTATAAGAATAAATGTAACATTTTATAACGTTTTTTCCAAGTTGACTTTTTGAAACTTTTTTTCACTTGAGCAATAATCTGCCAAGTGTCTTCTTTAAAAAGAGACCAAACTTCAGTCTGTGATCCAAACATTCAAGATTTATGACATGAAAATTTCATTTTCAGTGAATAAATGGATTATAACTACTGCATAAATATAATTCAGTACCATAAAATCCTCTAAAAATACAAAATATTAAATTAAAAAATATTATCGAACTAAAATATTTACAATCATTACAGTGAAATTAAAATTAAATAAAAAAAAAAAAATGCCATTTTTGACTGACGCACAAACAGCAGCAGAGGGTTAAAGATATGGATTGAGATCTACAGATGCAAATAGATAAAGTGCAATAAAATAAACACTTCTGGATGTTTTCTTTCCACTAGTAAATGTAAAATAGAGCTCAAAAATCCCACAGTGTCTCGCCTTAAATGAAATCGTCTAAAAGGACAAAGTTTATAATAGTTTATGAAGCAACTGAACAAACAGCATGTTGATTTTTATCATATAACGTCTGACATTCTCAGTCACTCTGAGCAAAGAGGAGCAGAACCAGACTATCCCGCAGCAGTCCACGCCTCAGACGTGGCACGTGATGTACGCGGACCGCTACACCTGTCAGGAAGGGCAGATCGACGGCGAGCTACAGGACGTCCGCTTCCAGATCACCCTGCTGAACCCCGACGCCGCGGGAAACCCGCTGGATCACTTCAGCGCCGAGGAGGCCGGTGAGAGTCCGCTGGAACGATTCCAGTGTGTGTTTCCAAGATGCTCAGTTTGCTCTAATGCAGCAAACGTCTCATTGCAGGGCTTCACAGTTTCTACTTCCTGTTGATCGTGGCGTATTTCGTGGCGTCGTGTATCTACGTGCAGCCGCTGTGGCAGGCGCTGAGTAAAGGCGGCCCGATGCACACGGTGCTGAAGGTTCTGACCTCCGCGCTGCTGCTGCAGGGAACATCAGTGCTGCTCAACTACATCCACATGGCCCGGTCAGACCCGCGTCCTACAGCTCTTATCATCACGAGGAGGAGGTTATATGCTGATGCTGTGTGTGATCTGACCCCTCAGGTACGCTCGGGACGGGGTGGGGACGCCGCTGACCGGGAGCCTCGCTGAACGTGAGTCTGGACTGCACTCGGTTCTGATGACCGCTGTCTGCACTTGAATGTAAATGTGTGTGTGTGTGTGTGTGTTAGTGTGTGACATGATCGCGCAGGTGCAGATGCTCTACATGTTGCTGAGTCTGTGTGTGGGCTGGTCTCTGAGCCGCAGCAGGAAGTCTCAGAGTAAACCGCTGCAGTGGGACTCGTCTCCGCCTCCACTGCGCTCGCGCTGGCCGTCGTCATCGCTCAGGTCAGCCGCTCACACACGGAAATAAAGCTAATGGAGCACGAAAACAAACATGAAATGTAATAATATAAGAAGAAATGACACAAAACTGACACATTCATTAGGATAAAAGCAAATGTACACATCTAGACTGTGATGAAACACTGGGCTTCATTCACCATTAAAGGGTTAGTTCACCCAAAAATGAAAATAATGTCATTTATTACTCTCCCTCATGTCGTTCCACACCCGTAAGACCTTCATTCATCTTCAGAACACAAATTAAGATATTTTTGATGAAATCTGATGCATAGCCAGCAATGACATTTCCTCTCTCAAGATCCATTAATGTACTAAAAACATATTTAAATCAGTTCATGTGAGTACAGTGGTTCAATATTAGTATATTATTAGAATATTTTTGGTGCACCAAAAAAACAAAATAACGACTTATTTAGTGATGGCTGATTTCAAAACACTGCTTCAGGAAGCTTCGGAGCGTTATGAATCAGCGTGTCGAATCAGCGGTTCGGATCGCGTGTCAAACCGCCAAACTGCTGAAATCGCGTGACTTTGGCTCTCCGAACCGCTGATTCATAACGCTCCGAAGCTTCCTGAAGCAGTGTTTTGAAATCGGCCATCACTATATAAGTCATTATTTAGTTTTTTTGGTGCACCAAAAATATTCTCGTGGCTTTATAATATTAATATTGAACCACTGTACTCACATGAACTGATTTAAATATGTTTTTAGTACATTAATGGATTTTGAGAGAGGAAGTGTCATTGCTGGCTATGCAGGCCTCACTGAGCCATTGGATTTCATCAAAAATATCTTAATTTGTGTTCTGAAGATGAACGAAGGTCTTACGGGTGTGGAACGACATGAGAGTGAGTAATTAATGACAGAAATTTACATTTTTGGGTGAACTAACCCTTTAACTGCATGGATGTGTGTGTGTCTGCAGGGGGCGCTGCTGATCTGGGAGCAGTTTGAGGAGGCAGAGCACCACAGCTTCCACTCCTCCAGCAGTGTGTCCGGGTGGCTCCTGATGGCGCTGCGTGTGGCGCTCGCTCTGTTTCTGGCGTCAGTGCTGTATCAGATCATCTCAGCGGAGCGGAGCGCGCTCAAACGAGACTTCTACCTCAGCTTCGGCAAGGTGTCAACTGAGTTCTTCCTGTCTGATTGACATAAACAGTTTGGAATAATTAAGATTTTTCTGTTTCTGAAAGAGTCTCTTCTGCTCACCAAAGCTGCATTTATTTGATCAAAAATACAGTAAAATAGTGAAATATTATTCCAGTGTAAATCAGCTGTTTTCTATGTGAATATATAGTAAAGTGTAATTTATTCCTGTGATCAAACTGAATTTTCAGCATCATTACTCCAGTCTTCAGTGTCACATGATCCTTCAGAAATCATTCTAATATGATGATTTGCTGCTCAAGAAACATTTATGATTATTATATGTGTTGAAAACAGTTCATATTTTTGATGAAACCGTCATACCTTTTATATTTAAGTTCAAAAGAACAGCGTTTATTTGAAATAGAATCTATTGTGAAATTATAAATGTCTTTACTGTCACTTTTGATCAATTTAATGCGTCTTTGCTGAATAAAAGAATAAATTTTTTCTTCCTTTTTAAACTTTTGTAAGGTAATGCATGACAGTTTCCACAACTGTTTTCAACACTGATAATAATCAATTATTAACAGTTGTGCTGCTTCAGATTTTTGTGGAAACCAGTAAGTTTTAAAAGAAATGATAAAGTTGAAATGTTCTGAATGTTTGTAATCTTTTAAACATTTAAACAATGTACTCTACCATTTAAAATGGCTTTAAAGGCTTTTATTCATCAAGGATGCATTAATTGATCAAAGTGACAGTAAAGACATTTATACATTTACAAAGATTTATTATAAATTATGTTCTTTGAATATTTATTCATAAAAATATGAACTGTTTTCAACATTGATAATAATCATAAATGTTTCTTGAGCATCAAATCATCATATTAGAATGATTTCTGAAGGATCATGTGACACTGAAGACTGGAGTAATGATGCTGAAAATTCAGCTTTGATCACAGGAATAAATTACACTTTACTATATATTCACATAGAAAACAGCTGATTTACATTGGAATAATATTTCATAATTTTTACTGTATTTTTGATCAAATAAACGCAGTCTTGGTGAGCAGAAGAGACTGAATCAGTGAGTCTGAGGTCCTCCACTGACACTGTTCTGTGTTTCAGGGCTGTTTCCTGTGGTTCCTGTGTCATCCAGTGCTGGTCCTGTTCTCTGTGATGCTCAATGAACATCAGAAAGAAAAGGTAAGAGGAAACGCTCCTCCGGCGCAGCAGCAGAGCGCTCTCATGGACGTCTCGTCTCTGTCTCGTGTCTGCAGGTCGTTACGATCGGCGTGATCCTGTGCCAGTCCATCTCGGTGGTGGTTCTGTACCGGCTCTTCCTGTCGCGCAGTCTGTACTGGGAGGTGTCGTCGCTGTCGTCCGTCACGCTCCCGCTCACCATGAGCCGCCGCGGCCGATACTGAGCCGTCAGACGGGAAGCTTCACGCCGGAGCGGCTCATCACGGGTCCGGCGTCGCGTGCGGGAGAGTCACGTGACGACGAGACGGAGTGAAACTCGCGGTTTACATCATCAGGGCTGATTCATCATAGTTAATGTGTTCAGTGCGTCTGACACGCCTGATGAACGAGCCTCGTTCAACTGTGACGCTGCAAACGAAGGAAAGTTAAAGCTCAGTGTTCGTCTCTGTTCAGCAATAAGAAAATGAAACGTCTCGTATTTCTCAGCGCACACAGACGGGACGCCACTGCATCGTGTGTTTTATTTGTGCTCACACATGATTTCATTTCTGTCGTTCCCAATAAGTGCCTAAAATGACAATCATCTGAAGCGGGACGTGTGCAAAACATCACGCTCCTCCTCAAATATCTCAACATTCTTCAATCAACACACATTCACTGCAGAATGAGTCTTATTTATTAAAGCTTTATGTTTCAAACAAGAACAAATATCCGCCAGTGGAGTCAGAAAATTCAAATTAACTCAAGATTATTTTTGTAAATACAAAAACACTGAGGAGGAGCATCATGTTTTGCAGTGTTTGTGTGTCGACTGAATATTAAATCTATGGATATTTATTGATCCTTTTTACTGGATCCTGCACATTTCAGTGTCAGAGGAGAAAGATGTGAAAATAATCCTGTTCTCTAGAGCATGTGTTGTTAAATATTGTGTTAATAAACATCATGCACACAGTCTGTAAGTGTCACTGTCATAATTACAGTAATGCATATGCTAATGACGAGATTTTATCATATGATGATGGAGAAAAACACTATATTCATTTGTTTCTTTGAGCCGTAGTGTTAAAGTCAGCGTGAAATTGTGCTGTATATCGAGTGAAACGCTTCGCAAACAAGAACAAATGTAGGGCGGGGCTTGATCTCGTGTGAGTGACAGGTTGCCCCGCCCTCATCATCAGAATTATTCTGTTATTCTGATTCAAGATTACGAGGAGCATGAATTTAACACAATAATGATAAATCATTTAGAATACACACTGCAATAAAATAAGAATAGTCAATGTTGATTTCATGGTGACTTTAAACTATCAGAGAGAAATTCACAAATGAATACAAAAACACATTTTTGCGCAGAAACTAAACTGTGTGTGATGTGACTTAAATCTGTTGATATGATTTCATGGATCTGAGCTGACATGATCTAACATTGAACAGTTGTGTTTTTATTAACTAACATTAAAGATTAATAACTACTGTAATAAATGTGTTGCTCATTGTTAGTTACCGCACTAATTAATGGGAGATTATGGGAACAACATTGGTGTAATTCCATCATAACTGAGATGATCACTGCATCAGTCAGACGGTTTCATCATCATGATCACTGGATTTGGAAATCGGTCACGCTCATGAATGTGACGGGAGGATTCAGCGCTCGTGGGGAGTGACAGGGAAGGGCTCATATAAACACACACACACATCACAATATAAAGCACAACACACACTCACACACACATTCTTTCAACTGAAGAAACATGAGTGAGAATCTGAGCAGCCGAGATCAGGGTGAGTCCCACTGATTTTAGATATAAATGACTTTAAAATTCAATGTTTTCAGATTTCAGTGTTCAGTAAGTGTTGAGACGAGTGTTTTCAGTCCTCTGTAGTTTATCTGTGCAGTGTGAGTGACACTGTTAGACGTGATGTGAGTAACAAGAGTTCACTGGTTCATTAGTGTCTGTGGTTAAAAACATCACTAACGTGTTCAGGGTTCGTTTGTCCTCGTCTTTATAAAAGCAGCAGCTTCTTCTTAGTGGAAACATCTGAACTAAACATAAACTTCATAAAGAAAAAGAGTTACACTTTATTTTAAGGTGTCTTTGTTACTCTGTGAGTTACAGAAGCTTGTTTCTGCCACAGAATAAAACGGTAAAAAGGTTGTTTTGAATTTATATCTAGCAGTTCTGAGTTTATTTCTAGTAATTATGAGTTTATTTCTAGTAATTATGAGTTAGTTTATTTCTATTATTCCGTTTAGCAATTCCGAGTTTTATTTCTAGTAATTCCGACTTCATTCTAGTAATTCTTTAGTAATTCTGAGTTTATTTCTAGTAATTCTGACTTCATTCTAGTAATTCCGAGTTTATTTCTAGTAATTCCGAGTTTATTTCTAGTAATTCTGACTTCATTCTAGTAATTCCGAGTTTATTTCTAGTAATTACTTCAAGTAATTCCGATTTCATTTCTCACAATTCCAAGTTTATTTCTAGCAGTTCTGAGTTTATTTCTAGTAATTCCGACTTCATTCTAGTAATTCTGAGTTTATTTCTAGCAGTTCTGAGTTTCTTGCAATTCTGAGTTTATTTCTCGCAATTCCGAGTTTATTTCTAGCAATTCTGAGTTTCTCGCAATTCCGGGTTTTTTTCTAGTAATTCCAAGTTTATATCTCACAATTCTGAATTTGATGGGTTAGGCTTGTAATGATGCACCATTTACTGTTTTTACTGCTGTAAGTGCATGTAACGTGTAACAAGGACACTGTAAAATAAAGTGCTGGCATGTTTCTGAGATCTTATCAGACTTCATTCATCAGGACGGACCACACCCGACCTCCAGCAGGTTCTGATGAAATATGTCATTTATCTGCTCGTGCTGAGACAGCGCTCTGATATAAACTCACCAAACGAGTCGAGTGAACTAATGAACCGTGTGTTTCCAGCAGGTGTGATGATGAAAGTGGATTTACAGTGTGTGAAAAACAACACTGACCATCACACAGATGAAATCACGGTGGAGCGTCTGATCATCCGCAGAGGAAAAGCCTTCAGTCTGATCCTCAGCGGCGAGCGTCTGAATCCAGACGACGTCGAGATGACTGTGGAGACGGGTGAAAACACACATCAGTCACATAAACACATGAGGCCCAATGTCAGGAATTAATACCATTTTAATGTTTCTGAAAGAGTCTCTTCTGCTCACCAAGGCTGCATTTATTTGATCAAAAATACAGTAAAATTGTGAAATATTATTCCAATGTAAAACAGCTGTTTTCTATGTGAATATATAGTAAAGTGTAATTTATTCCTGTGATCAAAGCTGAATTTTCAGCATCATTACTCCAGTCTTCAGTGTCACATGATCCTTCAGAAATCATTCTGATATGATGATTTGATGCTCAAGAAACATTTATAATTATTATCAATGTTGAAAACAGTTCATATTTTTATGAATAAATATAAAGTTCAAAAGAACAGAATTAATTTATAATAGAATCTTTTGTAAATGTATAAATGTCTTTACTGTCACTTTTGATCAATTTAATGCATCCTTGATGAATAAAAGCCTTTAAAAGCCATTTTAAACGGTAGAGTACATTGTTTAAATGTTTAAAAGTATTACAAACATTCAGAACATTTCAACTTTATCATTTCTTTTAAAACTTACTGACCCAAAACTGTTTCCACAAAAATCTGAAGCAGCACAACTGTTAATAATCTGATTATTATCAGTGTTATCAGTATTACTGATTATTATCAGTGTTATCAGTATCAGTGTTATCAGTTATCAGTAACACAGTATTATCAGTGTTCATATTTTTGTGGAAACTGTCATGCATTACCTTACAAAAGTTTAAAAAGGAAGAAAAAATTAATACTTTTATTCAGCAAAGAAGCATTAAATTGATTAAAAGTGACAGTAAAGACATTTATAATGTTACAAAAGATTCTATTTCAAATAAACGCTGTTCTTTTGAACTTAAATATAAAAGGTATGACGGTTTCATCAAAAATATGACATTGATAATAATCATAAATGTTTCTTGATCATCAAATCATCATATTAGAATGATTTCTGAAGGATCATGTGACACTGAAGACTGGAGTAATGATGCTGAAAATTCAGCTTTGATCACAGGAATAAATTACACTTTACTATATATTCACATAGAAAACAGCTGATTTACATTGTAATAATATTTCACAACATTACTGTATTTTTAGCATAAGAGAATTCAATCAAAAGCATGAATTATGTCAAGCTCTTGTACACTCTCCAGTCCTGCTCTTCATTAATATTAATATCACATCATGTTGACAGTAATCTGTGTGTACTGAAGGTCCGGGTGCGAGTGAACCGAAGCGCACACGCGCGTCCTTCAGCACGAACCCGCAGCGCTGCAGTCCTGGTGACCGCTGGAGCATGAAGGTGTTGAACAGATCCGTCTTCAGCGTCACGCTGTCTGTCACGTGTCCGTCAGACGCCTGCGTCGGCCTGTACTCGCTGTCGGTCAGGAGCGGCTCCTGCTCCGCCCGGTGTGAGAGAGCCGTCACGGTGCTGTTCAACCCCTGGTGTGAAGGTGCGTCCGTCTGTTTCAGATCTTAATCCTCTAATCCGCATTCACTCCTGATTTAAGTGTGACCGCACTGATTCTGTCTCTAGATGACCTGGTGTATCTGCCGAACGAAGCGGAGAGGCAGGAGTACGTCATGAATGAACAGGGAATCGTGTATAAGGGAGTGGATGAATACATCACCAACATGAGCTGGGACTTCGGTCAGGTGAGAACAGCATAAACGTATCATAAGACGACATGATCTGTATATGACGGATTTGTGCATGAATGCAGTGAGCTCGATGTCTCTGGTTTCTCTAGTTTGAGGAAGATGTAGTGGATATCTGTCTAAAGATGCTGGATTTGAACCCGAAGTGTCTGAAAGACGCACAGGAGGATCATTCGGCACGCTGTAACCCCATCTACATCAGTCGAGTGGTCAGCGCCATGGTAAAACTAACACTGATCTAAACACACATCCACACGAGTGTTCAGGATTCAAAACAACTCCTGATTTTGGGTTATTTTAGGACTCAATCATTCTAGTAATTCCTAGTTTTTTTCTAGCAATTCTGAGTTTCTTGCAATTCAGAGTTTATTTCTTGTAATTCCGACTTCATTCTAGTAATTCCGAGTTTATTTCTAGCAATTCTGAGTTTCTCGCAATTCAGAGTTTATTTCTAGTAATTCTGAGTTTCTCGCAATTTTGAGTTTATTTCTAGTAATTCTGACTTCATTCTAGTAATTCCGAGTTTATTTCTAGCAATTCTGAGTTTCTCGCAATTCCGAGTTTATTTCTAGTAATTCCGATTTTATTTCTAGCAATTCTGAGTTTCTCGCAATTCAGTTTATTTCGTAATTCTTTTATTTCTAGCAATAATTCAGAGTTTATTTCTAGTATTCTGAGTTCTTTCTCTAGTAATTCCGACTTCATTCTAGTAATTCTGAGTTTTCTAGCAATTCTGAGTTTATTTCTAGTAATTCAGAGTTTTTTCTAGCAATTCTGAGTTTATTCTAGTAATTCTGACTTCATTCTAGTAATTCCTAGTTCTGAGTTTTTCTAGTCCGAATTCTAGCTTCATTTCTAGCAATTCTGAGTTTCTATTCTGAGTTTATTTCTAGTAATTCCGACTTCATTCTAGTAATTCCGAGTTCATTTCTAGCAATTCTGAGTTTCTAGCAATTCTGAGTTTATTTCTAGTAATTCCGACTTCATTCTACAAGTTTATTTCTAGCTTCTGAGTTTATTTCTAGAATTCCGACTTCATTCTAGTAATTTTATTTCTAGCATTCTGAGTTTTCTAGCAATTCTGATTTTATTTCTAGTAATTTCTGAGTTTATTTCTTTCTGAGTTTTTTTCAGACTTCATTCTAGTAATTCCGAGTTTATTTCTAGCAATTCTGAATTCTGAGTTCAATTCTCTAGCAATTCTGAGTTTTTTCTAGTAATTCACTTCATTCTAGTAATTCCGAGTTTATTCTAGCGAATTTTTTCTAGAATTCGAGTTTCTATTCTGAGTTCTAGGAGTTAATTCCGAGTTTCTAGCAATTCTGAAGAGTTTATTTCTAGTAATTCCGACTTCATTCTTTCTAGGCTGAGTTTATTTCTAGATTTTCATTCTAGCAATTCTACTGACTTCATTTCTGAGTGACTTCATTCTAGTAATTCCGAGTTCATTTCTAGCAATTCTGAGTTTCTTGCAATTCAGAGTTTATTTCTAGTAATTCTGAGTTTAGGTATTCCGAGTTTATTCTAGTATTCTGACTTCATGTTCATTAATTCTGAGTTTCTTGCAATTCAGAGTTATTTCTAGTAATTCTGAAGGGAATTATGAATTATTAGTAATTCTGAGATTCAAAACAACTCCTGATTTTGGGTTATTTTAGGACCCAATCATGAACTGCCTCAGTATCATATGCAGATAAGCAGTGATAAATATTTATTTCTGTGTTAATTGTTTAGATAAACTCGGACGACGATAACGGTGTTCTGATGGGTCGGTGGGATGATCAGTACTCCGGAGGAGTCGTTCCGTCCAGCTGGAGCAGCAGTGTGGAAATATTGAGACGCTGGATCAAATATGACTGTCATCCGGTCAAATACGGACAGTGCTGGGTGTTTGCAGCGGTCATGTGCACAGGTACACACACACACACACACACACACTCTCACACACACACACACTTTGGCTTTAGTGAACTATCTTGTGCTCCTGTAGTGTTGAGATGTTTGGGGATCCCGTGTCGCGTCGTCACTAACTTTGAGTCGGCTCACGACACGGATCGGAACCTCATCGTCGACGAGTTCTTCAGCGACTACGGCGTGAGACCCAAACAGAACCTGGACAGTGTTTGGTAAGAGTCTTCTGAGCTTCAGTTCGTTTGATTTCGTCTCATTGCTGAAATCCCTGACGTGAGGAATGTGATACAGGAACTTCCATGTTTGGGTGGAGGGCTGGATGAGGCGTCCGGATCTCTCCGGGGACTCGCTCTACGACGGCTGGCAGGTTCTGGACCCGACGCCGCAGGAGAAGAGCTCAGGTCCTCATCTGCATATAAAGATCACCAGTGTTACATCACATACATCACATGTTAGTTACATCAGGAACTGTCAGCCGAAATCCTTGAGCTAAAATATTCCACCTGGAGATTTTAGGTTCATATTTTAAGAGTTTAACAACACATTTTCACGGTTCTCAAATGCCAGTTAATTCTCACATGACATAAACACTTAAATATTTTATCTTTTTTAGTAAGTGTTCTTTTTTTTCATTTTTACTAGTTTTTTTTTTTTTTTTTTTTTTCATTTTAAAATTATTTATTTTAATTTTACATTTTTATGGCCATTAATTTAATTAATTATTTATTTTGATTGTTTCTTTTATTATTTATCTTTAATTAATACATAACGATTTAATACATTTTTACTAGGGGCTTTATGTAGTGTTTTTAATGTTAAAATTATTTAATTTGGTTGTATGTTTTTATTACTGTTTTATTTAAAAACAAAATATTTTTAATTTGATAAATTATTATTGAATAAATTTTTACTAAGAAAATACATTTTTACTAAGAGTTTTATATATATTTTAATATTGATTATTTATTTTAGTTTTACAATTTTATGAATTAATGATTTTATTTTGATTGTTTTATTTAAAAGATATTTATTCTTAAATTTATAAATTATAACTGAATACATTTTTTCTAGGGATTTTATATATTTTTTATTATTTATTATTTTAACTTTATATTTTTATGATTTAAAGATTTTATTTCGACTGTTTTTTTAAGATATATATATATATATATTAGTTTTTTTGTTTTACATTTTTATTATTTAATTTAATTAATTTATTTTGACTTTTATTTTAGAAATTATTTATTTTTAATTTAATAAATAATGATTTAATACAGTTTTACTTAGAGTTTTATATATATATTTTAATATTGATTTAGTTTTACATTTTTATGAATTAATGATTTTATTTTGATTGTTTTACTTAAAAGATATTCATTTTTAATTTTATGAATTATGACTGAATACATTTTAGCTAAGGGTTATATATATAGTTTATTTATTTTAGTTTTACATTTTTATTATTTAATTTAATTAATTATTTATTTTTAATGTAATAAATAATGATTTAATCAATTTTTTACTAAGGGTTTTATATATTTTTTTATTATTGATTATTTTAGTTTTACATTTTTATGATTTATTTTATTTTGACTGTTTTATTTAAAATATATATATTTATAAATGTATAAATTATGATTGAGTGTCATCAGCAAAATATTCAGGAGTTTTATGAGTTTGACCTTAGAGGAGTGATTTAACCCCTGATCTGTCCACTACATCCAGGCACTTACTGCTGCGGTCCAGCGCCCGTGAAGGCCATCCTGGAGGGTCACACCGACGTCAAGTACGACGTGCCTTTTGTATACGCAGAGGTCAATGCAGATAAAATCACATGGTTGGTCATGGCCAACGGCTCCAAGAAGAAGATTCACTCAGACACGAGAACTGTTGGGCAGAATATCAGCACTAAAGCTGTGGGCAGCAACAGCCGACGAGACATCACACATCAGTACAAGCACCCGGAGGGTCCGTCTCACACACACACACACACACACACAGCTGCTGATATCTGACCGTCTGTTTCATATCAATGCATCTGCTCCTCAGGTTCTGTGAAGGAGAGAGCCGTGTATGACGAGGCCGTGAAGCGAGTGACTGACCTGAAGCCGAGCGAGACGTCTCGTCCAACCCTGCAGATGAAGATCAGTCTGGACGAGCCGCCGCTGAACGGCACCGACATCAAACTCAAGCTCATTCTGAGGAGCGAGAACGCACAAGAACTGTCGCTCAAGATGAGCGCTCAGGTCATGAGATACACGGGAATCCCAGCGGCCGGCGTCTGGAGCGACTCCACTGACATCCGACTGCAACCCAACACAGGTGCGAGCGCTAACTAACCCGTGCCGCCTCCTTTACCAACAACACCAGAACAAGAAAACATGTAAAGAAATGACAAGAAAATAAAGCATTATATTTCGCATAAAGAAAATGAAGCCTGTTTTTAGGACAGTATTAAAGTAGACCAATAATGCTCCTTTCACAAGATAGTCTCTGGTGTCTCCAGAATGTGTGTGTGAAGTTTCAGCTCAAAATCCCCCACAGATCATTTATTATAGCTTGTCAAATTTGCCCCTATTTGGGTGTGAGCAAAAACACACCGTTTGTGTGTGTCCCTTTAAATGCAAATGAGCTCCCGCTTTCCAGAAGAGGGCGGAGCTTTAACAGCTCAACAACAACAAAGCTGGAGAATCTCACGCAGCCAAAATGATGAAAGTGTTCAGCCTTACATTGTTCAAACCGGAGTCGACACTGATGGAGAGACTCAGGAAGAAGTTACAACTTTTAGACGTTTCTGAATGGTTAGTGGATAAATTGATGTAGTTGCTGTGGAGTTGATTCAACTCATCCACTAGCATGTGCCGTCATGTTCATCTTTTGTGTTGAATTGACCCTCGTTTGTGAAGCAGTCCGGCGTAAAATGACGGCATGACAACAACACTCTACTACAACAACTCTTCCTCTTCTCTAAAGCAGCCCAACATGGCCCCGCCCCCTTTGTTGAGTGTTCTCGGGGGCGGGGTTTATGCAAATGTTAGGGTTTGTGATGTCACTAACCCATTTGTAGTCCCTTTGATCTAATATTTACTTGAAGCCCCCTGAGATTTTAAGTTAATATTTTGCATGTTCACGAATGGTCCTAAAATCACACTTCATTTTCTTTATGTAAAATTCAATTCAATTTCTAGTGAATTCAGAGTTTAATATGATCCAGGCATGTTTTCTGAGAGATTCACCCACATGACTTGGTTTCATTACAACATTCAGTATATAGGCGCACAAATAATCACAATCATGTAAATGTGCTCGTTTCAGAACAAACTCTTCCCTTCATGGTCCCGTTCGCTGCGTACGGACCAAAAATGCTGGACAACAACTGCATCAAAGTGTCTGCGATCTCAACGGAAAAAAACGAGCCGAAAGAGACGTATCTGGCGGAGAAAGACATCGTGCCACACAGTCCGACCCTCAAGATCTCTGTGAGCATCTTCACTCTCTCTCACACACACACACACACACACACACACACACACACACACACACACACACTCTGAGTGTATCTCTGACCCGAGCGCTGTGACGTGTCTCAGGTGAGCAGGACTCCTCTGTGGGACGCTGAGATGATCGCAGAGGTCGTGTTTGAGAACCCTCTCCCCACGGCGCTGAAGAACTGCTCCATCACGCTCACCGGCAGCGGCCTGCTGAAACAAACCGAGAAGTCCAAGTGAGCTTCAGCTTCTCCTCCTCACGCTAAACTCTCTCATTCACGTCTGCTGTGTGTGTTGATGGTTGTGTGTGTCTTGCAGCGCCATTGAGCTCGGCCCGGGACAGAGAATCATGCTGAGGGTGACGTTCAGACCCTACAGACTCGGACCGAGGAAACTGGTGGCCAACTTTGACAGCTCCACCTTCAGAGACATTAAAGCCAGTCTGGACATCAACGTCAGACCCGCGAGCTCACCTCTGGGATACCTCAACTTCAGCAAATGAGACGACTGGGAAGAACGAAGAATCAGCTGCATGAAGCTTTTATTTGCAGCCATGTACAAAGCAGAGATGTTTTATCATTTAAAGAGCTCATTTGTTATGCTGTTATAATGAAGAAAATAATTAAAAATAATCTAATGATTATCACCATTAAAAAATGCGAGAATGCATTATAGGCTGAAAAAGTTGCAATACACTTTTAAATGGCCTAAAATTTCACTTTGTTTATGTAATATGTTACATTCCTAAAGGTTTTTGTCAGCCGAACCCTTTTGATGTAATATTTACTTGAATTATTTTTTAGGTGTGTACCTGTTGTAGGTCTTCTTCTTCTTCTTCTTCTTCTTCTTCTGCTCTGGCAGCCCATAGAACCGCTTGTGGGAAAGTGATGAAATTTGGCACACAGATAGAGGACAGTCTGAACTGTCACCATAGCAAATTTGGAGTCTCTAACTCAATCGCTCTAGCGCCACCAACTGTCCAAAGTTGCACTCACATTTTATGCTAATAACTTTTGAACCGTAAGAACTAAAAACAAAATTCGATTGCCGATCAAAGACGGTTCGATCGCACCTTATGACGTCATGTTCAGTCCAGAAAATTAGAATTTCCGAAAAACCTACTTTTTTTCTAACCCCTCCTAAGGCTGTTGCTCCGATTATCACGAAAGTTGAAGCAGATCATCTTCAGTTGTGGAATTCAAGCAGATTTCTCAAACCGTTTTTGAAAAACGTGCAAATAAATTTTAAGTAGAGCTTGCAAAAATAGACATCAGGCTGTATCTCCGCAACGCATCATCATATTTAGACCAAACTTGGTACATGTCATCAGGGTTGCCAGGTTTTCACAACAAAACCCACCCAATTGCTCCTCAAAAGTAGCCCAATCACATTCCCATGGTAAAAATCGAGTGCCGCGGGTAAAATTAGCTTCTTGGCGGGGCTCCCCTGGTAAAATTTGCACTCCATTCGCATTATTTTGGGTCGCTTCAACCCGCGGACATGAAAAACAACCCACGGCAACAGTGTAAAAGTAGCGGGAAAGCCGCGGACTTGGCAACACTATATGTCATCACAAGCATGACTTGAGGCTACATGCTGCGTTTCAGTGCAGCGCCACCTACTGGTCCGGAGATAAGAAAATTTATGTTTTTGCTTATAACATCTGAATGGTTTACCCAAAAATCTTAAACTGGGCTCGTTAGATTTGTCCATATCGGCCATTTTGGGCGTCAGCCATTTTGAATTTTGTAATAAAATGCTGTATTTTTATGAACGCATTAGCATATCTTTACGAAACTCGGTATGGGTTATCAGCATGATGCCCTGAAAGAGTCTGAGAAGTTTCAGACCAGTACCACCTAGTGGTGAAAAGTATTTATATGCTTATAACTTTGGATGTGGCTACTTATTTTCATGAGATCTCATTTCCTTAGACTCCTGAATCCTTGCCAAGTCCAACGATGCCAAACATGCTAGGTTTCGCCTTAGTTAGTGCAACGTTGTGATTTAATGTTTACACAACTTTGTTTGTTTACGAATATCTTTGAAATCGTTAGTCCAATCAAGACGAAACCACCGTACAAAAATCAGAAACACTAAAGGCCAAATGTCAAAATTTTGATAGTAAGTGGCAAAAAATGCAATCAAAGTCAGGTGTGGGTAATATTTTCATGTTCATACATATGTCTATAACTCTATAACTCATAATTACATATTTTCACCAAATTTGACACGCTTGTGTATGGGGACACAAAAAAAGTGGTGGGACTGTGCCACTTGGTGGCGCTACAATTGAACAAAATATGAAATTTTGTCTGACTGACTTCAAAATTGACATGCGGCGTCTATGTCTCAGTCTATTATGGAAGTCTTTGTCTGCTAGTAGCTTCCTTGTTTGCTTCTGTTGTGTTTGGACCCTTAACTGATGCTTGCAGCTATATTATGTAATTTATATTTATAGTTTAAAGGGCTCATTTGTCCAGCTGTGTTCAATCTGAATAAATAAACATTTAAAACAAAAGTCATTGTGGATTTAATAAAGGTGGTTTTGTGCTGAAAACACTTGAGCGTTTACAGAAAGAGAATCTTACACTCAGACATGGAGTTTTTATGAATAACACTATATATTCAAAATAGATTTCATCATTTCAGAGGTCAAACTACTGTGAACATCATGAATTACAACATCGCTTAGAAAGATGGACTAATTCATAGCTTTTGTGAAAGTAAGGGAAAGTTCCAGATTCCATATAAAACACTTTCTGCTGTTTGGAATCCGTCAGCATCCGTGACGCTCTTCTGCGAGAGTTGTGTTGTTGACGGTGAATCTCGCTGCTATGAGCCGCAGTCGTGCAGCAGCGATTTGACCTTCTCCAGGTTGTGTTCAACGGCTCCGTTCAGAAACTCCACCCAGGAGACATCGGCCTCCACGCAAACATGACTGGACCTGATGGAAGAGGAGAAGTTCAGATGCTTCATTACACGAGGAGGGGACAGAAATGTGACTGATGTGGGAAAAATGATGAGGGTGGAAGAATCAAATAGAAACAATCGTGTGACTGTGCTCTGGACCTAATAAAAATAATTACATTTAGTAAACCGCAGGCAAACTAGTGATTATCAGACTTAACCAGTGACTTACCTAGTGATCTCCAGCACTTTCTTCAGCACACATGCCAGTTTACACACCTACAACAATCACATCATCCATTAGCACTGGAAACTTTGCCAAGATCCTAAGAATCCAAACACATGAACCCCGACTTAACTGGATCATTTGTTGAAAATGTACATCAACGACGCCCACGACTCACCTGTAACTCATGACTAATGAACTGGCACACCTGAAAACACACATCGCTGCGTTCTCTGGTGATGCCATCAATAATGTGACAGATGAAACATGTCATTCTGGGCACCGGCCAACAGAGCCGAGGGGCTCGTCTGAACACGTCCCCTGTGCGTGATAAAGCTAGGCGAGAGTGAGCGATCTGTCGAAACTTACGTTATTATTGACAGCCGCGCGGTCCACAGGGGGGTAGAGACTGAGGGCGAGGTCATCGACGCTGAAAACACACAAAACAAGCTGTCATTATTATCACCGTCACTGTGCCATGAGGAGGTTTGGCAGGGTGGATGTTTGGTGTGGCACAGAGAGCTGTGAGCGGAAATTATGAGTGTTCAACATCATGTGAGACCACTAGAAACTCTTAACCAATCAGAAACAACACTTATGCTACCGTTCATAGGGTTGGTAAGAACTGTACATGTTTAATGTATAAAAAAATACAGTAAAAATTGTGAAATATTATTCCAATTTAAAATAGCTGTTTTCTATGGAAGCTCATTTCCGCCATTAAATAAATTAAAAAAGTTCTTATCTCACAATTCTGACATTTTTTCTCAGAATTACAAGATATAAAGTCAGAATTGCGAGTTTTAAAGTCGGAATTGCGAGTTATAAAGTCAGAATTGCGAGATATAAAGTCGGAATTGCAAGTTATAAAGTTGGAATTGCGAGTTATAAAGTCAGAATTGCGAGTTATAAAGTAAAAATTGCGAGTTATAAAGAATGCGAATAAAGTAAAAATTGCGAGTTATAAAGTCGAATTGCGAGATATAAAGTCGGAATTGCGAGATATAAAGTCGGAATTGCGAGATATAAAGTCGGAATTGTGAGTTAAAGTCAGAATTGCGAGTTAAAAATTGCGAGATAATGTCGAAAGTTATAAAGTCAGAATTGCGAGTTATAAGTCAGTTCGGAATTGGAGATATAAAGTTGGAATTGCGAGTTATAATGTCGGAATTGCGATATAAAGTCGGAATTGCGAGTTATAAAGTCGGAATTGCGAGTTATAAAGTCGGAATTGCGAGTTATAAAGTCGGAATTGCGAGTTATAAAGTCGGAATTGCGAGTTATAAAGTAAAAATTGCGAGTTATAAAGTCAGAATTGCGAGTTATAAAGTCAGAATTGCGAGTTATAAAATTGTGAGATATAAAGTTGGAATTGCGAGTTATAATTCGAATGCGGATATAAAGTCGGAATTGCGAGTTAAAAGTCGGAATGCGCGAATGCGAGTTATAAAGTCGGAATTGCGAGATATAAAGTCGGAATTGCGAGTTATAAAGTCGAATTGCGAGTTATAAAGTAAAAATTGCGAGTTATAAAGTCAGAATTGCGAGTTATAAAGTCGGAATTGCGAGATATAAAGTCGGAATTGCGAGATATAAAGTCGGAATTGCGAGTTATAAAGTAAAAATTGCGAGTTATAAAGTCAGAATTGCGAGTTATAAAGTAAAAATTGTGAGTTATATAGTCAGAATTGCGAGATAAAAAGTTGCAATTACCTTTTTTATTTTTTTATTTAATGGCGGAAACAAGCTTCCATAGTTTTCTATGTGAATATATAGTAAAGTGTAATTTATTCCTGTGATCAAAGCTGAATTTTCAGCATCATTACTCCAGTCTTCAGTGTCACATGATCCTTCAGAAATCATTCTAATATGATGATTTGCTGCTCAAGAAACATTTATGATTATTATCAGTGTTGAAAAAACAGCTTCATATTTATGTGGAAACAGTGATGCATTTTTTTCCTTGATGAATAAAAGTATTTATTTATTACCAAAAAAAAAAAAAACTGACCACAATCTTTTGACCAGTAGTGTTCATCATTTAAATGATTAAAAACATTTCAACTTCATTCAGCCGAATTATCAAATCCATTCTTTAAATGTCATAAACTGTGTTCAGTCACGTTATATTTCACAGAATAAGCTACAGCATGGACTTAAAGCCACAATTTTAATAGTTTGATTCAATCAATATTTAATTCAACATTTTAATCGACCCACCTGGGACTGACGTCTTTGGCAGCGTCTGCGAGATCGTCTAACTGCGCGATGTTCTCCTCCGTATCCGTATCGCCGTTGTTTCTGACAGCAGAGGAGAGCTTGCGCAGACTCGCTCCGGACGCCTTCATCAGACCCTGACACTGACAGACCAGCTGCCGGTCCGACTCTGACCAGTACGTGTCCTGGTTACCACGGCCACCGATTCCTTCATCATCATCATCATCATCGTCTAAGACGTCACCAAACGGGTCTTGAGTCTCAGCCAGAGCCTGAAACATACAGAGTAATAAACAACCTCAAACGACTTATTAATGGACAAAACAATCTTCATTATTAGCAGATGTTCTCTGACCTGCTCCATTTCTTCCAGGGCATCTTTCACCAAACCAACATATGAAGTCAAGACGCCCGACACGGCACTGCGGTTATCTGTGAGGAATAGCGGACAAAATCATCATATCAGAATGATTTCTGAAGGATCATGTGACACTGAAGACTGGAGTAATGATGCTGAAAATTCAGCTTTGATCACAGGAATAAATTACACTTTACTATATATTCACATAGAAAACAGCTGATTTACATTGGAAAAATATTTCATAATTTTTACTGTATTTTTGATCAAATAAATGCAGACATCGTTCTTGGTGTGAACGGGGTCTTAACTCTACTACTGGTTAGTATCCTTCTAACCTTTTGGTAGCTGATTAAACTGGTCACATGCGGCCCAAACTCCTCCGGTGGACATCAGCTGCTCCTGAGAGAGACTGAAGGAAAACATGACAATAATAACACACCCATCTTATCCATGTACATCATTATTATTGTGTTAAAGGGTTAGTTCACCCAAAAATGAAAATAATGTCATTAATTACTCTCCCTCATGTCGTTCCACACCCGTAAGACCTTCGTTCATCTCAGATTCCGATGGCTCCCTGCATAGCTTTCCTCTCTCAAGATCCCGTTCCCACGAGAATCGCCAAAATATAGTGATGGCGCTCAGGAAGCTTTTATGAATCAGTGTGTTGAATCAGCTGTTCGGAGTCAATTTTTGAACGCGATCCTAATCATGATTCTTCATTCTGAAAAGCAGCGACCATCTATATAAGCGTTTCGCACCAAAATATTCTCGTGGCTTTATAATATTAATATTGAACCACTGTACTCACATGACTGATTTAAATATGTTTTTAGTACATTAATGGATCTTGAGAGAGGAAATGTCATTGCTGAGCCATCAGATTTCATCAAAAACATCTTAATTTGTGTTCTGAAGATGAATGAAGGTCTTCGGGTGTGGAACGACATGAGGGTGAGTAATTAATGAATTTTCATTTTTGGGTGAACTAACCCTTTAAATTCATGTTCCTCATAATCTTGAATCAGCATCTCTTCTCTTCTCTGATAACGAGGGCCTACATTTGTTCTTGTTTGTGAAGCGTTTCACTGGGATATACGACACTGTGGAGAAGAAAAGACCCTTTCATGATGAGTTTATACCTCTGTACAGGAGAGGAGAGAATAACGTCCAGCAGCTGATGGAGTCCGTCCAGCACCTCCGCTGTGGCGTCTCTGACCACCTTCCTCAGCGTAACTCCTGCATCAAACAGGACATTCGCTTTATTCGGTGCTCGTCATTTAGAGTTCATTACATTAGCGTCACAGTTACCCTGACTCTTCGGTAACCAGAAGTAAACCGTAGACAAGGTCAACACGCTCTTCTGAACAGATTCGGCTATTTTTGCACAGTCCTGGAGTGAGAAGAAACAGAACAATATTACAGATGACAAAAACACCAAAGGGTCAAAGGTCAGTCAGGGCTCTAGAGCAGAAGCACCTCCTCTGACGGCGACGGCGGCTTCGAGAAGATTAAACTGAGTTTTGTTGCTTCTTGAGAAGTTGCTTTTACAGCTTCACCTGTGAAATGAGAAGAACACGAGTGAGTCAGTGTGAAGATGATGATGATGATGATGATATTCAGATGAAGATCATCATAAACACTGAACTCAGAATCTCCCAGAAATTTGACAAACTGAACGTCCCGCTGCTTTCATTCGACTCTCCATCTGAAAACATAAAGAGAGTATAAACACGATGAGCTCTGTGTGTGTGTGTGTGTGTGTTTGGAGGGTGTAATATATAGTTTATACAGCACTGTACATGTGTTACACATTTAGCCGTTAGCCATCGCACAAAAACAGTTAAAGTCTGTGGTGAAATAAAGCGACAGGATGCCATCATACCCCTCACTCGATCTCTGCTGCACTTCACCGAGTTACTGAGGTTTCTTAACGGCAGCAGAGCATCTGAACGGGAATTATCGGCACTCATGACTCGGTTCGCTCCTGTCACTCGATCCGTGGAACGAACGTCAAGCGGAACTAAGTTTGTGTGATGATCGCGCCGGAGCGAGTCTGTGGTTGCACACTGCACCGTCCGGGTCTATTTTTAACTTGTTTACATATTTATAATAATATAAATATGTAAACAAGGATATTTATAATTATTTAAAAAATAATTCACAAAAACGTCTTCACAAAATGAACTCAATGCTGCTACACTCATGCTTAAAATGAACGTTTATTCTGTTTTAATATATAAACGTTCATTTTGTGAAGATGTTTTAGGGCCTCGTGCAACAACTGCTACACTCAATGCTTAAAATAAAATTATAAATATTACTTTTTGAGTTTACATTTTAATATGCGGATTTAATTATTAACAAATAAAAGAGTGATTTGGACGGCAGGTGGCGCTCGACGGCAGCGAAACAAGTTTAACAGTTTGTTTTGACCTGTTAGTCTGGATTATGATTTAAATCAGTTCAAAATCAAGTACATCATTATGTTTTTTCAAACGTGATACTTTAAAGTACCACCCCAGGTGAAAAAATTTAGTGTTTTTGAATCATACTATAGTAAATTGTAGTATACTGTATATTATAGTATTTACAACACTTTGTTAATGAATGCTACAGCATACTGTAGTATTAACTATAGTGAACTGATAAACTGTTATAAATACTGTAGTTTACTTTAGTTTTTACTGCAGTAAACTCTAGTGTATACAGTTGTAGAAAACTTAGTACAGTATTGGGTAAAGTAATTTGTTTATATTACTATATTCTTATATTATCACAGCAACTATAGAATTACTGCAACAAATTAATTCAAGTACTTTACTATAGTATGGTTCAAAGTATAGTATAGTATGGTTCACACTATAGTATATAAATTACTATAGTATTTTTTCACCTGGGACGTCAAAATACGATTAAAAATGGCACATGGTTTATAATACATTTTTACTATTATGTGATATCATCAATGTACCATAGCAGGAATATTTATCAAAAGCAGAAGCAGTTTTCCGTTGTTCAAATGACTTGATCTGAATAATGACACGAGCTGCTTTAGGCTGATTAATTTTACACTGTTATGTGCTTATGAAACTTCTACTGTATAAAATAAATGTGGCTCGACAGTTTCAAGAGGCTCTCGGCTGGAATTCTGTTCATGGAAACGCTGTTTTCTGTGAACTATTCATACTTCCATACATGCTGTAAATGATTCCACATCATAACTGCTGGTAAACAAGATACCAAAACAGATGCGGCACCAAAAAAAGATGCTTACATATGAATTGCATCACGTATTCTATAGATTGTGTGTGTCATCAGAGTCTGTCTCATGTAAACACGTACTCATATTGGATTCAGTCACATCTGCTCTTGCATTGTTTGATCAGAGCAGCGTTATATTATTCACTTCACCTCTACTTATTCTTGACAAACATCTGCAGAAGGTTATCAGAGAGATGTGTGTTCATTCACAAGAGTTACAGCTCTTATCTGCTCTTCCTGAGTCACAGTCAGCATGAAAGATGATAGTATTCACACTAATGACTTTGTTTGTCCAACTGATTTGTCCAGTGTATTTCAATTTACAAAATTAAGAAGTTATCTCAACTCTTGGTAAGTAAGTAAAACTCAAAAAAGCCGATGCAAAAAAGAAGAAAAATATAATGAGCTGAGATTTTAGCAGCTGTGCAGCATGTAATGTTTTAATACTTCTATATGTGGATGAAAGTGTTTTTCATATGTTTTTCGTGCATCTGATGGCAAACCTGTGTTGAATTTTATTATTTAGTGCATGATTTGAGATGATCCACCTCAAAAGAACAAGAACATCTGATCGTCTAAACAAAGGTTTTAACCCACGAAATATGAGTGTTTGCTCTTGTTTCAGTGATTTTGAAGCATATTTCATGTACATTACATTCACTCACTGTCATGTTTTGTCATCATTTTTAATTCTTCTGCTTTGTATCTTAGGCATTTATCTCTATATGACACAGAAATCTCAGGAGAGTTTGATTAATAACTGAAGTGAGACACAAACTGTTGAATAACACACAGCTGTTCATTGACTGTATTTATCACAGCTTATCAGATGTTGTTGAGAAAGGCCGCCGTTAAAGCCATCCGGTTCTTATCTTTCAGTGTTTTGCGGTCTTTGTGACTGAAGGCTTTGAATTAGAGGGTCTTTAACCAAAACAAGCACAAGTCTTCAGATAAGCGTGTCACGTACTCTTCTTGTCCTGTTCTACATGTTTGTTTTCATCTTATGACAGTCACATCACGTCTCATTTCTTCAACATTCTTCAACAATGACAGTTGTTATTAAGCTGAGGTCCAGACTTTTTTAATCACTATTCCAGTTATGAATAAAATATAGGCAAACTGTACTTATTTTTCATGCTTTGGAATATTGGATAACGTTCTGGCAAGGTTCTTCAAAGTTATGAATGTTACATCAAAGTTATCTGGTCTTTAATAACGTTAGCACAAAATCATTGTCTATACATTCAGTTGGATGTTCGTCTAATGTTTTTAATGTTACTAATTGTTTCAGAGATCATTCAAAAGCAACGTTCCCATAATGTTTGAAGAACGACAATGGAATGTTCCCTTAAAGGATTAGTTCACTTTCAAATTAAAATTTCATGATAATTTACTCTCCTCCATGTCATCCAAGATGTTCATGTCTTTCTTTCTTCAGTGGAAAAGAAATGAAGGTTTTTGAGGAAAACTTTCCAGGATTTTTCTCCATATAGTTGACTTCACTGGAGCCCAAACGGTTGAAGGTCAAAATTACAGTTTCAGTGCAGCTTCAAAGAGCTTTAAATGATACCAGACGAGGAATAAGAGTCTTATCTAGCAAACGATTGTCATTTTCTAAAAAAAAAAAAAAATTATATATTTTAACAATAAATGCTCATCTTGAACTAGTTCTTCTTCTCTCTATTTGAATTCCGCAGTGTATACGCTGCTAAGTGTATTACTGCCCTCCACAGGTCAAAGTTTGAACTAAATTGTATACTTGCACTAGCATATGAATATGACAATTTAGTTCAAACTTTGACCTGTGGAGGGCAGTAATACACTTAGCAGCGTCTACACTGCTGCAATTCTAATAGAGATGAAGAAGAGAGCAAGTTCAAGACGAGCATTTATGGTTAAAATGTATATAATGTTTATTTTTTTTTAGAAAATGTCCGATGGTTTCTCTAGATAAGACTCTTATTCCTCATCTGGGATCATGTAGAGCTCTTTGAAGCTGCACTGAAACTGACATTTGGACCTTCAACCCGTTGAACCCCAGTGAAGTCCACTATATGGAGAAAAATCCTGAAATGATCATCAAAAACCTTCATTTCTTTTCCACTGAAGAAAGAAAGACATGAACATCTTGGATGACATGAGGGTGAGTAAATTATCATGAAAATTTAATTTGAACGTGAACTAATCCTTTAAGTTCACATAACCAAGAAAAAACGTTTGGAATGTTCAGAGAACATTCGGAAATAACGTTTTCATAACTTAATGGAAACATTAGCAAAAAAAAAAAATAAATTTGTTATTTATTTCCATTTATGTATTTCAAAAAAATATTGTCGTCCGGACCGTGTCAATTAAACATTTAAACAAGATGGCGGCTTTTGGCGCGTAATGCTCATAAATCCTGCTTGTAAAGGCTTATTCTATTATTTTTATAAAAAATCTGAAACTACTGATTAATTGGAGTTATTTAACCCTCTCATATATGGAGAGTCCAGAGTAGAAAATAAACCAAGTTTCTGATTTTTGCTCACTAGTGCTTCATTCGATTCAGTTCACTTTATCTGAGCAGCTTTAATGTCCTACAGATCAAGAAAATCTTTATTCATTTACAGAAATGTCAGACAGTGTGTTAAATAGTTGAAAGCACATAAGATGTTCAAATGTGTTTCTCCTCACAGAAAGCGCTGAGTAAGCGCGCGGACGAGCCTCCAGCTCACCGACCAATCAGCGCGCGGAGCTGCAGCCGCACATGACGTCACTCCGTGATGCTGCATGTTCAACTGTTGCATCACGTCGGAACGGGTCAAAGGTCGGTTTAGGCTCCAGTCCGAACGGGTATTTTCCCAAACGGACAGTGAAATGATTCAATAATTAACTGAAACTACGGCATGCGTTCTGAGGATTAATGATTCACTGTGAGTGTGTGAGTGTGTGTGTGTGTGTGAGTGTGTGTGTGTGTTAGCTCCCCCCTCTCCTCGGTGTTGTATATATATGACTGTCTGTCCCACACAATGAGCAGAACACTGATGATCCTCCTCATCCTCACTGACTGATGAAGAGCTGCCGAATCTCTCCTACATTCACTTCTACACTAAAGGTAAACTTTCTCCACTCTTATGTGAAGGAGATGAGATGGTTTTATTCCGTGTGTTCATGAATTATATTCTAGTGCAGTGTTTCAAACTGGGGAAAAGTCTAGAGAAAAACTGTAAAAAATGAAATAAAAAGTAAATTAATGAATATATATGTGATTATAATACCAAAAGATTAGTTATTAATCTGTTAAATAGATTAAAATAAATAAATAAATAATTTAACAGTCATTAAAATTCCATTAAATGATGATAATGTTATTTCTGAACGTTTCTAAAATGTTATGCAAATGTTAAGGGAATGTTTCATTGTATCATTCTTCAAATATTATGGGAATGTTACTTTTGAATGTTTTCTGAAATGTTACTTAAGTACGTCGTACAAAAAAAATATAATACTGTAACTTAATAGAAAGTAATTTTAGTTGTGTAATATTAATGTTTCATTGCATAAATTGGGTGTTTATAAATGATAGATAGCTCGTGGTTATATTAAAGCATGATCATTCACATAATGAAGGTTGACTGTTGTGTGTGTTTTCTGCAGGACTCTTTACCGCGGTAAACGCATCATGCCTCCCCAGCTGCAGTCACAGAACCGGTCCGCGGCCCGAGTCCTGCAGGGCGACCTGACGTCTCTGAGTCCGGCGCTGCGAGAGTTCATCGAGAACAGTGTGAACCTGTGCCAGCCGGACGCGCTGCACATCTGCGACGGCTCCGACGAGGAGAACCGCGCCGTCCTGCGCCTGCTGGAGGAACAGGGCGTCATCAAGAAACTCCACAAATACAACAACTGGTACGACACCGATTCTCTCTGACAGATCTGCTCGGGACGCAGAAACTGTTGCAGGAATGATTGCTATATGAACATGATAGAGAAGAAATCAAAGTTTAGCTTCAGAATCAGAAAGAGCTTTATTGCTTCTACACACAAAATTTAAATAAGACACTAGGTTAAGTCAAGATAGACATGTTTATAAATGATTAAATCTGCTATACCTTACATTAAAACAATGATCTGATTTAAATAGTGTTTTCATCAGTCCTGGAGCACATCATATTCCGATAGTGTTATATGGATCAGGTGGAATAGCTGCAGTGTTACAGTGTATGTGATGCGGTGTGATGTTCTTCAGCTGGCTGGCGCGCACAGACCCGCGGGACGTGGCTCGAGTCGAGAGTAAGACGGTCATCGTGACTCCGGAGCAGCGAGACACGGTTCCTTCTCCGCGAGGAGGAGGCGTCAGTCAGCTCGGCCGCTGGATGTCACCGGAGGAATGGGACAAAGCCATGAACGTGCGCTTCCCCGGATGCATGAAAGGTACAGAACCTGACAGATGTTCTTCAGGAACGTTAATAGAACGTTCGTTCAATCTGGTCATTAATAAAGTTTTCAAAACGTTAGCTCAAAAACATATTGATACATATTCTTTCTGAAATGTTTCAGTTTTTTAAATGTTACTACTAGTAAGCTTCAAAAGTATTATTTGAATGTATCATTTAAAAGTATCGTTCACAAATAACTTTCACAAGTAACGTTCGAAAGTAACATTCAAAAGTAACGTTCACAAGTAATGTTCGAAAGTAACGTTTAAAAGTAACATTCAAAAGTACATTTACATTTATTATTTTTTATGATGAGATCAAGTGCTCTTGAAACAGATGAGTTTTCAGCTCAGAAGTAATGTTCAAAAGTAACATTCAAAAGTAGCGTTCACAAGTAACATTCAAAAGTACGTTCAAAGTAACATTCAAAAGTAACGTTCAAAAGTAACATTCACAAGTAACGTTCAAAAGTAACATTCAAGTAACAAAGTATCATTCAAAAGTAACATTCACAAGTAACATTCACAAGTAACGTTCAAAAGTATCGTTCACAAGTAACATTCACAAGTAATGTTCGAAAGTAACGTTTAAAAGTAACATTCAAAAGTACATTTACATTTATTCATTTTTTTATGATGAGAATAAATGCTCTCGAAACAGATGAGTTTTCAGCTCAAAAGTAACATTCAAAGTATCGTTCATAGTAAGTTCAAAGTAACATTCAAAAAGTAACATTCAAAAGTACATTTACATTTATTCATTTTTTATGATGAGATCAAGTGCTCTCGAAATAGATGAGTTTTCAGCTCAAAAGTAACGTTCAAAAGTATCATTCATAAGTAACGTTCACAAGTAACATTCAAAAGTAACGTTCAAAAATTAACATTCAAAAGTAACGTTCCCATAATGTTTGAAGAATGATACAGTGGAATGTTCTCTTAATTCTCATATAAAAATGTATGTTCTGAATGTTCTGAGGACGTTCAGAAATAAAGTGTTCATGTGTCTGCCGCAGGTCGGGTCATGTACGTGATCCCGTTCAGCATGGGTCCGGTCGGTTCTCCGCTCTCTAAGATCGGCGTGGAACTGACCGACTCTCCGTATGTTGTGGCCAGCATGAGGATCATGACCCGCGTGGGCAAAGCCGTGCTGAACGCGCTCGGGAACGGAGAGTTCGTGAGATGCCTGCACTCGGTCGGCTGCCCGCTTCCCCTCAGGAGTAAGTACTCATGTGATTCACGAACTCGACTCGACGCTCGTTTAGAGACACTGACGTTCAGCTTCTCTCTCTCAGAGCCGCTGGTGAATAACTGGCCGTGTAACCCGGATCTCACCCTGATCGCTCACATCCCCGACCAGAGGAAGATCGTGTCGTTCGGCAGCGGCTACGGTGGAAACTCACTGCTGGGAAAGAAGTGCTTCGCTCTTCGAATCGCGTCCCGCATCGCTAAAGAGGAGGGCTGGCTGGCCGAACACATGCTGGTCAGTCAGAAACATGCAGAGTCATTCTGATTCAGTGAACTCTAATCACATCCAGATGGAGCTTAACACAGCTAAAGTCTGTGGAATTAGTCTGAAATATCAATGACAGGACAAACACCTTCAAAGAGAAGACAAGAAAACTTCACATATCCACTTATTTTTTTTTGTTTTTATTTTTGCAAATGAAATAACTACAGATCTGCAAACTAATAACTACAGATTATAAATATAGTAATTATAACAAATAACTATATGATTATATATAAAAAATGATGAATAATTTATATATAAAAGTAGATAAATAAGTCTTTTAAATACATATATATATATACAATTATAATAGATTAAATTAATAAAGTTAAAGCAGCATATTTTATTAAATATATATATAAAAAAATTAAAAAATTAAAATAAAGTTTGCAATGTCAAGCAGCATATATATGTAGTTTTATTAAATATATATTTAATAAAAATAAATACAATTTTAATAAATTAAAATAAAGTTTGCAATATCAAGCAGCATAACAGGCAGTTTTTGTACAGCTTAAATAACTAGAAGCAGATAAGAATAGAAGCCTTGCACAAGTTAAAAATCAACAAAGCAAAATAATTTGAACTGATTCTTACAAAAACAGCACCTCGAATGCAATGCAAATCACTGTGGATAAAAACATCTGCCAAATGCATAAATTGAAATGTTAAAGCAGCAACTAAATTAACTCAAATTAAATGCAAAAAGGAATTAAATTATTAGTGTAGAGGCAAATATCTGCAGATAACATGAGAATAATTAACAGAATTTTTTGAAGATTGACGGCTCCGTTAAACATGAATATGATGCGTTTCCTGTAGATTCTGGGCATCACTAACCCGGCGGGACAGAAGAAGTACTTTGCGGCGGCGTTCCCGAGCGCCTGTGGAAAGACCAACCTGGCCATGCTGAACCCGACTCTGCCGGGCTGGAAGGTGGAGTGTGTCGGAGACGACATCGCCTGGATGAAGTTCGACAAAGAAGGTACAGATAGTTCAGTGATGATAATAAACTCTGTGCATTTGACTTTAGGACGGTGGAAACGGAAGGGTAAAAATGCTACAACTACAGAAATACAGAAATATCTCTGCTCTACAGGCGTTCCAGCTAAAACACATCATGATATATGAATTATTGAGAACAATTATGCCGTCTTTGATCATTCAGTTGACGTACTCTGTTGTTTGTGTCGAAGGGAATCTCAGAGCCATCAACCCAGAGAACGGTTTCTTCGGTGTGGCACCAGGAACCTCCACCAAGACCAACCCGAACGCCATGGACACCATCCGCCAGAACACCATCTTCACCAACGTGGCCGAGACCAGCGATGGAGGTGTTTACTGGGAAGGCATGGACGAGGAACTGCCGGAGGGAGCGACACTGACGTCCTGGAAGAACCGGCCGTGGACACCAGAGGACGGTAGGTGCCGTCCGTCTCAGCGCCGTTTCATGTCGTCCCGATCTCGTCCCGCCGCTCACGTTTCTCCGTGTCTTTTCCAGGTGAACCGTGCGCTCATCCCAACTCTCGCTTCTGCACACCGGCCGCTCAGTGTCCCATCATCGACCCGCAGTGGGAGTCTCCCGAAGGCGTTCCCATCGAGGCTGTGATCTTCGGCGGTCGGCGGCCGCAGGGCGTCCCGCTGGTCTACGAGGCCTTCGATTGGTCGCACGGAGTGTTTGTGGGAGCCGCGATGAGATCTGAAGCCACGGCGGCCGCCGAACACAAAGGTGAGACTGACCCGATTGTGTACTGGCATTAGTGCTGCGCTATATATCGAAATAAAACTGGATTAGTGCGACTGTCAGGTTTAATGAAGTAAATTCATGTCTGTGTTCAGGTAAAGTGATCATGCACGACCCGTTTGCCATGCGTCCATTCTTCGGCTACAACTTCGGTCAGTATCTGTCCCACTGGTTGAGTATGGAGCAGCGTCCCGCCGCCAAACTGCCCAAGATCTTCCACGTCAACTGGTTCCGCAAGAGCTCGTCCGGACGCTTCCTGTGGCCCGGATACGGCGAGAACATCCGCGTGCTGGAGTGGATGTTCCGCAGGATCAGTGGCGAGGCCGGAGCAATGCCCAGCGCCGTCGGGTACGTGCCCTCCGCCCTGAACCTCAGCGGCCTGCCGGAGGACGTGGATCTGCAGGAGCTCTTCCACATCTCAGCAGACTTCTGGTCTCAGGAGGTGGAGGAGATCCGAGCGTACTTCCAGCGCGAGGTCAATGACGACCTGCCCGGAGAGATGAAGAGACAGCTGGAGCTGCTGGCTCAGAGAGTGAGACAGCTGTGAGAAACACCTGAGCAGATTTAAATCTATTCGTCAGACTTCATGAAACTCTTATTTTAGACATTTGTAGAGCTTTTTTTAGTATTTTTAGTCCTCTGATCAGTGGCTGATCACTTGTTTGTTATCACGGGGAAAAAAAGGTAATTGCTAATTTTTATCTTGCAATTCTGCCTTTCTGAATTCTGAGGAAAAACTGGGAATTCTGAGATATAAACTCGGAATTCCGAGGAAAAATTGGGAATTGTAAGATATAAGCTCGGAGGAAAAATTGGGAATTGTGAGATGTAAACTCGGAATTCCGAGGAAAAATTGGGAATTGTGAGATATAAACTCGGAATTCCGAGGAAAAATTGGGAATTGTGAGATATAAACTCTTTCAGAATTTTATTTAAATTCTGAGAAAACAAATTCAGAAAAAGAGCTTCCATAGACTTGAGCCTTTAATTTTTCAGCTGACAGAAGATCTGATGACGTCTATGAAGATGTAAAGAAAGGAAATTAAAGGACTATTTGTTATTTAACCTTATAAATTATTGATGCAAAATGTCCAACTACATGTTCACATTTATATATTCAAACGGAAAACTTTAAACTGTTTGCATCCATTTCATTTTTCTAAATGTTTTAAATTATTTTTGTATTTCTATGACTTTTGTGTCTGTCTTATTATATCTAATATTAATAATAAAGTTATTTAAATGTACATCTGTTGTTTGTGTTTTTTTCTCAATCACAGTGAGCTTTACTGTCAGTAAATACTTCACATATGCTTTGATTTACACACACTACAGAAAAACATTCAGTGCAAACAGAAACAGACTACTGTAATGTATGCAATTATGATTACTCACATTTTAATACTGTGTAAATTAACTATTATAACAGACCAGTGACAAAATGTTTCACTGCAAATGACAAACACAAGTGTGGATTCAGCAGCAGATGATGCAGAAAGACACACCTGATGATGATGATAAGTGAAACTGATGGTCAGTTTAACACAGTGTTTAGTTCAAGAAACTAATGATGATCCCAAATATAACTACAAACAAACAGGAAAGTGAGGAAACATGAACAAGAGGAGAAATATGACATTACTGAACCACATGTGAAGAAAATATGAAGAGAATCAGCCTAAAAGCCTGTTCACACCGAGCATGATAACTGTAACTATAAATATCGCTCTAAAAATTATTCTGAATGTAAAAGAACAGCAGAATCACAGAACGACTATAACGATAACAGCAGAGGAACAATATCGTTATAATCACTTTCAGAGGGATTTATTTTCCCAGATGATGAATGATAAAAACATTGACAGCCAATCAGAATCCAGCCTGGTTTAAATAAAGAGCTCGAGCATTTAAAGTGGCAGTGTGCTTATAACAAACAATGATATTGTGCGCTGGTGTGTGGATGCTAATATAGTTATGTTGGCTTGACAAAGACAAAAACATGCTAGCAACTTGTTACAACATGTAAGCAATGTGCTAATCATGCTAACAACATAAGGTGCGTCCCAATTCGAGTACTTGTGCACTATTCTATGACATTATGTGCACTATAATCATATGATATGACATTAAGTACAAATAGTGCGAGTAGTGCGTTCACACAGAAAATTCCGAAAAGAAAAAGTGCACTTTAAATACCCGGATGATGCACTAAAATAACGGAAAAAATGAAGTGTGGAATGTTGGACACTTCATGCACTCGACTGTCGCAGCTTTAATTACGTTGCGGAGCGGACTCCATTGTTTAATTACAAAATAATTGTGTAAAATTCATACACTACATGGATGAGTACAAAAGTACATAGTGTATAAGTGCATAGTGTACAGTACATCATTTGGGTCGCAACTATAGTAAATCATGCTAGCAAAACATGCTAGCAATGTGATAATTAATGCTGGCAACATGCTAACATGTTAGGAACACATTAACAACAGGCAAATCATGCTAGCAAAACAAGATAAAACATGCTAGCAATGTGTTAAATCATGCTAGCAACGTTACAATATGTTAGCAATGTGCTAATCATGGTAACAATATACTAAATCATGCAAGCAACATACTAAATCAGGTTAGCAATCATGCTAATCATGCTAGCAAATCTTGTTAGCAAATGTTAGCATGATAGCAACGTGTTAAATCATGTTAGCAACATATTTAAAAAGCTAGCAATGTTAAATCATGTAAGCAAAATGTTAACATGCTAATCATGCTAAAAACATTCTAATTATGCTAACAACATGCTAAAACATGCTAGCAATGTGTTAAAACATGTTAGCAACGTTACAATATGTTAGCAATGTGCTAATCATGGTAACAACATACTAAATCATGCAAGCAACATACTAAATCAGGTTAGCAATCATGCTAATCATGCTAGCAAATATTGTTAACAAATGTTAGCATGATAGCAACGTGTTAAATCATGTTAGCAACATATTTAAAAAGCTATCAATATGTTAAATCATGTAAGCAAAATGCTAACATGCTAATCATGCTAACAACATTCTAATTATGCTAACAACATGCTAAAACATACTAGCAATGTGTTAAAACATGTTAGCAGCATGTTAAAACATGATAGCAATGTGTTCAATCATGCTAGCAACATGCTAAAACATGTTAAATAAGCAATATCGCGTTCATATCGCAGATGAATCGCCTTCGATAATGAACACGATATTGCGTAGCTTGTCAGTGAACTACGGCTCTGTCTATTAAATGCCGCTCCATTTGAAAGCAGGTGATGGGAAAGCGGTAATCAGGGAACCGGCTTTACTGACGAAATGCGCGTGACAATCTCATGCGATATATCGCCCAGCCCTACTTTCTCTGAGTAAAACCTTTAAGCTTTTTAACGTTATTTTAAACTTTCAGACCTGGTTTTGTCAAGCCCACATCAAAGTTTGTCATCAAACGTTATAGTTATCATTATAGTTATCGTTCTTGGTTTGATTGGGCCTCCTGAAGGAACACAAGAGCTTCTGATGCAGCCGCTGATCTTCACTAGATGATCATCATGAACCTGAACTGACTGAGAGAAACATCTGACACTGGAGCAGATGGAATACTACGAGGGGATCAGAAATAAGTTAGCATTAACATTAACGACACAGCAGTAATTAACAGAGCGTTGCAGACTGATGAAGCTCCCATACAGCAGGTGGCAGTATGAAGCTGTTCTTGATTTAAAAATGTTTAGATATTTGTGCTGGAAAACAAGACAGAAACACTGTGGAAGAACATCATGTCTTGCATTGAGTTGCACATGAATATAATATGCTGCAATGAATTTAATAACTTTAAGGCATTTAGAGTCTCTGTTGAGGTCCTGGGCCGAGACGAGGTTCATGACCTCCAGTGAAGCTCAGTGAGCACTGCTGATGTTACATCACATCCACATCAATGACAGTGATGGAGTTCATTCATGCTGACGCTCGTAAAACTTGCGTAACATTCATATACTCAAGCGTATCTGCTAGTGCAAGTGATAATGCAATGCAGCGACAGAAACATGGACTTCAGCTGGAGCGTTATCTGCCCAGAGCAGAGCATTCTGGGTAAATGGAGCAAGTTCTCACCCTCATATAACGTCACCACGAGCTGCTGACGCTCGACTGCTCTGCTGCCAATAAGAGTCTTTCTAGGGAACGAGAAATGTGTTGGACGGCGTCCATATAGTGGAGAAATGAGGGGAAAGAGCAGCAGTGAATCAGGAATTCCTCATTTATTACAACTACACAAAAATGACTTGATATGATAGAAATTCCTTTGAATTTGATTATCAATCATCCAGCATTTAACAGCTAACAGGGAACGTTCTCAGAACGTTCTGGCAAGGTTCTTTCAACGTTATGAATTTAATTTTTTTAAATGTTGCTACTTGTTTCAGAGAACATTCAAAGGTAACGTTCCCATAATGTTTGAAGAATGATACAATGTAACGTTCACATAACCAACCAGCAACCACAAAACTCTCTTTCTGCAGCTTTACTGACGTGTTTTGCTTCTGGAATGAAATGATTATTTTGATCAGATGTGTGTGAAGTGTGTGTAGCTCTTGTTTACTGCAGGTCACACACACTGAGACGTTCTGTCTCTGCTGACGGAGATCAAGACGAAGCAGATCAACATGTTTTTCTCCTCTTATCTGAGCGAGTTCTGCATTCAGCAGCTGTTTAGACATTAACTCACTCGTGTGACCAATGCTAGCGCAGTAACAGGTGGTTTGACGGCACACGACCTCTGAATGAACACACACTGTTCCTCCCTGTCCTCTTTATTGGATAATTGAGATTCCATAATTCAGGGTACAAGCGTCTTATCGCACCAATAAGAGATTTCAACACACGAGTCAAGGTTTACGAGCCGCTGGAGTTCAAACTGAGACTCAGATGAATCACTTGATCCAGTTTGAGTCGGATCATCAGATGAGGAGGAGGATACCAGACAAAAATATGTCTGAACGCACAAAATGCACAGTTTTTAAAATGTTTTAAAAACATTTTTTCTTGGTTATGCAAACATTAAGGGAACATTCCATTTTGCAAACATTATGGGAATGTTACTTCTGAATGTTCTCTGAAACAAGGCGTAACATTTAAAAAAGTTAGATGAACGTCCAACTAAAACGCTTCAGTTAAAAACATCCCATGAATGATGTATAAATAATAGTTGCAATGGTGCAAATGTTTTGAGAACATTATTATATACCAGATAACTCTGAATGAAGGTTCTATTAACATTACTGGAAGAATATATGTTCATAAAAGCTGCATTTCCACCGCAGGAACTAGGGACTTTGTGGTTGTACTCGGTGTATTTCTACCACAGGAATCAAGTTCCGGGTAAAATTTCCCCCTCAGAAAGTCCCTGCTCACGAGGTAGTACTTTTTCAAAGTTCATTGTCTTTCGGGGTGGGACTTGGTGATTGGTTGAGTTCACGTAGCATTTTATTTCAACCATCATTTTTAAAAGTCTGTTGCGGTGCGTGAAGTAAGAGTTGTATGCTATTCAAATCAACAATGGAGTTTAAAAAATAAGTTTGATCGAAGACGAGGTTCAGGATCGGAGTACGAATCCAGCGGGAACTGGAACGTGTTAAAGGGTTAGTTCTCCCAAAAATGAAAATAATGTCATTAATTACTCTCCCTCATGTCGTTCCACACCCATAAGACCTTTGTTCATCTTCAGAACACAAATTAAGATATTTTTGATGAAATCCAATGGCTCAGTGAGGGCTGCATAGCCAGCAATGACACTCCCTTTTTCAATTCCCAGAAAGCTACTAAAAACAAAACAGTTAATATAACTACAGTGGTTCAACTTTAATATTGTAGTGACGAGAATACTTTTTTGTGCGCCAAAAATAACAAAATAGCGACTTTATTCCACAATATCTAGTGATTGGCAATTTCAAAACACTGATTCATGAAGCTTTACGAATCATTTGTTTCGAATCAATTCAGTTGTTGTGAAAACCTGGCAACAAGTCTGGGGGAAAAAGTTCCTGGGACAAATTGTTCCCTTTTAGTCAAGTCACCTTTATTCTTTCAAAGCAGATTCACAGTGATAAACAGGAAAATATCGATCCAGTGATGCAAACACAATTAAACTCTGCTGTAAATAAGCTCTAAAAAGATGATAATAAACAGTCATTATTCAGCTGAAATCAGTTCAGAGTTGATTCATTTCCATTCAATGACTATGTGAAGTTCATCAATTATGAAATGAGTTCAATTCAGCTATAAAACAGTGATGTCATCATCAGCTCAGTTCAGTTCTCATCCAATAATGTCAGTACAGTCAGATCAGTAATATTATTGAATGCAACTAAGCAAGCAGGTGACAGAATGGAGAATAAAACCCCTGGGAGAAACCAGACTCAGTCGCTCAGTTCTCCTCTGGCCAACGCTTAACATGGTGTGATTATGATTCAGGCGGCGTCACAAGTCAGAATTCAGACACTCTCCTGCAGTTATATGAATATCTGAGTTACTGTAATTGTCTGTTCTTCTGCACATGCTGGTTTTGGAACTTCTTTTGCAAACTTTTCTCATTGAAACAGCCGTTCATCAGGTTACAGACTGAATCTAGAGCTGGCACACTGATGGCAGTAATGGTGAGCAGATGCAGATTTGTGACCCGAGGTGAAGCTGTTGCTCAAGCGCTGATTGAAGAACAGAAACTCTCCATTTCAGAAACCAGTTTGAACTGGAAACGTCTGGATCAGCAGGACTGAACTCAACCAGCATGATGGAGTTTATTTCTTACCCTATACTTTACTTGCTGAAATACTGTGTTAGTTTTAAGCAATTAAAATATTTAATTAATTATTATTATTATATTTCCTACCAAACACCTAGTTAAAACATTTTAGTTTTTACTCTATTAAACAAACTAAATAATTTCTGGTTAACTCTGTATTACCAAGTGTTAAATTAATTCTTGCTAAAAAAAAATTTTTATTGTATTTTAGTTTTTTTTTCAATCTTAAAATGTGTAAATCATAATAAAATATCCTGAAGACAAGATTCCTGCTCAGAGAGACAGATATGAAGTACGGAGCCCCGCACATGACATGCAAGAAAAAAAATTAAATTGTGCGCACAATTTACTAATTCGTTCCCTCGATTAGCCTACTGTTTTTTCCTGCATGTCTTCACTGTAAAAAATCAAAAGTTGAGAAAACGTAAAAGTTTAAGGCAACAAACTTCAGCAGATTTTTGAGTTTTCTCAACTTTTTGTTGTATAAACTGAATACAACAACAACAAAAAAAAACAAGTTGAGAAAACTCAAAAAATCTGCTGAAGTTTGTTGCCTTAAACTTTTAAGTTTTTTCAACTTTTGATTTTTTACAGTGTTGTGGGCTCTCATGAAGAACATGAGTGATTGTATGAAAATGATGAGAGTTTGAGGACAGAAATCATTCATGACACAAGCCTGACATCTACTGGACAGAAGCATGAACTTCAGCAGTGGACATTTACTGATCTGAAGCGCCACCTGCTGGATCTACAGCTGTAAACACACGAGCACAGGAGATCACTGAAGAACAAGAGCACTTGCTTATAAACCAAACAACATTTTTTTTTTTTTTTTGACCGGGCAGTGTGTGTGTGTGTGTGTGTGTGTGTGTGTGTGGTGTGTATTATATATATATATATATATATATCAGTGGCGTGCAGTGGTATTCTGAAATGAAGAGGCACATTTTTTTATTTATTTATGAATAAATGTAAATTTATGCATTACTCTTAACATTGACACATCTTCCTTGTTAAATGAACATTACTTTACATTACATCAAAAAAGAAAAAAAGAAACAAAAGACAATTCAATTTTGTAATTGTAAGTCAATCTCATCAAGTTAGTGTTTTAAGCATTTCTACATTCATTCCAAAATAATAACTAAAGGCAATAATAATTTAAACAATATATTTTATTACCCCCACAAAACGCAGCCGGGGGTCTTATGATTTTCTATGGTTTTCTATGAGAGCAAAGGGAGGCATGACTCCTGCTGTAACTTTACCTGCGGGTGTCGCTGTTGGGCAGTCTTTCTTTAGAAATACGCGTGACTTGCACTCTTTTTAATGTCATAATTTGTAATATTTGTGTTGTTCTATATGTAATATGGATTATTTCTCATCCTATTTTATTTTGAGGAGGCACTGCCTCCCTTGCCTCCTATTATTTAAAGAAGCAAAACACTCACAACTTAATATCTGTGGACAGTAAATAGACTATTTAATCAAATCAATACATTGTAAACTAAGTGACGTTTTCTTTTATTATAGAAGCAAAAGTGTAAACACGATAGCACAAATATATATAATTACTATGGTGAAATAAATAGTGTAGTTAAACGATCTTTGCCGCCGAACAGATAATGAACTACATTTCCCACAATGCACTAAAATTCGCCAACAACTTCCGGGAAGCGTTTATTACTGACCGCTGCCAACATGGACATAAACAGCAAACCAGAATCTCAAAAATTACATTTTATTCACTGAAGTTTTCATTTGTATTTATATGAGGAAAAAACCGTGTTCTTTATCGTAATCTTCACTGGATCTCGTGACTGTTTACGTTGTTTATTTAGCTCTGAAGCTAAGCTAAGCTACCTGTGTTTGTGATGTAAACAGTCTGTTATTGAGGATGTACACTTTATTATCGGGTCTGTACAAATATATGTTCCAGAAGGACGAATACTGCGTCCTGATCCTCGGTCTGGATAATGCAGGGAAAACGGTAAGGCTAGTAATGTGTACTTCACGCCACTTTAGTGCACTTGTAGTCCATGTAGTGCGTTAGTAACATGATGCCTACCTAGGCAAGGTTATTGTGAAGCTCAGAAAGTGCTGTCTAGGTAGGGTGCTCACCAAATATTAAGACTACAATCCTCTGGAAAGCTGTCTAGGATTCGAGTAAACTAATATTCTCACTAGTTAGGAAGCACACTAGGTTTGGACACTGTTTCTGTATTGGTATTCAGTTCATAGACCAAAAGTGCAGTTTAGGTTGGCAGCTCACAAATGTTTTTTTTTTCTTGAATATTGTAGACCTTTCTGGAACAAACAAAAACAAAATTCAGCAAAAACTACAAGGGCATGAACCTCTCGAAGATCACGACTACAGTCGGCCTCAACAGTGAGTGATTCAGCTGGAAAACTCAATGAAATGAACACTAATTACACTAATGAACACTAATATAGCAGCAGTTTAACACGTGTTTCCTGTCTGTTTCAGTCGGCACCATCGATGTGGGAAAAGCTCGTCTGATGTTCTGGGATCTTGGAGGACAAGAAGAACTTCAGTCTTTGTGGGATAAGGTGTGATCCTGATGCTGTCGATGAAGGAACGCAACTCTCTGTCTGTAATGTCATATTTACCATGGTTTTACCTGTTTCAGTACTATGCAGAATCTCACGGCGTCATCTACGTCATTGACTCCACCGATGAGGAGCGCTTGGGCGAGTCGAAGAACGCTTTCGGTGAGTTTTGCTCAGCAGGAATCAATCAAAATCTGAGCTTGACTTCAGCAGAAGAGAAGCTCAGAGAGTTCCACTGATCTCCAATCAGCACAGAAACACAATCTGCAGTCAGTCTGCATTATTGATTAATCGTTTGATCCTGATTATTCGACCTAATGAACCCATTTTGTCATGCAAATAAGGAAAATTTAAGTGCTTAAAGGGTTAGTTCACCCTGTCATTTATTCCTCACCCTCATGTCGTTCCACACCCGTAAGACCTTCGTTAATCACAAATTAAGATATTTTTGATGAAATCCGATGGCTTAGTGAGGCCTGCATAGCCAGCAATGACATTTCCTCTCTCAAGATCCATTAATGTACTAAAAACATATTTAAATCAGTTCATGTGAGTACAGTGGTTCAATATTAATATTATAAGCACGAGAATATTTTTGGTGCGCCAAAAAAACAAAATAACGACTTATTTAGTGATGGCCGATTTCAAAACACTGCTTCAGGAAGCTTCGGAGCGTTATGAATCAACGTGTCGAATCAGCGGTTCGGAGCACCAAAGTCATGTGATTTCAGCATTTTGGCAGTTTGACACGCAGTCCGAATCATGATTCATAACGCTCCGAAGCTTCCTGAAGCAGTGTTTTGAAATCGGCCATCACTATATAAGTCGTTATTTTGTTTTTGGCGCACCAAAAATATTCTCAGGGCTTTATAATATTAATATTGAACCACTGTACTCACATGAACTGATTATATTTTATTTATTATTATTTACATATCATACTTATTACATTACTTTATTATATTATATATTTTATTTTATTACATTATATTTAGTTACGTTATATTGCATTTTATTACATGACTTTATATTATATTATAATTAATTCGGTAACACTTTACAATAAGGTCCCATTAGTTAACATTAGTAACTGCGTTAACTAACCTTAACTAATACATTTAGCAAAACATTTGTTACAGTATTTATTGTTAATAATGCATTAATAAATGTTGAAATAAACTGCTTTAGAAGTATTTTTCATTGTTAATTCATGTTAACTAATGGAACCTTATTTATAAATAATTAATTAAATATTAATTTTCACAACATTAAAGTAAATCATATAGGCTATTTTATTATATTTTTATTATATATGATTTCAAGTAAAAAAAACACACACAAACCAAACAAAATTAAGTTGTTAATTGCAATTTTTTTTGTGTGTTTCCTTATATTGACTTTTTCATAATTTTCAAATTTGGCATCGTCGACGATGTTATTGAACTGATCTGAATAATGACTCTGTCTTCTGTACAGCTGCTTTACAGCAGAATCTGAATTAGCATCATTGATTCTGTTATTTTCCTGTTATTCACTGTGAAACGATCTCTACTCTATAAAATGCTGTAGAATTAAAGCTGACATTCTAAGTTGGAGGAACTTGGGCAGTTTATACCAAAGTTTGACTCTTCAAAATCTGAATCATTGTCTGAACTGACTTCATCTTCCCATCATCCAGAGAAAATGATCAGCAGTGAAGTTCTGGAAGGAGTTCCTCTTCTTGTGCTGGCCAACAAACAGGACGTCGAGGTCAGTCAGGAGTCTGGAGCTCCTTCATGTCCAGTCGAGTTCACACACACTGATGATTGTAACGCTCGTCTCTTGTTCCTCAGAACTGTCTGTCCGTCCCCGACATTAAGACGGCCTTCAGTGACTGCGCTCCCAAAATCGGGAAGAGAGATTGTCTGGTGCAGCCCTGCTGTGCTTTATCAGGGTACGTCTGTCCTCGATCGTCTATTATTCAGTCTTCAGCGTGGAGACCTGCTGGATGCTGCAGTTCTGAGAACGATCCAGTTCAGTCTGTGAAGAGCTTACGGGTCATCCTGTGAGGGTCGCGGGATGCTGGAGCTCCAATCATTTTTACAATTGACATGATTGAAACTGTAGTTCCCAGCATGCCTTTGATGAGAACAATTAAGTAGTATTTTATGTATTATTGAGGAAGATGAGAAAAGGATGATTTGATGGTGTTTAATGCTCAGTTATTGTGGCGAAGAGTTCATCTTAATTCTTTTGACTGGTACATATTGCACTGACATAAAATAAAAATTATTATGTAGAGGTGCTATAAATTATATAATTTAATTGATTCATGGAAAATTGATGTACGTGATTATATCATGCAAATCCAACACACTTTTTTTCAGTGTATTACATTATATATTTTATCAATTTAAAATGAACCAACATTGTGAATATTACATCGCTGTGTTTCGAGCCATTTTTGCATCTGATGCAACTTTAGTATGAGAGCATTAAAATAATCTCTGATTTAAACCTCCAGAATTTGTAAGATCGCATCTGCAAATCATTTTTCAAACTGATTCAGCATCAGAAATGATCACAGAAGAGACATTTCACATGCTTAATTTTTTTGCAAAAAATATATATTTATGTAAATGTTTGATTTTGTTATATTAGTGCATGAAATGCTTGATAAAAATAATTTTGATCATTTTTTACTGTTATGTCTTGCTCTAATCTTGTTTTAATGGTTGTTAAATCCGTGTGATTTCTGTGTTTTTCAGGCAGGGAGTGAATGACGGCATTGAATGGATGGTCAAATGTGTGATCCGGAACATTCACCGCCCTCCCAGACAGAAAGACATCACATAGAACATCATCTGTGTGTGCGTGTGTGTGCGTGTGTGTGTGTGTGTGTGTGTGTCGGGTGTTTTCTGTAAATGCATAGAGGACGCAGTTATTCTGAGGACATGTAAGTTATGATATTATATTTGCAGACCTCCAGAGTTTGATATCTGTGCTGTGATATTTATATTCTGAACTGACACCGTCAGTCTTGATTTATCAGGAGTTTTTAGGTTCTCTGCTAAAATCACCCCTTCAGATTAAATCAGTAGTTACTAAACATAATGAAGACGTTCCTCATGTAGAATTTGAAAAGGTGTTTCTAAGACCCAAAACCTCATTTCTAATTACTAACCAATTATATAATAAACAGCAGAGATGGAAAACAAAGCACTTGTGTCTCGGATTAATTTGCACGACAGATGTTTTCTCAAATCCAGGAAATGCCTTTTTCTCTCGGGACTCTGTTTGATTGATTTTCCTCTTGTTTAAACTGAATGCATTTTGCATGAAGGCAGCAGTGAATCAATAATCCGCATCACATCTGTGACCCTGATCGATCACACCTGTACATGCGTGTGAAAGAGAGTCGATATGATGTTTAACACGTGTGTCGCTGTCGGCATTCCCAGTTTAAGGACGCAGATGTCATGTGATTAATCAGTGGTGTTTCCACAAGCATCACTAGTACTAATGTTCACATGTAGTATCACATGTTTATTCAGATCTCCTCAAGTCTTAAAGTTCATTGAGTTTCTGAGACGGATGATCTGAACTGCCTTAAATCCGGCTGTTCTCGTGTGCAGTTGTTTTAGGACAGCAGGCTAAATCGAGCCGGTCTTCGCACGCAACCCTTCAGCTGAGGGTTTGGCCATGAATTGTGTATGAAGACTTGTGTAACAGCGCATCCATGAACCTGGAGCTTGAACATTAGAGCTGCACTTTTGGTTACGCTGCAAAAAAAGGGGTTTTGCAGTATTTATTTTACTGGAAAACAAAATATATTTCCTCAAGCAAAATTGTAAGATTTGAATTTTATCTTGGATTAGCTTGTTTTTTCACCCCATTTTTTTTTGTTTGCTAGATAAAAATAAAATCCCAGATTTACACTGAAGGGTGCTTAATTTGGATTAGTAATAATCTGCATAACAACATTTTAGTAATAGCATAATAATAACAAAATGCGACTTGAACATTATCTTAACTGCTCATTTGTTGATCTATGAAAATGACCCTGTACTTACTGCAGAAGTACTTGTCATAAATAAACAGAGCTTCTATTTTTATTTCCATCTTAAATTACAAGCCTGATCCATTTCGTTAATAGCAGCAGTGATGTACGTGTCCGTTTCAGATCAATAGCTGATTGGAAACGATAAATGTTGTCTCGAGTGTTTGTTATCTTTTGTCTCATCGACTGGACCTACAGTAAAGACCACAATATCTGGAAATATTTACCAGATGCATCAGGCCAAAAATCACTGCATCACACTGAAAAAACGATGTTCTTCCTCAGTGTTTCTGTCTCACACAAATATCTAAACGTTCTTAAATCAAGATCCATTTACTGGAGAAGAGAAATGACTGAAGATTTTAAAAAATTAAGCAAATTTATGTTTAAAACAAGAATGAATATCTGCTAGCATGGTCAGAAAAATAAATTTGTTTTCCTTTGAATTAAGTTTATTTTTCTGAAACATTGCATATGTTTTTTTTCTTATTTTAGGCTTAAAATCATTTAATTTTGATGCATTTTTCAGAAAAATGCTTCTCAAGTAAATTATATATTGATTTAAGAATAGTTAGATATTTGTAAAGGAAAATGAGACAAAAATACTATGATTTTTGTATGTGATGCTTATCAGATTTTTATACCATATCAAATCAATCAAATATTGCACGGACATGTAATGACTTTGTTTAGCTGATTTTTAGTGTTGGTCAGATTTATGAACTGCATAACTTGTTTTTTGAAAGTATTTTTGTGTATGTGAGCAATAAAAATAGCTCTTGTTTCCAAGACGACGGCACTATATCACTTTATTATTGTCTTTTTTTCTCAGTTTATCTCGATCTGGTAAAATTCCAGCTTCGTCAGCGACATCATTTCTCTCTCCCGTCTCTTTATTTCTCTCTCCATCTCTCGTCCTCTCCACCTTCACCCCTCCTCCTCCTCCTCCTCCTCCCCCGATAATACAGACCATCGCTGTGCGTCACTCCTTCAGTGCTTCATTCCGTTCATCTCTCTGCTCCGCATCCGTCGGCTCCGGCAGCAGTATGGACAGCACAGTTTCAGGTAAGACCCACAATCATCTCTGGATGCTGAGAGACTCTAGGAGGGTTTTTGCATCACAGAATCGACTGTGCTGCTGATGTTGTTTGCATGACATGTTGTCCTTTGTCCAGCATGATGCTGTTGGGGTCTGTAATATCCAAGAGATAAATACACAGACATATCATTTTAAAACAGGGTGTTTCTGTTTAAACAGGATTTATTGTGTGCTGATGCTCAACACTGCAGATGTTGCGCTATAAAAACACGGGTTCATTTGGAGGGTATCAGTGCAGCAAAATGTGACGCAATGTTGTAGATGTGACTGTCTGGATCACATTTGAACATCGTTCATCCACTATATGATCTCGTGTTGTCTTTGATGAGACCTTGAGCAGCCGATGACCCTGATAGCCTCTCTGCAGCAGGATATTGTGCACATTATGTCATGTGACTTGTCCTAATGTCCGGCGGATGCAGCAGGATTTGAGTTATCTTTGCTATCTCAGCTCTCCTTTGAGCTCATGTGTGATAAATAAACACACACACACACACACTCCAGATGGCACGGCTCGGTTGCACACAGAACTCAGAACCTATTCCTCAGATCAAGTGTACCCACAGTTCACCTTCACACGAGCTCACAGTGAAGTATTTTCTGCTGTGGTGACCAGATCAATAATGCATGAATCAGGTTAAGGGTGCGGTTCATTGTTCATAGTTAATTCATGTTAACAAATGCAACCTTAAAGTGTTAACATTTGTTAAAAAAAAAAGTATTATGTCAATACAGCGACTTTAAATATTTTGTAACTAAATTGTAAGGTAGGAGTTAGTGCTTTATGTAGGAGCAAATGTGTCTATATTTTTCCATGCAAGATTTTAAGTGCGATTTCTTTCTTTCTTTTGCAGCCTACTCTGAGAAGCTGAGAGAGATGTCGGTGTTGTCTCTCATCTGCTCTTGTTTGTATTCCCAGCCTCATCCCAACACCTTCGGTCAGTTTGAAGGTAGGAGCTTCAGCAGCTGAACGGATAATAATTGAAGGCCTCACTGTAAGAATAATTAAAGGATTAGTTCACTTCAGAATTAAAATGTCCTGGTAATTTACTCACCCCCATGTCATCAAAGATGTTCATGTCTTTCTTTCTTCAGTGGAAAAGAAATTAAGGTTTTTGAGGAAAACATTCCAGGATTTTTCTCCATATAGTGGACTTAACCTAAACGTTTGAAGGTCAAAATTACAGTTTCAGTGCAGCTTCAAAGAGCTCTACATGATCCCAGACGAGGAATAAGAGTCTTATCTAGAGAAACCATCAGACATTTACTAAAAAAATAAACATTATATACTTTTTAACCACAAATGCTCATCTTGCACTGCTCTGTGATGCTCCACGCATGACGTAATCATGTTGGAAAGGTCACGTGTGATGTAGACGGAAGTACCTAGGTAGGGCGAAAAACTCCATCTCATTTTCTCCTCCAACTTCAAAATCGTCCGTCATCGTTGTTTTACCTTTTTTGTAAAGGCCGTTTGACTTAGTCTTTGCACGTTCGCTTTGTAAACACTGGATCGGTACTTCCGCCTTTCCAACATGATTACGTCATGCGTGGAGCATCACAGAGCAGTGCAAGACGAGCATTTGTGGTTAAAAAGTATATAATGTTTATTTTTTTAATAAAATGTCTGATGGTTTCTCTAGATGAGACTCTTATTCCTCGTCTGGGATCATGTAGAGCTCTTTGAAGCTGCACTGAAACTGACATTTGGACCTTCAACCCGTTGAACCCCAGTGAAGTCCACTATATGGAGAAAAATCCTGGAATGTTTTCCTTCATTTCTTTTCCACTGAAGAAAGAAAGACATGAACATCTTGGATGACATGGGGGTGAGTAAATTATCAGGAAATTTTAATTCTGAAGTGAACTAATCCTTTAAGTATGGACACACGTTTATTGTCCTCATCTTGCCTCCACAGATATGGAGGTGAAGTCACTGAATAAGCGAGCTTCTGGCCAGGCGTTTGAGGTCATCCTCAAGAGTCCGACTGACCTGTCTCCAGAGAGACCCCAGACTCTGGCACTGCCAGCCCAGAAGAAGGAGCCGTCACTGGGGGAGCTACAGAGGAGGCTGGAGGCCGCTGAGGAGAGACGGAAGGTAAGATGATGAGGCCATTATATAATTATACATGATTATATAATGCTTTATTTCATCTGTTGAGTTGTTTTACGTGGAACACGGCACATAAACAAAGTTTACACTTAAAAGTGCCAAGTAGTACCAAGGTTGCACCACTAGTTCTAGTAGAGTTAGTCAGCAGGTGTTTCTTCAACACATCCAGCTGGCTAGAATAACATTGAATTATTTAGCAGATGCATTTATCCTCTGAGGCATGTTCATGAAAAGCACAAGCACATCTTCACACTCTAAAAATAAAGGTTCTTTATTGGCATCTGCGATTCATTGAAGAACCTTCCAGCTAACGTTCTCTCAAAGTTATTAACAAACGTTCTTCTAACACTAATAGAATGTTCGTTCAAAATTGTCTGGTCATTAATAATGTTCTTATACCTTTAATGCTCCTTTCACAAGATGTAAATATCAGTCTCTGGTGTCTCCAGAATGTGTCTGTGAAGTTTCGGCTCAAAATCCCCCACAGATCATTTATTATAGCTTGTCAAATTTGCCCCTATTTGGGTGTGAGCAAAAACACGCCGTTTTTGTGTGTGTCCCTTTAAATGCAAATGAGCTGCTGCTCCAGAAGAGGGCGGAGCTTTAACAGCTCAACAACAACAAAGCTGGAGAATCTCACGCAGCCAAAATGACGAAAGTGTTCAGCCTTACATTGTTCAAACCGGAGTCGACACTGATGGAGAGACTCAGGAAGAAGTTACAACTTTTAGAATGAAACTGGACGTTTCTGAATGGTTAGTGGATAAATTGATGTAGTTGCTGTGGAGTTGATTCAACTCATCCACTAGCATGTGCCGTCATGTTCATCTTTTGTGTTGAATTGACCCTCGTTTGTGAAGCAGTCCGGCGTAAAATGACGGCATGACAACAACACTCTACTACAACAACTCTTCCTCTTCTCTAAAGCACAGTCCTCTTTTGTACGTGTCCATCACTGTTGGGATGTTTTCGTGATTTTATCCCACTTTTTGGGCTTAATGTCAGAGAAGCCTCTCCTCACTGTCTCACACTAAACATGTCATCTACTCAGTCCCAAGAGAAGCAGGTCCTGAAGCAGTTGGCGGAGAAACGGGAGCGTGAGAAGGAAGTGCTCAACAAGGCCCAGGAGGTCAACAACAACTACAGCAAGATGACAGAGGAGAAACTCAACCACAAAATGGAGCTGATCACAGAAAACCGCATGGCCCGTCTCAATGCCCTGAAGCAGCGTCTGAGAGAGAAGGTGAGTCTATCTGCGTGTCTCAATGCATGTTTCTGGTCTTACTGTATGTTATTCTGTAGATCATGTGTGTAGATGCTCTGGAACTTGGAGAGCCTCTAACGTCCTGTTCAAAACGTTCCTCTTGGTGTTTTGTGAGGGGAGGAGATCCTCAAAATCCATGGCAAATCTGTTTTATGTTTACACATTTGGCAGACACTTTTATCCAAAGCACCTTACATTGCATTCAAGGTATACATCTTTTTAAGTTCATGCATTCCTTTGGAATCAAACCAGTGTTCTTGGCGTTGCGAGCGCCATGCTTTACTGTTTGATCTACCGGAATGGCTTGTTTGAAACACACTTGAACTCCAGAAAGTCATGTTACAGCAAAGTGGGCTGGGGATACCATTTTATTTTGACTTTAAAGGTTTAGTTCACCCAAAAATGAAAATTAAACCATAATTTACTCACCCTCAAGCCATCCTAAGTGCATATTACTATCTTCTCTCAGCCAAATTCAATCTGAGTTTTATTTAAAAAATATCCTGGCTCTTCCAAGCTTTATAATCGTACTGAATAGAAGACGAGATTTTAAAGCCCAAAAAAGCGCATCCATCCATCATAAAAGTAATCCATACGACTCCAAGGGATTAATAAAGCGGCCGTACACGCGTTCACGAGAGAGTTTAGTTCTGGACCCGACATATGATGTATGACCACAACGCATCCTTTCACTTCAGAAGGTCTTTATTAACCCCCTGGAGTCGTATGGATTACTTTTATGTTGGATGGATGAGTTTTTTTGGGCTTCAAAATCTTGGGGACCATTCACTCCCATTATAAAACTCGGAAGATCTAGGGTATTTTTTAATATAACTCTGATCGTGTTCATCTGAAAGAAGATTGAGTGTGAGTAAATCATGGGATAACTTTCATTTTTGGGTAAACTATCCCTTTAAAGCAGATACAGAAGAACTATAGATTTGAATCTTACCACACTTCCTATTGCGTATTGTTTTTTTTGTTGTTAACAGCTTAGAAATGTACTTTACCATCAATAAAAAAGAGAACTAGAGCTAGTATGATTCCTTCCTGGTTACTGCAAAACAATTCTTATTTGTTGAATATTAATCATGCTCTCTCTCGCTATTCTGTCAGGAGATTCACGCTGCAGAAGTCCGTAAGAATAAGGAACTTCACACTGAGATCTCTGGCTGAGGACACTGTGACGCCAGAGCCACGAGACGTCCAGTCACGACTGCGTTTGGAGAATATGTCATTCTTTGGCCACACTGTCTTAAGAGGTCATATCAGACTCACCGTATCAGTTTTCCTTATCAATAAATGTTAACAACATCCCACATACACTACGTGGACACAAGTATGTGAGCACCCAGACACGACACACACACATGTGCTTGTTTAATGTTTAATTTCAGAACCCTGGGCATTAATAGGCCGTTCGTCCTTCCTGACAGCTCCAAGTCTTCTGTGAGTCAGTGTTCCAGCTCATCCCAAAGGTATTCAGGACTAGACTTTGTGCAGCCAGTCTCCACATTTCTTGATGATCCTTGAGATGTTAGAAGTCATATCCCTCTCTGAACCCAAACTTCACTAAAAGTTTAGGCTCAAATCAGACTGAAATTATACACTTATAAGAATGTTGTTCATGATTTGAAGAAACCCTAAACAAATCCTTTTCCTGAAATCTGATTGGCTGATGTTGATCCATGCCCTACTTCGCACAGTAAGTTTTGTGCACAAGGACTTTGTCATGCTGAAACAGACAAGCGTCATCCAAAAATGTCATCATATTGAGTAACATCAAGATTTAAAATCATTGGATTAGACACACATTTATTAGGAAGGGGTGCTCACATACTTCTGGCCATGAAGTTTATCAGCCTGCTGAAAAAACAAAAAACAACTTAGACCAGCTTAAACTTGAACTTGTTTTAGATGCACAGTATTATTGTTGACCAGTTAGACCAGTGGATGAGCTAAAACCAGCATGAAAGTGTTCGAACTGACACCAGCAATGATCTGGTCATTTATTCTGGTCTTGGTTGTAATTTAGCAGAGCTGAATCTCACAAAACCAAAACCTTGACTCTGTATCCACATTTACACTGCACTTTATAGAATATGATTCATTCACGTGGGTAGTTTAGGTGCATTTCAAGGGTCACTGGTTTGTTTTCAATGACCTGAAAGAGAAATGTCTAAGCTATGTGCTGCTAACTGATTACTGAAAACCATTTAAAACGACAAGATTAAAGCATAACGTGTTCGTAATGAGGAGTCTGTCATTTTTGCAACTAAGAGCGTACCCAAATGATTATTCATGATGGCAACTCATCAAGACTTCTTAGATTTGTTGATGTTTAGCTCTCAGGTAAATCTGTAATTTATTTCTGACAAACTAAACTAATGGTTTAGCATGTCTTCTGAGTTTTTTGGTTCTGATGAGGTTTTGAATATGGAAATTACTGACGCAGTAGATTCTCAATATAGTTTCTAAACAGTCATTAGGACTTGTATTGCTGCTGATAAGACTCATATGCTCTCAACTGTCATGACATCTCAGTAAAATAAGGGTGTGTTTGTATACGTGTCATCTGACAACACTGGTCGAAGTGTGATGCAAATTACAGATAAATGAAACTGAAGTTGTTTTGTTTGCTCAGATTAGTTCACAATGCAGCAGGCCTAGAAAATGTGTGTGTGTCTTGGGTTCTTGTGAGTCAGATGGATCTAAAAACACATTTAAAAGTGCACACAATTATGACATTCCTAGGTCTTTAATCAGAGGCAGAAGAATAAGGGACATTCAGACACGTGGCACATAAACCTGTTTTGTTTGTGGCAAAATTTACATAATCTTACATAATATGGCATTTAAAAGGGAGTGGTCAGGTGGTAAATGAGTAAATATTAACACTCCTAATGCATGTAATGTCAGTCTTCAATATCATTAAAGTGGTTTCAATCACCTGCTTTGTTTAACAGTTTGTGTGCCGCTCCGGTCTGTAACTGTCAGAACTGTCGTCATCTCCTGCATGTTCAGGCTTCACAGACATAAACCTCAAGCCTCAGACCACCACAGATCAAACGTATTTCCTAGTGTTTGTTTCACTTCAAGATATTTGGAGAAAACTGGGTCTTTAATTAGTAAAAATGTTATCTTGCGCAGTTTCCTTTCGAAGGACCCTAACTTTGGAAACAATTTCTTTAATTTGATCTTTACATTTTTATCAGCACATTTCAGTGCTGACTGTTTTTGAAAATGTCCCAAAGTAATTCAACTTTGCATTTAAAGTGTTCTCATTTAATGAGTGTGTGCATATGTAATCTCTATTTTTCTTTTATTAGGAAAAAGAAACATTTAAATCTGAGAAAAGCAATGTTCAGGATATTACTAGATAAGTTTCATGGTGAAACAGTTTAAGCTTGTGCAATGTGAAAGACATGTCTAATTTGTGTAGTCATCATGATTTAAAAATGCACATTTCATGCAAACATCAATATCCAGTTTTGTTTGTATAACAGTAAAAACATACTAATTTATAACATCTACACCAATTTCATTCCTCAGTTTACCTTAAATATTACAGCTGACATTGAGTTTGTTTGTGATTCTGCTCGGTTTGCTTCCTGTTGTTTTCATCGGTATTGAAACTGAAAGCTAACACTGCATTTGCACTGTTCTGTATAAACACACTGTCCAGGAAAAGGAAAGTTATTCTTTAATTCTAGGAAGGGAGTGGCTTAACCAGCGTCACTCAGCAACATCTCTATAAATTGCTTAAAAGCCTCTAGCAAGATGCACATGACTGAGACTAAAACCAGTGTTACAGGAAGATCGTTGTGTATTGGAAAACATTCGAGATGTGTTAGAAGGTAAGATGACACTATGCATTACTAATTCATGTTACCTCATTTTATTTAATGGAAAATAATCATTCAAATATCATTTAATTATGTTATCGTGGAATTAAAAAGCTGTTAGGCAAGAATGGCAACTTTAGTCACTATTTAATTTCGTTGTTTTTTTCCTATAGAGTGAATGATGACCGAGTCTCTCGTTCTGCTGAACATCCTCTTTTGTTTTACATAGAAGAAGAAAGTCATACTCAGCATGAGTAAATTATTACAGAATTGAACTGTTCCTTTAAAAGAAGGTGACCTGAATTACTGTTATAAGTTTGGTTTAATCAGCTGTTTATATATCCTTAAATACAAATAAGAAATTGTTCTGTGGAGAAATTATTGCGTCATAACTGCTCTTATTCAGTATGTGTTTTGATGTAAACCAGGCTAATCGTTTTCAATTACCACACCCCTCTTTACAGATATGAATTACTGTGTGTAAAGATGTTTCTTACAACTGTTAATTTAGTGTGAAGCCTGAAGAGGTTCATCAAAATTAGAATGTGTATTACTTCAGTGATAAAAACAACAACAACAACAAATTATTTATTTCACAGGAATCTCTCATCTTCTAAATCATGGCTCATGTAGGAAATCATCATAATCTTCCAACATTACAAGAGAAGTTTGATTTGTGTGTGAGATGTAAGAAGTGCTGTAGAAAACTCAGTGATATTCAATACTCCCTTTACCAGACCATCCATAAATGCTCAGAAAACATCTTACTGGTCAGGCAGAAAGGTCAAAGTTCAGTATGGAGGCCAGTTGCTCCCCTGCCAGAATTTCCCAAACCTGCAGCGTATGTTGCTTGCAGGTTCTACACTGAAGGACGTGGATGCACAAAGCATGAAAGTAGATGTTCCTTCGCTAGGTGCTCAGAGGAAGCATCGGTGTGGAACGTCATGAAGGATGAAAATCTGACCATTCCTCAGCTTGTGAATGTGATCAAACGAAACCAAAGGACACTGCAGTCAAAGCCTCAAGAGAAAGGAAGATTGCTAGACTGCATGTTATGTCGGCAGCGCTTCCCATCACGTGAGGAATTCATGAACCACTGTTTCACGGTGAAGCACAGGAGACTGATCTTTGAAGACACCTCTCTGAAATGGAAGTACCGTGATCCGCCACTAACATACAAGGACCTGAAACTGTGTGAAAGGTATTTATCAGAAGTGTGTCATGACATTTAGATGTTTGCTTGATTCAATGTGTTAAATCAGCCTATAAAATGTTCTCCCATAGATCCCTGGTATGTGAGTATGGAGATAACTGCAGAAACGCACACAGTAAAGAGGAACTTCGTGAATGGCAGAAAAGAATCAAGGCTTTACGGAAGAAAGCCAGTGATGCAGGCGATCTGGATTTACTGTCCTATCAGGACACGCTCTTGGAGGAATACAGGCACAGTGAGAACAAGGAAATGATTGTAAGTGGGCCGTACTGTAATGAATGATGTATAATGTTATTAGTGGCAAATGCATACAATTACAAATGTGCTAAATCCTTTAATATATATTTAAAACCAAAGCTTGATCATTACTGTACATATTTGCTTTTTACAACATCATAAACATTGATTGAATCAATATTCCTGCAGGTCAGTGACACCTTTCCTGATGTTTCCATCACCTGTGACCCAGATTTAGACAGCGTCTATGTAAGGAAAAAGGGATTACAGTATACATGGAATTTCACCATTATTTCCAAGGTTTGTGCACTACTACATATGCTCTTGATTTTTAGGAATTAAGGGGTTCAAAGCAGAGTTTTCTGTTTCTTGATCAGCTAAATGATCAATGAACCCTGAGGAATACTTTATCCTTACGGAATAATAAAAATGGCATTCTTGCAAAGGTTAATAAGCTCTTGTTAAAGTTGTTTTTATTACCAAGTCTATGTGTTGTTGTGTGGATAAATGTGTAATAATGCATATGCATAATCCAGTTTTTTGAGCTCTGTAATCTGCCAAGCACTGAACACTGACAAAAGAAAATTGCTGCTTTGAATTCTAAGTACGATCAAGAAAAGAAAAAAAGTTTTAAAAAATTGCTTAACTTATTTTAATGAGTTAAATTAAAAACATACTGTCATGACTTAATGATCATATAATTTTTTACCGTTTTTTTAGGGCTGTGCGATTAATTGTAATTGGTTTTTCGATTTCAATTTTGGCTTCCAATGATTATGAAAACAAGATGATCAAAGTAAAATGATTATTGTGCAGCTGCTGCATTCCGTTCTTTCCTTCACAGCGGTGCGCTTTCGTTCCTCCGTAAGCCAAATGTAACATTCAAATCAGCTGAATGATCAAAGAGCCTACACTGCCGAAAAAAAACTGCCGAAATGCCATTTTGGTAGTATCCTCGTAAAAACACAGTCGGTTAAGTCTTAAGTAAACGTAAAGGTGTGTAAAACAGTATGTTGGATCTTTAAAGTGATAGCAGCCTAATAATCAAACAACAAAAGACAGATAAAATCACTCACTGTTCTTCAGTGAATGACTTTTGTAGTTTTAATAATGATTAGTCTATATTTAATATATACAGCAGTGTTATTTTACATTTGATTGCTTTTTCAATTTCTGTTGTCGGCTATTACTTATTAGTACATCTTCCTGAAAAACCTAAAGCACTTTTTATTTAATTTGTATTTTTGTTCTGTTGTAATTTTGTCAGTTTTGTTTGTAATTGGTTTCTTTGCTCTTTTTGTATTGCTGACTGTTTACTTCTGTAACTGTTTTTTAGGAATTTTTACTTGCATTAAATAACCTAGTATTAGTTTTTGCTGAAGTATATAATATAATAATTGTGCCATTTCAAATCACTCATATCACTTTGATCATATCACCCACCAATAATCGTGATTTCAATATTGACCAAAAATAATCGTGATTATGATTTTTGCCATAATCGAGCAGCCCTATGTACATTGATCTGTACTCAATCCCTCCAGGAACCTCTAGATGTGATTGCTTTACTGAGACGGGAACAGGGGGCGACATTCAGCCTCAGCAAAAACCCCCATGAGGAACGGTCGTATTCCACTAGTGTTTGGTTTAAAAAGAATAGCAGCCAAACAGGTGAAGATTCAATTTCTTAAAAACCTCAGTAATAAAACTTACATTAATAAGTATTCATTCATTATTGAACTGCAATGTACAAAAAAACATTCAAATAATGACTGTAAATTGTTTCTGCAGAGTATGAAATTCCAGTGTCCTTCAAATCTGACCGACCAGGCCTGTATGAGCAGTGGGTAGTGTTTGACTTCAATACGAGACCCGTACTGCGACAAAAACTCAAGGTCCGAGTTGGAGATGAAGAGTGTAAGGGAACATCAGTCACATGTCCAGCAGCCGAGGTTCCACAAGAAATACCAGAGACTGCCATGAATCTTGAGCCCTGGAGTGAGGAAAGCCTGGAAATCATTCCTTTTGTTGAAAAAGATGAGGCACAGAGAGAGCTGCTAAACGCATTCCCGCTCGTCATGAAACACCAGTCAAACAGTTTGATTAACCGTGAGAATTACAAACAGAGCATGCACAGTTTTTTATACCAGGAGGAAAAGTTAGTAGGTGAACTGCTTGCCAGGTACAGTATATATACATGTTTAGGTCTAGATCCAATATTTGACTATTGCAATTTATAACAACTCTAATGAACTCTCTTTGTTCCAAAATATTTTCAGGCTGAATCTACGAGGGATTGTGCAGTTGAAAAATAAACTGTTTGATGAACGGTTTGGAATGAAATTGGCTTATCCAGGGGAACTTTTTGCTGTTGTGCCTTTATTTCACCCGCTCACTCCTGATTCCCCTCAAGGTTTCATACTGAAAAGACACGCTATCAGATCTCTTGTTCGTGTCGTAAAAAACGATAATGATCGTACACCTATTTATGAGGCTGAAATTCTGAAAGACACTGCCACTGAGACACAAGTCCATCTACAGCTTTCCAAACACTGCTGCACTGATCTTAATCTGAAGAATGAAGAACAATGTGAGATGGAAGTCCAGTTCCAAATAAATCGTCTATGGTTCTGCGAGATGCACAAGGCCATTGATGATCTCTCCGACTTGGACAAAGTTTTGCCTGATCTGAAAAACAGCAATATCTGTATTTCTTCCCAGTCAGATAACAATGAGTTAAATGAGAAGCAGCAAGCAGCAATGAATTTTGTCCTGGGTGTAACAGACAACAGAAGCAGTATCCCACCTTTGTTGATCTATGGACCTTTTGGAACAGGGAAAACTCGAACGCTTGCAAAGATGGCCCGGGCTCTTGTGCAGCAACCACAGAACAAAATCCTGATTTGCACTCACACAAACAGGTAAGGCATCGCACTTCAGAGTACTGCTCCACAGAAGTGGGTCATCCTGCTGAAATGACCAGCTCAGGATAACTTGAATTTCAATACTGATTTATGCTGGTTACTGCTTGGTTCAGGCCTAGCTGGTGAGATACTGACAGACCAACATCCAAAACACAACATATGCTGGTCTTTTCAACAAGGCACTGACCTTTCATATTCATTTGTTTAAAATACATTTGCATTCCTGTAGCTCAAACAGTAGAGTATTGCACAAGCAATGCTGAGGTTATGGGTTCATAAAGTGATTAAATGAATACCTTGAAGGCAATGTCCCTTTGCATAAAAATGTCTTGTTCTAAATGTTTAATTGTACCAGCTACTATTATTTATCTATTTTTTTCCCAATGCAGTTCAGCAGATCTTTATATAAGAGGTCATTTCCATGAATATGTAACAACTGAAGGCAATCGTGAAGCCAAACCTTTGAGAATCAAGGCAATGGAAAGCAATCTCAGATCCACTGATCCTATCACTCTACAGTACTGCCATTTATCCAAAGGCGGCAATCAATTTGAGTTTCCTGATAAATCGGTTCTAGATTCCACAAGAATTATCATAACAACAACTGCGCTGGCTCGTTTCTTCAATGACATGAACCTCCCTGAAAACTACTTCAGCCACATTCTGATTGATGAAGCTTCTCAGATGTTGGAGTGTGAGGCTCTTATGGCATTGGGCTTGGCTGGCAAAAATACACGTGTTGTTTTAGCAGGAGATCACATGCAGATGGGACCCAAGCTCTTCTCTGTGAGACAAGACAAATGCTCAGAACAGACCCTGCTCAATCGCCTCTTCTATTACTACCAAGATGAAAACACTAATGCTGCCAAACAGAGTCGAATCATTTTTAGTGAAAACTACCGTTCCACAAAAGACATTGTGGATTTTGTGTCAACACATTTTTATGTGGGAAAGAGTGATGTGATCAAGGCTAAAGGAGATGTGCCTTCTCATCCACACCAGCATGCCTTGCAGTTCCATCATGTAAGAGGAGAATGCCGTTTGGACTCAACAAGCATGTCCTGGTTCAATCCAGAACAGATTCTAAGTGTTGTTAGCATTGTGCAAGGAATAATGAAGGAATGGCCTCAGGAGTGGGGTGATCAAGATCCAGAATCAGTCTGTGTCCTTTCTCAAGGCAGACAGGTATCAAACATATTGCTAGTTACCAATTTATATTATGCTATTAATGTTATGCTGCTAACTCATCAAATTCACACCAGTGCATACCAGATGCTTTTGCCTTTCTTGTGTTTCAGGTGTATGAAATACGGCAAAGACTGCGTCAGCTTAGACTGACCCGTTTCACTGTGGAGAATGCCGAAAATGTGCAAGGTAAGGATGATGCATTACTCAAATGTAATGCTATGCCAACATAATTATATACAAACACACTAGCATTAACGCATGATTTACAGAGCGTACTGCCTTTTCCCATATTTTGCAGGAAAACAATTCAGAGTAATCGTGATTTCCACTGTGCACACGAAGGACAGCCTATTGGAGACGGACCGGACCTGTCTTGAGTTTTTCAATGATATGCGAGTGCTGAATACTGTTATGACAAGAGCCCAATCCCAAATAATTGTAGTTGGAGATGCAGCTGCTCTTTCTTGCCATCACTTTGGTATGTGCTCAAGACTATGGAGATCTTACATAGAATATTGCATCAACAAGGGAAGTGCCCATGACTTTACCTTGGATTCTTTGAAACAAGATCTCCTTGAGATATCTGAGCTCTGCAGAAGTGAGGATGAAGAAAGCAGTGATAGTGAATCATCTACATCTGAAATACCAGATATAGAAGACCCAATACTTCAAGAGCTTCTTGATGAGAGCAAAGACATCAATGTTGCATTGACAGAGGAAGGACTGTTTCCAGTTTTTCAAAATGAGCAAGTTGTCAGCAGTATGACAAACCAAATAACAGAAGCAGACAAAGAGCAATTGTTTACTAGCTCTACCATCCACAAATGCTGTGAGCTGGTCAAAGAGACTTTTGACCGTGGTTATGCAATACCACTTGATAAGCCCACTCTAAGAATCGATATCAAGGGTAGAAGGAATATCGGACAGGCATTCCCTGGAGACAGAGTAACAGTGGAGATCCTGAGTGAGAAATCAGATAATCCTACAGGAAGAGTAATCAACATCCTTGAAAGTGCAGATACTGTCAAAGAATTTGTCTGCACCATTGAAAGATATGACAATCAAGTGATGACACCCATCAACAAATGTATCACCAAAATCTACACACCATTTTCAAAGGACAAACCAGACCACATTGCTGTAAGAAATCCTGACAGCCACATAATAAAGAGTTTCATCAAAATAAATGAGGAAGCACGTAGAAAATACCTGTTTGTTGTCAAAGTCCTTAAGTGGACCAGGCCTGGCAGTTTTCCCTTGGGGATTGTTGTGAACGTGTTTCCGAAAATAACAACTTTAGATGATGGATTGAATGTACTCAGTATAGAGTTCCAGTTGAGGAGGACTCTTTCTTCATCTTTGAAAAATCAGATGCAAGGCTTTCAAGGTCTCAATTTATATGAAGATGGACGAAGAGATTTTCGCATGCTGCCAACATTCACCGTTGATCCTGCCGATTCACAAGACCTTGATGATGCAATCAGTGTACGGGATTTAGGTGATTGCTACGAAATAGGAGTTCACATTTCTGATGTTGCAAGTTTTGTGGCTAAAGACAGTGAACTGGACAAATATGCAAGACAGCTGTGCACTGCATTCTATCCACGTGGGAAGGAGCCAATTTACATGTTCCCTAAAGAATTGAGTGCCAATTTCTTCAGTTTAATCCCTAACCATGACAGACGAGCCATCTCCTTGATAATACAAGTAGATGCAGAAACAAACTGCATAAAGAGAAGATTTTTCTGCAAGTCTATCATTCACTCCAAGAGAAAGTTTTCCTATGATGAAGCTGAGGACATCCTTGAAAACACCTGTCAGCATTCTGACCCACTTGAAATCTGCCTTGTGAAAGCATGGAAGTTTGCTGAAGTTCACAGGAGATGCAGGAAACAGGAAGACTGGTGCTACAAACAGCCAGATGAGGACGTAACCCTCGGAAGAAGACAATCTCACCAAATGGTGGAAGAGCTGATGATCATGTTTAACCACACAGTTGCTGAACGCCTTCTGTTTGATGGAACAACAAGGAGTCTAACCCCACTGAGATGTCAGGACGGGCCAAAAAGTGAAAAGCTTACTGAACTTTTTGTCAAAAATGCCACCTTGATTCCACTATCTGTTCACTTCTCAAGTCGAGCTCATGAAGTGAATAACAAAGGTTTGATCAACCACAAAGCCATGCCAAACCCTCAGGCTCACATTTCTGATTCTGAAGCCTTCCCTATACTAAAATCGATTTTGAGATGCCTGAGAACAGCAGCAGAGCAGAAAAATATCTACAAAGTAATTGACTTTGTTGCAACTGATGACATTCACCCCAAACTTCTCCCTTTTGCTATTGCATTTAGGAGACTGTTTCAAAAAGCATGTTTTCTGCGCTCAAACTCAACACATGTCTCAAGAATCGGGCACTATGATTTGGATCTTGACAGCTATACTTGGGCCTCGTCTCCAGTCCGCCGGTACATAGATGTAATTGTGCAGCGCCTTCTTCATTCTCTGATGGACAAGACAGACATTAAGTACACAGTTCACGACATTAGCCTGTCTTGTATGGAATTTTCCAGGAAAAATGACCAACAGTCAGCATATGAGAGGAAAGCGAATGCTCTACATTTCGCATTAAAACTGTCGACCCAAAGTGAAAGGAAGGTGGCATACATTGTGGAACTCAATCCGTCAGGGACAAACTTCAGAGTATCCTTCCCACTTAACAGAAGCTCTATATCAGAAAACTTGGACATTATGTACAGGGATCTTCAGCTGGCAGATCAACCAGAGTTTGATGACGCAAACAACTGCATGATCTTGAAATGGGTGAGAAGGATATATTCATTCTCAAACCCTCACATCCTTGCTGAAGTGAAACAACAAAATCCAAACTCAGTCATGGCCTATGTCCCTACAAAGACCTGGAAATGCCTAGCAGCTGCTGTTAGAGAAGAAAATTGGAACAGTATGATTCCCCTGATTGAGGAGCTTGATGCTACCTCAAGAATCCATACAAGACAATTCCATGAAAGACTAAGAAACTCCACAGTTTCAGAAACATTTGATCCCATGCACACTGAGCATTATGCCGAACTCTCGCTGAGAATAAAGCAAGGTGAAGCAGTCGAGGTGCAGCTAGGTCCAGCCACGGCTCGAGGATTACTGACACCAGCGGTTCACCTGTTTGTTGTGCATCCAAAATTTGAGATTTGCTTGGAGCATGTGAAAGATCCAATCAAGTGTTTTTCAAAATATGCGTTCCACTCATCAAGGAATTCATACAAGACATACATGGATTATCAGGAAATATGGAAACCTATGTGTGAAATGGAGTCAGCCTCCAACACTGTGGCTGAAAATGAGAGCATTCTTCTTGAAGATGTAGCCTTGAAATGGGAAATCTCTCCTCAAAAAACGCTTAAAGGTTTTTTTCTCCTCCCACTTGACAAGAAATCTCAGTGGTCTATTGAATGTGACCTCAAGAACAGTTTCCTCTGCATTCGAACTAGGATTCACAAAATTCAGAGAAATCCCTTTCTGGAAAACACAGATCTCATGGACATTCCTTCTATCAGTTGGGTGGTCCATGGCATAATAACAGACGTTAAAGAAATGGACTCCAAAGAACCAAAGAATTTACAAATTGATTTTCTGATTAACCACAAGCCCATGACAGATATTCCAGAAGCAATATTCTCTGAGAAGACAAGATTCACTCTGGAGCTGATTACAAAGCTTCTGCCAGACGTGTAAGACTACAAAATATACTATAGCTAACTAAAATGTTCAAGAATATGTACTGTATTATTTTAAAGCTACTCTTTTGTGTATGTGTAGTATAATGTGTATCCCCAGATTAAGAGCACATCTTCAAACAATTTGCTTCATTATGCTTTTTAATTTACTTTGCAGACGCAAAGAGAATGCGATTAACAGTCTAACCAAAGCTAACCAACTTGTAAAAACAATTGCCATGGGCAGGAGAATCAACTCTGGAGAAGGTACTGCATAACATCTTGCATATCTGTATTTCAAACTCTACTGTCAAACTTTAGTGATTTACTAACCTTTTTTTTCTGAAAATCTTTTCAAATGTAGTTTGAGTTTGTTTAACACAATATATCTCCTCAAAGGATGTACAATTGCGGAGCAGAACACAGCCAGATTTGAGATTGACAATTATCTCCCTTCTGGGTTTTCCCATCTAAACAACAGTCAAACTAAAGCTATAAGAGAAGCACTGACCAACCCGTTCACTCTTATCCAAGGACCACCAGGTGAGAGAGATTTTCTGTTTTTCTTTGGTTTCACAAAGGCTACTATAACTTCCAGTCCTTTCCTGCAATATTGTTGTTGTGCATTTTCACAGGGACTGGAAAAACTGTCGTTGGTGTCTATATTGTGTACTGGTTGCTCAAGAAAATCCAACAGCTTCCTACCTCCAGTTCACAGAAGAAGAGAGCTATTCTGTACTGTGGCCCTTCAAATAAATCTGTTGATGTTGTAGCAGGTACATTTTGCAAACCATATAAAAATATTGTTATTTTGAATATTGGAAAAAGTAGTAGGTCATTCAGGTATTTGGTACATGCATAATTTTGAATATACAGAAGTATGCACAGTAAATATTGCAGAAATATTGCAGTATAGTAGTATCTAGTATGTGATCCCATATAGCCAATTATTATTTGACATTTTGCCAGTTTGGTGCCTTTTAAAGAACATTATCTGATCGAGGATCACTGCAACTAATACAAATGTGTTGCAGGTCATCTCCTAAAAGTTAGAAGAGACGTTAAACCTCTCAGAGTCTACAGTGATCAGATGGAGATGTTGGAGTTTCCTTACCCAGGCTGCAATCTGAAGCTGTCACGCAATTCTAAAAGAGGGGAAAAACCAAACACGGAACTCAGGTATTCCCCAAATACTGACCATTAGTCACTTATTTGGGTGTAGATACTAACTATCAGTGTGGTGTGTGTGTGTTTAAACTTGATTTCCACTAACATGTTTATTGTTGTTGTTTTATTAGTTCCATTGCATTACACCACCTGATTCGAAAGCCTGGCAACAGATATTCTGATCAAATACATGCATTTGATTTGAAAATCGGAAGAGGAGATCAACTCACTAAAGAAGAAAAAAAACTGTATGTATGGCTCAATAACTACAAATCTCTTTTTGGTTCCAAATTATCGTTTCTCGTTTGTTGGAAATTGTTTGGACACAATTTCATAGAAATGAAAAGCTAATTTAAAGTTCACACAAGCTATTTTTGTTTGTTTTAAAGCTACAGAGAAACCCTCAAAATGGCTCGCAAACACGAATTATTGCAGCACGATGTCATCTTGTGCACCTGCACTGCAGCCTCACACCCTGCCTTATCTGAAGCCCTCGACTTCAAACAGATCATCATTGATGAATGTGCCATGGCAACTGAACCTGAAGCCTTTATTCCCCTAGTGGCTCATAAGCCTGAGCAGGTATGACTCCAAACCAAAGTCCTTTTTAGACAAACAGTAAAACCTGGAAATTAGCAGCATGGGTTCTTATCCTACTATTTCCATCTCGTAGATTGTTCTTCTGGGTGATCATATGCAGCTGCAACCTGTAGTGCACTGTGAAGTGGTGGAGCGATTGGGAATGAGCAAATCTCTTTTCGAACGTTACATGGAGAAAGCACTCATGCTTGACACTCAGTACAGAATGGTAATCAATTATCAGAATATAGATTTAACACTGTATCTGTATCTACAGATTTCTGTCAGTTGTTCTTTCCTTGCTTAAGATGTCTAGAAAGGGCATTTCTGTTGATTTTTATTTACAGTTTTTGTTCAGCAACTGTTTTTTTAATTAAATTTTTTATATCTAGTAGTGATATTAACCAAATGATCTAATCAATTACACAGTGATTCTATTGTTATAGTTTCCTCTTAGTTTAAATTATAACTTGTCTCTTACAGCAAGAAGACATTTGCGAATTTCCATCTAAGGAGTTCTATGGAGGAAAGTTAAAAACCGGAACGAGACCCAAACCAAGTCTCTTCCATACTACATCAAGGCAAACATGTATAGTCTTTGGTCATGTTGAAGGAAAGGAGAAAAGTCTGGTGGTCTCGACTGAACGTGGGAATGAAAATTCAAAGGCAAATGTGGAAGAAGCAGAAGAAGTGGTAAGTTAGAAGTGCAGTAAATTAAGTGTAAAGTGGGCTATAGAGTAAATTAAAATATATAGCCTATTAAATTACACACATAACAGTTTATTTGGGGGTTCTTTCATATTGTAGGCTGCTGCAGGTACAATATGTGTGTTTGTTTAGAAAGTAAGAGAAGGAACTATTATCTAAGATCATAAACCTAAAATCTCTGAACTCCTAGCGTAGTATACACAGAATATAATTCCGATATTTAATCAAAGGATGGCTCCATATATACATTCATAGGTCTGAGCTAAGCCTCAAATATCCACTGACCCCTAGTTTAGATATTTCACATAGCCTACTACAGTTGCTACTACCTCTGTCTCTCATATCACTCCACGGTTTCTATATTTCATTTCAACACGAGCTAGAATAGCTAATTAGCGCCATCTTGCGATTCAAAATAGTCACTATATGGTCTAAAAGGAGAATAGTAATTTTAAGCCGACACATCATCAACCGGCTTCATCCATCTTTCACACATACGTCAAAATAAAACTACTAAAACATGACAACTGTTACCAAATAAAAGAACAAATACTGTGTAACTTATTTTCACAAAACACCGATATTCATAAACTTACTTACCTAATAACTTCAGCTGATGCAGAGATCATTAAATTACGCTCTTCTTCCAGATTCTCCTCAGTAAGTGCCGTTGGGCGGCAAGTGTTGGCGGTTACGTTTCCTAGGAGACATAACGACTCCTCCTCAAAGCGCGCGCTTAGAAATTCGAATGCTCCATTTCGTAACATTCAAATTTCAGGACGTTTTGTCCTAAATGGACGTTATTGGATGGAATACAATAATAATAAAAGTACCTTTAAATAAAAAAAAATATATATTAGTTCTAAAGACATAACTGAATATTAATAATTTTACAGATATCTGTTGATCGAGATCAGCTCTGATCTTGTAAAAATAAAATATAATAAAAAAATGCATCATGTGACCGCGTCGTCTCTATGCTTAAGTTATAAAATAAAATATATAAAATAGACTAATTGAAAATACACAATGATAAGATAAATAAAATAAAGTTATAAAATTATATTTAAATGTCTAAGACCCACCTCTTTCTGGCACAAAAATTTTATTGTTTTAAATTCAAAATTCCACCTATTAAAATACACTGATTTATTTTATTTAAAATGAATTTATTTGTTTATTTATTTATTCATTATGAAAAAACATTTTGTTGTATCACTGATGATAATAATTCATCCAACAGGTACGGATCACCATTCTTTTGATTAAGGCTGGGATACAGACGAAGGACATCGCCATTCTCACGCCTTATAACGCTCAAGTTGCAAATATTAGTGACTCTCTGTCTGAAAATGGTATACGTGGCATCACAGTCAACACCATCATGAGGAGTCAAGGTAATAACATTTTTAACAAATGCCATTTTACATCAATGGACCTGGACCCATGATAGAACATAAAAAAATATATATATAATATATATATATATATATATATATATATATATATATATATATATAAAACATAAAGGAATGTTTAGGGCACAATTAAGGTAGACCTTATTTAAACTTAGTAAATATTAAGCAAGACATAGGCATTTTTATACTGTTTCTGTATTAAGGTGTAGATAGTCTATTTATATTATTTCTGATCTTTTCTCTTTTGTTTGCTTGGCCACAGGAAGTGAGTGGAAATATGTCATCATGTCAACTGTGCGCTCATGGCCAAAGTCTGATATAGAGAGACAACCAACGAAATCCTGGATTATGAAACGACTTGGATTCATCATGGACCCACACCAAGTTAACGTGGGCATCACCAGGGCACAAGAAGGACTGTGCATCATTGGTTAGTTTGCTGATAAATAAACAAATCTAGGCTTGTGGGAGTCAGTTATGTGTGAATCTAATACAGTTTGATCTGTTATACCTGCAATTTGAATTATGCAAAATAATGCACACATCACAGTCATTTAACATAATTATTATTCAGTCCTAACAATAATTTCAAAGCAATATGTAAAATAAACCAAATGCCATTATAATGATACAATAAACCTCGTTTTGATTTATCTTCATTATGCATTTTATAGTTATCTACAGTCTTGATGTCTGGATTACAGTGTCTTAATTCTGGTGTTTTGACAGGTAATGAGAACTTGCTGCGCTGCAGTGTTTTGTGGAGAAAACTTCTGGATCATTACCAGGAGAAAGAATGTGTAGTGAATCCTGCCCGGAACATCCAGGTTCGCAAACCCAACAGAAGATGATGTGCTTCATGCAGTTTTCTTTTTTTAGCTGCATTTACTTTATTCTCTAGCAGTGTCAAATGTGCACTCATATATTCTACTGTACATTTATGCATTACTGTGGTAAGACAGGGTCAGATGTGTTCATATAAGCTATTATGTACATTATTTTCATAATTTCATAACCATTTTTGATGGCACTTTAGTGTACAGTAGCTTTTAATATTTAAATGTAAAAAATGTTTGAGTCTGTTTTATGTTATAAACTGATAATGAGGTAACTACTACAGTATATTACCCTTAGAAATAAGATTTTACTATTCATTTTTGTATAGTTTCATGAGAACCATAAATTAAAGAAAAAAGTGCATTGTATTTGTTAAAAAAAAAGTATATATAAAAGCAGAAAAAAAGCAAAGATAGTGAGATTTTTCTCCATGTAACTATGAAATATAGATCAATTTGACCACAGTAGCAAAACTAGATTATGACTATAATCTAAATACTTGCAATGTTACAATTTGACCACGTAGTGGTGCTATACTAGCATATAAATCAAATCGAAAGGCAATTAGCATATGACATTTGGATTCTGTTGATTTAGAGATGTTGTTGAATAATTTGTACCAAAATTAGTGAAACAAGTTGTAGTCACATTTTTTCTGATGTGTTGTAGATGTCTGTACAAATGCAAAATCCTTAACATTCCAATGTATTTATTTGTTTACATGTATAAGAATGTATCTGTGTATGTAATTTATTTACGTTTGGTTAATATGCAGCTCTTTACATAATTTGCACAACATTTGTTCATACAGGAGCCGTATGTGGACACTGAAGTCACAAATAAAAATGTGAATGTAAACGATTAGAGTCTCAAATGCTTTTTTCTTCAGTAACATCGCTGTTCTTCATCATGTCTGAAGTGTGTTTGAATCAGGTGATTAATAGAGGCAACGTCAACACTACATCTATTGATCAATCATTTCAAACCCAACAAACTTCTGTCAAGTCCAAATACTTTTAGGTCTATATTTTGATACACACACACAGATAGAGAGAGAAATGTGTTAGTAAGGGGGAGACAGACGCCAGGCTGGTTTGGAAAAGACTCTTAAGAGAGCTGTGGTTTTGCGGGAGTGTGACGAGACATGGCAAAAAGAAAGAGAGAAAACACTGATGAGGGCAGAAAGGACTGGGTAAATGAAGAAAAGACATTACTTGAGAAGCCCGATTGTTTAAAATATAAAGATTTGTTTTGAGAGAATATCTCAAGACATTGCATTTATTTTTCTAATCCTATGGGAGAAAAATGAACAAAATATTTTTCTAAAGTAAATGCATCTTGATTTAAAGATATTTACAGAATTTTTTTTTTCATTGCATTGCATGAAAAGTATGTACCAAGAAACTGAACATGTGCTTGTGTGCATGAGTATAGTGCATTTCTTATGCTGACTTGTTTGGAATTACATGCATTTGTGTGTGTGTGTGTGTGTGTGTGTGTGTGTGTGCGTCTCATTAGGCTGTGAGAGGTTGGAGCTGCAGCAGGCCGTCTACTCTCACCGCAGCCTTTGATGGGGTTCAATCAGCGCCACATGAGACGGAGGAGAGATGAAGTGGAGAATGGAGGGAAAAGATGTGGGATGAAAAGTAGGAGCGATATATATATAAATATAAGGAAGGGGGATTCTGGGAGTGGGCAGAATCGTTTTAATGCATCATGATGAAATTCAGGACATCAGGATCTCTTGCTTGGTCTGTTCTCACTTTTTACGGTCCTTTTCTTGAAAATTATAGTTATTATATTATTTACATTTAATTTTGTTGACAGGCATTTTCTTAAAGTAATTTGAGTAATTTATGATATTATTTAAAAAAGAAAAAGAAATAGTGATTGCTTCTTAGACTATTCCATCTGCCTTAGTTATAGAAGGTCATAGGAAAAAAGTTTCTAAATAGAACCCTATGGGTTCTTGACCCAATTTGAAAGAGCCCTTTATGCCAAAAAAAGGTTCTATATAAGGAGAAATTGGCTGCGTAATACCAAAGTCATTTCACTCGGCGGCCATCTTGTAAACGCCTCTCAGGCATGCAAATACAGCTTCTATCTCTTTAAATAAGGAAACATCAAATTCTCCAAAGCTGTTCGCCAAGCTTTTGATTAAATTTCATATTTGAAATCAGCAATGAAATCTGACAACAACCAAAAAACGGTTTTTATTTTTTCAAATTTCTTAAAAAATTACACAGTTTGAAAGCTGGGACTTTGTTTAATATCATAAGTAACCTGCTCTATCTCGTCTGTCGACGTGTTGTCAGTGTCCTCTTTGCTCCGCGATGTATTTTTCACTCTGTGTGGCGTGACAGCGCCACGGCTTGTCGGACAAAGCAACAGTAACTAAGGGGGGCGGGTCTTTGCGAAGGGTCAATTCTAAATGCGCGGAAGCACGTGTCCGACTGTTTCTAAAGGAACCGGAGCTTCTTACTGCCGCTGCAGTGACGCGATGACTTTACCAATCAGCTAATGGCTCTTTTTTAGAAGGCGGGACTTATTCCGCCATTTTGCGTGTTGCACTTTCTCCCATTCATAATAATACGAGTGCACCGTCTTAATATAAAGTCTTTGGTAATACTTTTATGTTTAACAGGTTTTTTCTAGTGATAAAGCATGTGTACGAGCATAACATTTCATTGCAATTAAAAATGAATTAAAACTAAATGAAATAAAACAATATCCATAAAATGATTCCATGATGGAACTCCTAATAGGTCCTAAATATGAAGCAGCTGACGGAACTCTTTAAACTTCTAAATAGAAACTTTTCTTATCTTGATAAGTACCAGTAGTGCCAATATTCCATGTAGACTGAGCTCATAAAACTGATTTTACAATAAATGCTAGTTTTAGTTTCAGTACAGCGTTGCAGGCCAAACAGTCACATGTACAAATCCACCATCTGATTATTCAGAAGCTCTGTTTTGTAAATGTGATAATTATACGCTGCAAAAATCCCCTCGCACAAAGGAAACGCATCATCTTGTTTGAACACCGAATCACGCCCTGTGCATCCGCAAGTAACTCATATTCAATAAGTTCACCTGACTGCATCGCTTCATCAGTGATAATTTATGGCGAGCCATCCTGTGTCGTCTCGTCATCTGCGCTCGTGTATGCGTGCGTACGTACATGTGTGAGTCTCTTCGCCACCGTTGTACAGATGTGACCGCAGTGAACCGTGCTCCCCCGTTTCTTTCCACAACAAAGACCAATTAAACAGCGCTGCCTCGCAGCCGACCGCCAGCCGCACTTCCACAAACACGAAGAGCAGTTTAAAACCAGAGCTGGAGCGAGGGGCCTCCGCTGATTCAAACCAGCCCCTCGGGCTCGGCCAAAACTGCCTGCCTTACTCTTTAAATTAGTCCCATATTATGTCTGATTGTTTAGGAAGCACTTACAAACTTACTAAAGAGCAGTTAGCTCAAAAAATCTATCAAATAATTACAGGTCACTGGAAGAATATTGTTTAAGCCTGCTGTGAGTGAACGGGAAACATGGATGAATAAAGATGATGTTTAGTGTGACTTCAATAACACAAGCTGGATTTTCACATTTTTCAGACTCAAGTGTGGTGTTTGTTGAAATTTAAATATAAAAACAAGTGTCAGAAAAGTAAAAAGGGTGACTCAGTGACGTGACATTTCCTCTCTCAAGATCCATTAATGTACTAAAAACATATTTAAATCAGTTCATGTGAGTACAGTGGTTCAATATTAATATTATAAAGCCACGAGAATATTTTTGGTGCGCCAAAAAAACAAAATAACGACTTATTTAGTGATGACCGATTTCAAAACACTGCTTCAGGAAGCTTCGGAGCGTTATGAATCTTTTGTGTCGAATCATGATTCGGATCGCGTGTCAAACTGCTGAAATCACGTGACTTTGGTGCTCCGAACCGCTGATTCGACACACTGATTCAAACATAAAAACACACACAAATACATAAACTTGCAAATATATCTAACTGTACGCAAATTATATGTAACACTGTGATTGGCTGTTTGCGTTCATTTCCATTCAGGAAAAAAGCGCGCGCAGGCGTCGTCTCGCTGTTTTTTGCGTCCATCAATCAGACTGTGATGACGCGTCTTAACGGTCATCAATATCGTAAATCGTAAAAAGTTTTTCATATTTTCATTTTTTTTTTTAAATGTAGGCCTTTGTATATTTATAACACTGTACTTATATTACCTTTGCATCAATTTACAAAAAAAAACTATTTAACGCTGTTTCTAATACAGCGTCTATGGTGATGGTAAAAATGACATTTCTCTCTTTTGATCGCCGTTATCAATCGCTCTCTATTTTTTTCCTCTTTTTGAAAGTTGTGAAACCAGTATTGTGGAGTTTTCTTTTACTATTTGTGCAAATGGAAACACAAAAAAATATGTTTAATGAAGTCTCTCATTCACCGCTATAAAATGTTCCCAATTATGACGACTTCTGCTTCTGAGAAACCCGGAAATGTGAAAAAGGAAGCCAATTTCCGCCACATAAGAAAAAAAAAAAAGAAAGAAAGAAAAAAAAGTCCTTTGGTAAAGTTTCATCACGACATAAACAGTCGAAATGATTACATACTAAGACAACATAATTTTGACTTAACTCATAATTTCTTTTTTTATGTCATAATTATGATTTACAAAAAAATGATTTTTTTTCTATTGTGAAATGAATGTATAGTGTGACTATTGAGTCATGCAGACACAGCGTGGTAAACATGGTAAAGTGAAGTAGCTCATGAATATTGATGAATAAATGAACATTTGAACTATTAGAAATGTAAGGTCTGCTAGGAGAAAACGTAGCTAATGTTTATGAAATTATGTTACACAGATTCCAGTTATGAATGTGAGAGTTTATACCCATAACACTTAGGCTATATAATGTTTAAAAGATTAGCCTATTCAAATAAATTCAAATGTTTATACATTAGTAATCTTTGATTAATAGTTTCATCATGCATATGCATATTCTAAAGTTTACTACTGTTAAACTATGTAATTTCTGTTAATGGCTAATAAGAGATTATCAGAAAAAGTGTCTGTTTGTCATGTTTCTGTAGTAATTCTTCATTAATTTTTCCAGTGGCTGCTTGTGCTTTTGTTGTATTGTGAAATGTGAACCTTACAGTCTGAAACTAAAACTTATCTGAGCGCTTAAAGTATGTTCACATGTATAATGGTCAGTCTAAATAAAGGTGAGTTGACTGAAAATTTTGGGGGACAATGCAAATGTATAAAACATTTAAGAATCAGATGTGAACATTCAGCCGCCTGATAAGACTGCATGTGTGTGTTTTGCACATTACAGGTGGATGGTGTCCGTTTCTGGCAGCTCCAGTAGGGGGCGTCGTTCACCAAGCAGGCCCGTGTAACGTGGCGTGGGTAGCTCGCGGTGGTTTTGGTCAGGCAGACTGGAGCCCTTGGGCGCTGGCATGCAGCGCAGCATTCGGGAGGGGCCCCCTCAAAAACCATCTCCTCAGGGGCCACACCCACCGCGCTCGCTCTCTGTGGGGGACGGCGTGTTACTTCAGGCCAGGCCTCCGGATTTAGAGCGGCTCCGAGACCGCTCGCCTCAGCCAGTGGAAGTGAAAGCATTCGGCTTTATTTTGGAGCCCAGACTGCGTGGCGTTCGCTCGCTCCGAGCATCCGCGTGTAGATCACATGCACATCTGGGAAAGTCTGTTTACAATCACTTCCTCCATTCAAGTCTGAGACCAGAAACTCAAACTGTCCTTGACCTAAACATCAAATGTCAGTTTTTTGATGGTGGTCTTAACATTTATAGCACTCCTGAGTATGAGTGAGAAAGAATGGCCATACGGTGAGGAGGTGGAAACGGTGTTTTCTTTAGTGATGGCTATATTTCACCACCATCACTGCTTTAGCTGCAGGGTGTGGGTGCAGCGCTGGGTGGTCCGAGCTCTCCTTCAGCGTATGGTGTGGGTTTCTGACCTGCCGTGTTTTGTTTTGGTGTTTAAAGGAAGGGCTCTTTTTAGGTAAAATGTGCTTATTTTTACTTGGACCGCTCGCTGGTGCTCTTTCTATATGGCTTAATCTCATGAAAATGTGCAGGTTGCCCTTCAAAAATAAGTGAAATGTATTTTATGTTTGTTTTTTTTGCAGAATTTTCATCTATTAATCACTTTTTATTGCCAGTGTGTGAACAGCTTGTAAGGAAACATAAACACGAGACCTTTACGACTTCCTAGGTTGCCTATGAAAGCCTGTTGCTGGAAAAAATCAAAAGGATGTGACGGTCACATGCTCCCGAGAGCCTCGTGTTCTATGACATGAAATTAATGCTTATACAATGTTCAGGATAATGACGAAAGAGTCATGCTGTAATGTCAATGCGTCATGCAAAGAAAAGGGATTAATTCAAACTATAACCAGATCTATATTAGTCTTAAATATGCTTTATAATCAAACTGTCATAACAGTGTAATTTTAATGACCTCATCTGTCGACATGATGCAAACACATCCACATCGCTCTGATCAGATGATGCTGTTTTCTCACCGCTGTCATTTTTGTTGTGTTTATTTTGTTATAGAGCACTCTAAAAACTGCTGGGTTTGTCCATATTTTACCCAGCTTGGGTTTTTTTAACCCAGCATTTTTTAGAGTGAGAGGAAAGCACTCAGCACATATTTACATCTTCATATTTACATATTGTGCAATTCATCTAAACTTGGCTCTCAGCAGCGTTTTTCATTGCCCGGGAAACGAAGGACGTATTTGAAGGAGCCTTCGAATTGGGACAGCCTTCGAATGCGGCCTTTGAAGGATGCAGCCTCACAGCTTATATCACGGTATTGAATCACATTCAGTCTCTTTTGCGTTACATGTGCATGAGTAGTTACGTGGCTGCAGTTCACTTAACGGCCACCGGTGTCGCTAATAACAAGGGTTTCTGAATTCTACATATAGCCGCTTTAAGCACGTTTGATCATTTTCCCTCCAAGTTCTCCTTGTTGTAATCCAGACCTTTTATTTGTAATTCTCAATTTTGATTTCACATTACTGTGATTTTTTTATTCATATTAGATTGAAGGCAGTACTATAAAATGGTTTATAAATACTTTATAAAATGAATAATACAGAATTTATTTCACTCTTAAAAATAAACATTCCAAAAGGGTGTTTCGCTGCGATGTTACAGAAGAACTATTTTGCTTCCCCAAAGAACCTTTCAGTGCTCAGTTCTTAAAACAACCTTTTTTTATATATATAAAAAGAACATTTTAATAATCTAAAGAAATATCTAAATGCACACCTTAAGAAAAATGTGAAATGTATGAGATGGCGAGGGGCCTTTTACCCCACAGACACAGTAATACTTGTTCAAAACAATCAATTTAGCAAAGTTTGTACTATTTTCTGTTTATTTTGATAAGTAAAATAATCCATTTTTGTTCAATAAATATACTGTCATTAAAATATGTTAATATAAAAATACAGAAACAAAAATATTTTAAAAAGTAAAGATTCTGAAAGCATTGAAGGAGATCCTGTTATAATTTAATATAGATTTACAACAGTAAAAATAAATGATATTTTATTATATGATATGATTAATATCCTCAGCTGTTTATTATCATGTTAATTATTGTGCCTTTCGCCAGACAGCAGGGGCGCTGTTTACCCCAAACGCCATACACTGTAAAAAAGAATTGTTGGTTTAATTTAAAGCTGCAGTCTGTAACTTTTTTTGGTTTAAAATGATCAAAAATCAATTTTTGAGCAAGTACATAACCAGCCAGTGATCAAAACTATCTCATTATCTTAGCTCGATTCACAACGGTAAGCTTGTAATAATGTTTTATAATAAGAGCGACATGGTGGATTTCCGCGGGAAATTCGAGCATGCAGCAGTTCCTCTGTGCGTCATTACGTCACGTCCGTAAACGGAAAGGAAGGAGTCCCGTTCAGGCTAGTCGGTTTTATCACGTGAGGATGCTGCTGGTAGCGGATCATTTATAGCCTTTTATCACAGCAGCTGAAATAATTAAACTTATCATTTTGATCATTTTCAAAATTTTTGAATTCATTGAAATTAAAAATTTGAGTTAATACAATGAAACCAATTGGTTTAATCAACAGAAACTCAAATTATTATGTTATCTGAACCACATTAATTATTTAAGTTGGTTTGACAAAAGAAAAAAATATTGTGATAATTCATTAAAATAATTTTTTATTGTGTACTATAGTAGTTATTGAAAAACTGTTGCTTTAAATACCTTGAACAAAACGAAAAATCGTTAACAAGACCTTTGTCCCAAAATATATATTCAATAATTTTAGCGATTCTCATTCGCTACATAAATCAACAGCATTTTTAAAAACATCAAATATTAGAGCAGAATCAATTTTGCGCTGCTTCCTGTGATCGTGTCAAGGATCGGCCGAATTTCCACTTGCATCTTGAAAAGTGGATGTTTTGGAAAGTGCTGTAGCAAGTTTTTGTGCCATCTAGTGGTTTAGAGGAAAATAAAATCAAATGCTCCTTTTAAACCTTTGCGCATTTAAGCCCCGTTGTACCCTACTTTTTGTGCAATGTTTAAGTTTCTTCACGGAACCATTAATGCCAATAAAGAACATTTAGAGTAATAAGAATTAGTCTTTTTTGCATTATGGCTATGAACATTTGGGGGGAAATGTGCTTAATTCTAATGAAAGTGTCACAATGCATATATATTTTTTTATGCAAAATGTAATTTCTGATTTCTTTTTGATTTTGGGGTGAAATGTGACCTAGACATTTCTTGACCGGTTTCACTCATATTCTCGTCTTTACCTTAAACTTCCTCCATCCATGCAATGCGTATCTTCAGAATTTTTGTTTTTAAACTACTTGATTGGTTCTGTGTTTTGAGTCCATTGCATGAGTGATGTTAAACTCTGTTAAACTGATGATTTGTGGAGGACACTTGTGGTGAAGCTCATGGGGGCGGACAGCAGCACTAGTGGTAGATCGGTGCCATGTTTAGTATAGTCTAGAGTGCTGAGTAACCAGCAATTCATAAAATTGCCCTCTTTGTTATGATCATACTGGCTCCTTCAGGCCCCACACAGTTTGACATCCAATTCATGAGTATTTTACTGTCTTCAGTTAATGACCTGCACAACCAGAGCTGTTTTTTTATTGCAGAAAAGTCTGTTGTAGATGATATTAAGATTTTTTCTTTTTTTTATCCCATCTTTCTCACTTGTTTTTCCATAGAAATTCTTGTGTTTCTGTGACCACACGGTCTGGAAAAAGCCATCTCGCTGTGAGGCGAGTTTGTCCCTGACCCTGTATCTCCCTCTTACCACATTTCCATCTCAAAGCCACTCACACACGTCTAATCATTTCACTTTTTCCTTGCGTGGCAGCGTTATTAAGAAGTTTAATTTGCTGAGGGCCCGGGCTCAGAGAGGAATTCAGGGAGAATTATTCCATTGATTCCCATTTAACCACACTGAAATCCTCGGTACTCTGATACGGAGTCTAATGATGAAAGCATATAGACCTTAAAACCCCAAACTGTACAACTCTTCCAAAATGAGTCGTGCATACACTAAAAGACCTTATAATATCTATAAACTGGCCAAAATGCTGATATTTCATCTAATGGTGCAGGCTTCAGTCACAATGACTGAAAGGTTTGAGTTAATATGATGTTTATGAAATCAAATTGAGTGAACATTTCATTTAAATTGCAATTAACATGTTGCAAAATCAAAAGTTCTACTTACTTAATCTTGGAGTTTTTTAACTTAAAAAAAATTGGGCAAATGATTACATCAAATTTTTTGAGTTCTGCCAACTTATCAGGGATTACGGTGTGCATCACAAACCATAAATCGGTTTCAAGTCTGTTCTGATTGAATGATGCAAATCAAGAACAAAGAAACAATGAATCCATCCACCTATTTTTATGCGCATTTTGGGATATCACATAAAAAACGCTGTATGGAAATGCCAAGATGTGCATAAAGAACATGACAGCGTTTATTGTGTTTCATCTGCCGCTCTGAGATGCAACTCATTTATGATGGAAGAAAAAATTTCCATTTTTATTACTGATATTTTGCACCAATTTCTATAGAAGTGATTATTTTGCTCTCTTGAACACATGGGATGGAAGCGCTGCTTTATTCACAAATGTTTTATGCCATATTTCAAATTTGTTAAATGCGAATAATACAGATTTTGTACAGTTTTTGATAATGGGTTTGGTCGCCATCTGACGTCCAAAGCAAAATCTGGATTCTGAAGCAGAACCAGTGTAGAACCACAGATTTACATCATATTGATGTAAATTATTAGGAAAAACCACTTTATGACTCCCAAACGCCCTTCATTAACACAATAATCTACTGTGCTTTTAACAACCCATTACCTCGCCCAGAGAGGAAGACTTTTCTATGTAAAATTCAAAAATAGAAAAGATAAAAAACACAAAATGTTTTCCTTCAGTTTCCCTGTAAATCTCTAATTATAGATTCCTGTCTTGCCACTTTGAAGGAAGCTGTTAGTGGGGATAAAGCATTTACAGCTCTTCAGAGTGATAAAGGATATCCCAATAAACTACATCCACTGCTGCACCTCTCCTTTCAATTTCAGCCTGTTCAGGGTGTGGGATTTCTGATCCTCAAAGGGAAATAGGAAAGCTATTAGTCCAAATGGGGAAACCACATGCAAATCGTTGGGAAGGCAGTTCCCTCAAACTGCGCTGAACGCTCCACATGTGGCACCACGCTCCACGGTTTATATCTTTGCGTGTTCAGTAAGTTTTGTGAAGGCACACCCATTTTGAACCTTGTTTTTTCACTCTGATGATCATGTAATGTTTGTGTCCTGTATGTACACAAATCAGATGTTTCTCCTAAAATTCCTTGGAAGAAATTAAAATAGACACAAATGAGCGAAAGTTTGATTTTATATTGAGATCTCTGTTCAGTGCAGACTTCTGAGTTTGAGACATTGATACCTCTTCTAAAACTAGAGGAGAAGAACGTGAGATTCTGCTTATAATTGCTTTGCGTGCATCATACATTATCACAGGAAATAAAAATGCACAAGGCACATTTGTGTAAATGCTGTTCACTTTGATTAATGCAGCAAAGTAAAAGACAAATCATGCATTTTGAGGCTTTCATGAGCTGCCACATTGCAAGTCTTCATTTCTTCTTTGGTGAATCATTCTATTCTTCCAGTTGCATCACTGTTTTCAGTCACTCATGTCTTTGCATATGTTTCCGCTCATTTGAGAAGGAAAGTCATGAGATCAAATGAGCAGACGAGACTTGAGATAAATGCATGAATGGATGTGTATTAGGCCATCCCAGCCATTTGCAGATACACATGCATCAGTGTTTGGAAAATGGATATGATTCTTAGCTATAGATTCACCTCTCAACATTCACTCAAACTCCTCCAATTATAGTGTGCTGTATATCAGTTAAATGACTTGATGAGCATGTTTTTCTTTGTTGAAATATTTCATCAGTGTCATCATCAGTAATTTCCAGGAAGAGACTGCATTTTAAATGCATATACCCGTTAAAAGTTTATTGTGTTATTAGTAATGAGCTTGTATTAAAAGCCACAAAACTGATTTCATACACTCTAAGAAATGCTGGGTTAAAAACAACCCAAGTTGGGTTGAAAATGGACAAATCCAGCGAATGGGTTGTTTTAACACAGCGAATGGGATGTTTTATCCCAGCGATTTGGATGTTTTTACCCAGTGAATGGGTTATTTAACCCAACGAATGGGGGGTTTTAACCCAGCGAATGAGGTGTTTTAACCCAGCGAATGGGATGTTTTAACCCACGATGGATGTTTAACCCTCGAAGGGGTGTTTTAACCCAGCGAATGGGGTGTTTTAACCCAGCGAATGGGTGTTTTAACCCAGCGAATGGGTGTTTTAACCCAGCGAATGGGATGTTTTTACCCAGCGAATGGGGTGTTTAAACCCAGCGAATGGGGTGTTTTAACCCGCGAATGCCCGAATGGGGTGTTTTAACCCTCAAATGCCCAGCGAATGGGTTTTTATGGGATGTTTTAACCCACGAATGGGATAACCCAGCGAATGGGGTGTTTTAACCCAGCGAATGGGATGTTTTAACCCAGTGGGCTGTTTTAACCCAAAATGTTTATCCCAGCGATTTGGATGTTTTACCCAGTGAATGGGTTATTTAACCCAACGAATGGGGTTTTAACCCCGATGATGTTTAAAACCCAGCGAATGGGATTTTTTAACCCAGCGAATGGGGTGGGGTTTTAACCGCGAATGGGGTGTTTTAACCCAATGGGTGTTTTACCCCAGCGAATGGGTTTTTTTAACCCAGCGAATGGGGTTTTAACCCAGCGAATGGTTTTTAACCCAGCGAATGGGATGTTTTTAACCCAGCGAATGGGATTTTTAACCCAGCGACCCAGCGAATGGGGTGTTTTAACCCAGCGAATGGGGTGTTTTAACCCAGCGAATGGGGTGTTTTAACGAATGGGATGTGATGTGTTTTAACCCAGCAATGGGATGTTTTAACCCAGCTGATGTTTTTAACCCAGCGAATGGGATGTTTTAACCCAGCGAATGGGTTGTTTTAAACCCAGCGAATGGATGTTTTATGGTTTTTTAACCCACGAATGGGAGTTTTTTAGAATGGGTTGTTTACCCAGCGAATGGGAATGTTTTTACCCACGGGATGTTTTAAGGGGAGTTTTACCCAGCGATGGGGTTTTAACGAATGGTTACTCAGCGAATGGATTTTTAACCCGCGAATGGGATGTTTTAACCCAGAATGGGTGTTTTAACCCAGCGAATGGGATGTTTTAACCCAATGGATGTTTTAACCCAGCGAATGGGGTGTTTTAACCCAGCGAATGTGTGTTTTACCCAGCGAATGGGTGTTTTAACCCAGCGAATGGGGTTTTATGTGTTTTTTACAGAATGGGGCGAATGTTTTAACCCAGCGAATGGGATGTTTTGGGGTGTTTTTACCCAGCGAATGGGATGTTTTACCCATGTGTTTTATGGGTGTTTTAACCGTTTTTACCCAGCGAATGGGATGTTTTTAACCCAGCGAATGGGATGTTTTAACCCAGACTGTTTTAACCCAGTGGGATGTTTTGGGATGTTTTAAACCCAGCGGATGTTAACCCAGCGAATGGAGTTTTATGGGATGTTTACCCAGCGAATGGATGTTTTTAACCCAGAATGGGTGTTTTAACCCAGCGAATGGGGTGTTTTAACCCAGCGAATGGGGTGTTTTACCCAGCAATGGGTTTTTTAACCCACGAATGGGGTGTTTTAACCCAGCGAATGGGTGTTTTAACCCGCGAATGGGATTTTTAACCCAGCGAATGGGATGTTTTAATGTTTTTACAGCGATGGGATGTTTTAACCCAGCGAATGGGATGTTGTGTTTTTACCCAGCGAATGGGAACCCAGCGAATGGGGTGTTTTTACCCAGCGAATGATGTTTTAACCCAGCGAATGGGATTTTTATGGGGTGTTTCAGCGAATGGGATGTTTTAACCCAGCGAATGGATGTTTTACCCAGCGAATGGATGTTTTAACCCAGCGAATGGGATGTTTTTAACCCAGAGAATGGATGCGGGATGTTTTAACCAGGAATGGGATGTTTTAACCCAGCGAATGTTTTTACCCAGCGAATGGGATTTTTTTAACCCAGAATGGGTAACGAATGGGAGTTTTAACCCAGATGGGATGTTTTAAGCGAATGGGATGTTTTAACCCAGCGAATGGGATGTTTTAACCCAGCGAATGGGATGTTTTAACCCAGCGAATGGGATGTTTTTACTCAGCGAATGGATGTTTTAACCTGGGATTTTTAACCAGAGAATGGGGTGTTTTAACCAGCGTTGGATTTTTTACCCAGCGATGGGTGTTTTAACCCAGCGAATGGGGGTTTTAACCAGCGAATGGGATGTTTTAACCAGCGAATGGGATGTTTTAACCCAGCGAATGGGATGTTTTAAACTGTTTACCAGCGAATGGATTTTTAACCCAGCGAATGGGATGTTTTAACCCAGCGAATGGGATGTTTTTACCCAGCGAATGGGGTGTTTTAACCCAGCGAATGGGGTTTTAACCAGGAATGGGGTGTTTAACCCAGCGAATGGGGTGTTTTGCCCATTGAATGGGATGTTTTACCCAGCGAATGGGTGTTTTTAACCCAGCGAATGGGTGTTTTAACGAATGGGTGTTTTAACCCAGCGATGGGGTGTTTTAACTGGGATGTTTTAACCCAGCGCGAATGGGATGTTTTAACCCAGAGAATGGGATGTTTTACCCAGCGAATGGGCTGGGATTTTTTACCCAGCGAATGAATGGGATGTTTAACCCCCAGCGATGGATGGTTTTAACCCAGCGAATGGTGTTTAAGGAATGTTTTAACCGAGAATGGGGTGTGGAATGGGATGTTAACCCAGCCCAGCGAATGGGATTTTAACCCAGTGGGGTGTTTTTAACCCAGAATGGGATGTTTTAACCAGCGATGGGGTGTTTTAACGAATGGGATGTTTTACCCAGAGAATGGGGTGTTTTAACCCAGCGAATGGGATGTTTTAACCCAGCGAATGGGATGTTTTAACCCAGCGAATGGGATGTTTTTTACCAGCGAATGGGGTGTTTTAACCCAGCGAATGGGATGTTTAACCAGAGAATGGGGTGTTTAACCCAGCGAATGGGGTTTTAGGGATGTTTTTAGCGAATGGGATGTTTTAACCAGCGAAAACCCAGAATGGGACCAGAATGGGCGACCCAGCGAATGGGTTGTTTTAACCAGCGAATGGGTTAAATGTTTGCCCAACCTGCGGGTAGTTTATTTAACTCAGCTTTTTTAAAAATTACTGTATTCCTTGCTTAAATGAACCCAAAGTATGTTGGAAATGAACATTTATTCATAAGTTATAACACTTATTAATACATGTTCACCTTTTTGATTATTATTGTTGCCTCTAGTAATTATGTGTCTGATTTTTAATTTCCAACCAATTTTGGTTTCATTTAAGCCAGACATACAGTAATTTTTAAACAATAGTTGAGTTAAATAAAACTGTCCAGCAGGTTGAGCAAACATTTAACCCAATCACTGGGTTTGTCCATTTTAAACCCAACCTGGGTTGTTTTTAAACCAGCATTTTTCAGTGTAGGTTCCATATAGTTTTCCTATCTCATCTCTCCTCATACCAGCAAACACAGGTGAGTTTACGGTCTTATTTACTACCACCAAAGTAGGACTGTGGATTAAGCTGCTAAAAGGTCCAAAAATGACCTAATCTAACGTTTAAATCTGCCAATAAATCACTGTGTGGTCTTTACTGCAGTGTTTCTGACAGCAACGTGATTCATGTCGTTAGAAATAACAGTGCCCCCTATGGCACCAATCTAATTAGCCAGTGCAGTTCAATACTATGATTGCAGAAATTAATGTGTTGCATGATTGTGTGTGTATCTGACTTTGTGCTCAGCGAGGTAGAGAGAGACACAGGGTCAGTTGAAGAGCAGACTGCTAAATATAGTCTGTGTGTTACTGTAAGGGCCAAACTCTCACAAACTACAAGCTTGCTCTGACCATGCCTTGTAATTGAGGGAGAAAATAAAGAATGAAATTACATGTTTATTTTTGAAAACAATTTTAATCTTCTCTCCCCTCATTTTGGAAAAAAGCAACACCCACAAGGACACTCAAAACCAAGATGGGCTGTCGGAAGGCTGTTCCAACTGTTTATTCACTTGATGGATGTCTGTAAGCCAGAGAAAAGACTCTTAACAGCTGACAGCGTCCATGCAGCGCATGTGTGCTCCAAAACTAGGTGTTCTAGTATGGAAGAATTAGGGAAAAAAGCTAAATACTTAAGTTTAATTTGGTCAGACAGAGTAAAACTTAAGTCGGTATAAAGAAAACAAACAGATCACCATTAGGCGTTAAATAAAACATCTTTGACTTTCATACATTTGATAAGTTTGTCCCCAAAAACACAACATGAAAGACATAATTTCTCCTTTTAAATGATTGTTTTTTTTTAAAAGTTTTTTTCTTCTTGACAATTTCTCAAATTGTGTCATAATCGTGTGCATGAAATCAGGGTGTAATGATTATCTGAGAGATTGTTTTAGCCTTTAAATTGCAGGGTAACAGTACGTTTACGTCTCTGCATCTCACACGGGGTTCTGTGTAGAACTGTTCTTGACTCAGACTTAAAGAACCCTTTAAAAAGGTTTTAAAAAGGAGAAATGATTGCATACATTGATGTTTAATGGCTTTTTTCAATTTTTCTAGTGATTAAATGTGTTTATGAACTGTTTAATTCATAAAATAAAAAAATGAAATAAAACAAAATTGATTGATTAAAACTAAATCCATAAAATGTTCCCATGATGGAAACCCTAAAAGGTTCTATTTATGAAGCTCCTGATGAAACCCTAGAACCTCAAACTGTGAAGAAGTTGAGAAAGACTGAAACACTGTATGATTCCCTTGATTAGATTTGATCATCGTTCATTTTTATCACACTATTTGAAATGTGTTAGTAGCATTCCATAGCATTTTTTGCGAACAGATTAATGAACAGATCATTGTACATAAAATTGTTATTAACATGTGAAAACATTTCTGTCATGAAACTATAATGCTTATAACTTGGCTGCTCGAAGTGTGACATCTGTGTACGAAATAATAAATCTGAAAAGAAAAAAAAACACTTTGTAAACTAACATGCTATAAGCCTGTTATATATATAATATATATATATATATATATATATATATATATATATATATGATGGGTTCAACTAGTTTACTGATTTTAGCACTGATTTTTTCTAAAAAGTTTTAAATGGATGGTCGTTGAAATCACATGCTCATATTCACATAGTTTTAGAAAAATAAAACATAATATTTTTGATCATAAGCAGTGCTTATAAGTCCATATGTGTTTTAATAAAAGAATGTTACTTTTCTCTGAGTTCAACATGTTATATACTTTTCTTTACAATATGACAATATGGAGATTCAAGCACACATCACAACATTTGCATATAAAGTAATACTGCATATTGACAAGTGCTTTCTTTTATTCTCTTTTAAAATGTAAAAAGCTTTGCTATATAAAGGCCTATATAAAAAAAAAATACATTGCCAAAGCATATTAACTTTATACACACACAATATATAGGTCTACATATAGTGTGTGTGTATATAATAGACAAACATGATTTACATTAATTTTACTCATCAAAATAAGCAAATTTCAACTTAAAACTTAATTTATAGGCTGAAAGGTTGTTCTTTTTTTTATGCAGTGTTTCCGAAATGAATGAACACAGTTTTGAACTATAATGTAAAACCAACATGCAAAACCACTAATAAAGACAACAAGCATTTGTGCAATTTGTTGCTGATACATGTAGTGCTTGTTACAACCATCCCAGTCTAATGTGTGGATGTGAACGTACATTTTAAACAAAACACAAATGATTTTTGATATGTAAATAAGTAATAATGTGACAAGTAGGCCTAATTTCAGTAATGTTCCACTGAAACAGCAGCTGTTGCTATGGTTACCTCTTTACGCTAATGCGATTTCTGATCGCGAGCCGCAATTTAACTTTTGATTTAAACTTTTAACATTGTTTGAAAACTCTTTTGAAAAGTATACGCTCTTTGCGTGCATTTAAAAACAACAGGCTACATTTGTTTTGAGACCCCCAAACGTTTTATTTTAACTCTTTTGAGGGATCATGTGGACAGAAGCATGTTTCCACCATGTAATAATAATAATAATAATGACTTTTTAATCACACAATTCTTACCTTTTTTCCCCCCCTCGCATTTATTTACCGCTTTTTATCGCATTTCGGACTTTTTCGCAATTCTGAGAAAAACAATTGAGAATTGCGAGTTTATATCTAATTAAGACTGTCGAACCCCCCATAATCCGCAATGTGAGTCTCTCTCTCTCTCTCTCTCTCTCTCTCTCTCTCTCTCTCTCTCTCTCTCTCTCTCTCTCTCTCTCCGGTCATCAGGAGGCGGGTCTCCCGGTATCCGGGTCTCCTCATAGAAGAGTCGCTGCTCGTACGGAGTTTATTTCAGTCAGACTCTCCCGGACCGCGAGCTTCTCCCTCCTGCTTTTGGACTGAACTTCACAGGACTGTTTCCTCCGGGATGGCCGCGTCGATTCTGGAGGTATGGAATACACAATCTGATCTGAGACCTGCGCATGTTATCGCTCTGCTTTTAGCCTAGATCGGATTCTTCAAATTTTTGTGTCAAGTGAACTTCTACAGGCGAGTTTGAATTGGCACTTTATGAAGTTTTGTTCAGATAAGGTAGCTTTATTGGTTTACATGTTTTGATATAGGATACTCACTTACAAGTTATTGGATAGTTTCAATAAGAAATTAAAAGTAGAATGAATTATGTAATAATGTCTTAGTAAATGTAAAGAAAACACTGAGATGAAGTGGACTCTATCCACTCTTAGAAATAAGCATCCCAGATAGAATCATTGAAGGTTTTGCATTTACTGAAGAAACTTTTGTGTAATTCTGTAGTTGTTTTATGTTATGGTGTTTTAAAGTACACTGATCTGAAGGACCAATAATGAACCCAATAGAGGAAAAACAAAATTGCTAAACTTAAGAACCATTGAGGAACCTTTATTGTGTAGTTTGTTGCAAGATAATCAATATAAGCCAGTCTGTAACCTAGACAGTGACTTATGAAAAACTCTTGAGACTAAGACACATAAAACTCTTGCGGCAATGGTTTTGGATGCAAGCATCAAATTTAAGCTCCACGCGGTAATGGGGAGCAATTAACCTGGAAACGGGAGCAGAACTTGTGCCAAGATGAACCGCACACACTCAGCGGGAAATATCATCACACACGCTGTGCCTTACTCATTAATTTATCATCACTTCCCAACGGAAAACGGGGTAGACCACTGCCATTCCGAATGAAGCCAAGTCCAAGCGCAGTCTAGGTGACATTTTGACTCAGTCAAAATTTTGGTTTGGAGTAATCCACTCAATCAACACTTTAATATTTTTTTAAAGATCGTGTAATCTTAAAAATCAGACTATATAAGGCCATGTTTGTCAATGACGAGATATTTAAATCTGATTATGACTAAATTGCTTTCATAAAGTGTCACTAGAAACTGTTCGAAAGATATAGATTAGTGAATTGTGATTTAAGATGAAAACTTACACACTTACACTTACACTTCTATACTACATGCATAGTAGGCAAAAAGCAGTAGGCGAACGAATAGTATATCTGAATCCTTAGTATAGGGCGAGAAATACCTAGGTGGCGAGATTCTGACTAACATTGCGTTCGAATATGCCTACTTACCTATTATATAGTAGGAGAAAACAGTACTTGAAAAGTTTTGAGTGTGTCTGTTTAGAAAATGGTGGAACATCTCTGATCTCTAAATCATTGTTGAGTATTGTTTCCTTTTCGTTCTTGTGCATCTGTTTAAATGATTGACAACATAATTGGAGTGTTCTAAACCAAACAATTGTTTATTCTTCTCAACAAAATCATGTTGTTGAAAATCACTCTGCTGTTTTCCACAGACGGATGATCACTATGGAGATGTAAACATGTTAAACAGGAACTCCATGTGTGGTGACATTAATTATTGTGTTGTCAGTGGTGGTGCATATTTCTGTCTAGACTAATAGCGCAGGAATGATGTTTGCGCAACCTCTTTTATTGAGGAGAGCATTGCAATGGCTACTTCTGAAATCCTGAAATCCTCTCATTCTCTTCTCAGGAGGAAACACGTTATGGATCCAGTCCCTTGGCTATGCTAACCGCCACCTGCAACAAATTTGGGAGCACCAGTCCAGTCCGAGACTCCGCCACACCTGGTAAAGCGGGAAGCACAGCACCGGTTAAGAAAGCCTACAGCATGACCTCTGAACTCCAGAGCCCTAAGAATGGACGAGGCAACGAGGGCGTCGCGGACACTTACAGCGGCTCCTTCAGCTCCGCCGGTGGCTTGCTCACCCCAACCGGCAGCCCTCCACCTGCTCCCACGGGAGCGTACGGCTCCGACTACAACCCGTTCTCCACCTTCCAGACCTCGAGTGCCTCTCAGGACCCTTCGCTCTTGGGGAGCAAAGCCACTGCGGACTGCCTGGCCAGCGTCAATACCTACTTGGACATGACGCACCCCTATGGCTCATGGTACAAGAGCATCCATTCCGGAATCACAGCCGCACCTGCGAACGCCACTTCTTCTTGGTGGGACGTCCACACCAACTCGAACTGGCTTAGCGCTGGGCAACCTCAACCCGACGGCCTCCAAGCGCCCTTGCAGCCGGTAGCTCCGCAAGCGTCCCTCAATCCCCAGATGCAGAGCTACACTCCCGATTTCACGCCTCTGAACCCAGCGCCGTACCCGTCCGTAGGCTTGAGTTCGTCCTCACACTTGCTCCAGTCCTCACAGCACATGATCCCGCAGGACATGTACAAGCCCAAGCCCGTAACCACTTCTGGAATCCTGGACAATTCCATGGGGCTCAAACCAACCCGAGGCTCGGGCGGATACACGGGCGGCTCCTCCACCGGAAGGTCTTCTTGCGATTGCCCGAACTGCCAGGAGCTGGAAAGGCTCGGCGCGTCCGCCGCATCCCTGCGCAAGAAGCCCGTCCACAGCTGCCACATTCCCGGCTGCGGAAAGGTCTACGGCAAGGCCTCGCATCTGAAAGCTCACCTGCGTTGGCACACGGGCGAAAGACCCTTCGTCTGCAACTGGCTGTTCTGCGGGAAACGCTTCACTCGCTCCGACGAACTGGAGCGCCACGTCCGCACCCACACACGAGAGAAGAAGTTCACGTGCCTCCTGTGCAATAAGCGCTTCACTCGTAGCGACCACCTCAGCAAACATCAGAAGACGCACACGGAAGCTAGCATGCAAGGGAAAGGACCGGAAGAGGAAGCCGAGCCCAGAGGAGCCGAGGAGCCTACAGATTCCGGTAAAGTGGCTCCTGTGGGATCCGCCGGTGGCATGCAGGACCCTACCGTCGGTGGGGAAGAGAAGAGCAGCACGGGGAATGGTGTGGACAACAGCAGCGGGCTTCTGGAGATATAACCGCTGACGAGTGGAGCTACTGTTGCATTGGTGCTAAGAAAATGAATTTACCAACTGTTTTTTAGGAACTATAGTTGAATGTGCTCCAGAGAGAGCCGTGTATCATGAACACGTTTTCTAGACTGGCAGGTTTTGAAAGAAAAACTCTGTACATTAATTGTTTCACACAAGAACTTCAGACATGTTCGTCTGGAGTGGCCTACATTCTTGGGGAGTATTTTTGAAGATTTTTATGTTTAAAAATGATTATTGAATTCATGTCTCTTTCTTTGTTTTAACTTTCAGGGGCGGCTGTTTTAGAAGCCCAACGTTCAGTAGATTGAGTTTCTGTTAGACATTTGGGCTTCTGATCGATGCACATTCGTCCTTGTGATGTTTTTTTATTTAATTAAAATGGATTTCTTTTATTTTTGTGTCTTAGAACACTTTCTTGAGGACTCATTACTTTGATAGGACATAATCTTCAGTTTAGGAGGCAATCTGAACCATATTCTTCTGTGTCATTATTGGTCCTGTCGCGTATCATTGTTTTATTTAATTTCCTATTTACATCAAATCTAATTTATGTTTTAAATTATGAGCAGTTTGGAGACAATGTTGTGTTTCACTGGTTTTGCTGAATGGAGGTAGACCATGAAGCAAGTCATTTATGAATAAATTAAGTCTTCTCATTCATGTGATGGTTTTATTTATTTTTTTTATTTTTTTTAGTTTTTTTTTTAATTTTTTCTGGGTCTGAATCTTTTAACCAAACAGAATTGAAATCTTAAGAAAGACAATAATGTATGAAACGTCATCTTTTGATTGTGTAAATAAGATCAGTGAAATAGATTTTGATTAATTGATTTTAGATTTTAGTTAAGCATTGGAACCACCACGTGTGGCTGTTTTGGAGAAACATTTGGAGGTTTTTTATTATTAATATTTGTGTGAATTTCACAAAACATTTCAAGAACATCACTAGGTTCTGTTTCACCCTTAAATCAAAGGAAAGAAATAAGAATTTAGCCTAATTTTATAACATTTTTCTCCATCATTTGTTATCAGTTAAGCACATTTTCCCTCAAATGATATTGCTGTAATACAAATAATAAAATAAACACATACTGTTATGGTAAAGTCAATGGTAATGTGTTTATACATCAAGTCTTATCATTTGTCTGTACATTTATGTTAATTTACATTAAACATTTTAACTGTAAAGTATTTTTACTGCAATACAAAACACCGTATCACAGTCATGAGAATCATCGCTGAGAATAATCCAATGCAATGAGAAATTTGGCAGTTCAAAATGCAAAACATTTTTGTATTTCTTTTAATTTTGGGTTGTTTTTGTGAGATTCAATGCATCTGTTTTTAATATGCTAAAAAAGACATCTAACCATCTGAAAGATGAAAAATCCTCATGCTGCGGATACAGTATGGAAATGTTCTCTGTTTGTGTAAAAATAAATAATAATTGCAAGAAAACAACTTTATGTTCAGCCATGTCATGTTGTGAGGTTTGGCTTGAAAATGCTCTATATCACACCAGCATATTGAATCCAGAAACGCTGCATGTGGGATGTCATAAATCAAATGTATGAATGCTCAGAATAAGTTGACCACAAAGTGTGAGTAAAACCTTTTTTCTCCAACAATGAAGTGTCATTGCTTTGAATGTTTGGCCCGTGAGTAATGGTTTGCAGAAGGAAAGAGTATAAAAATGCATAACTTTTCCTCATGCTCATATAATATTAATTTATATAACTTGCCTTCGGTTCTTTGCTCTTTGCTCCTGCTCTGTCAGTCGTGCTATCCTATGGCTCAACAAAATGCTTTAATTAGTTTTTGCAGCACAAACAAAGCAGAGCTCTCAGTCGACACAAAGAGTCTCTCAGAAGGACACTCAAGGAAATTAAACCTCCCCCGCTGTCTGCGAGGACCAATTACCCCCAGCAGCCCCAGCACTGGACAATTACCCCCGCAGGACTGACCGCTCAAGCACTTATATAGTGAGAGGGTTTTATTTTTGCATTTATTTTATTTTATTACAGCACTTGAAATATCCCATTTTTATTCTTTACAAATTTATGCAATTAATTCAGCTCAGCAGTGGGTGTATTTTTAGTTTTTATAAAACTTATATTTTTATGAAATTCAAGATAAATTTTGAAATTATATCACTTAGAATGTTCGGAATCTTAAGTGACAGGATGATGGCGTCAAAATGTTTGCATATAGAATTGAAATTAAACTTCTTTTAATGAGAGTTTTTATTATTTATTTATTTTATTATTATTTTTTTTTTTTTTTTTTTCGGTTTATTCTTTACAAATTACTTCAATTAATTCATCTCAGCCATAAGTACACCACAAAAAGAATTGTTGGTTTTTAAGTAAGTTTCCTGGTTTCCGTAAAATTTTGAGTTCACTGAAATTAAAAATTTGAGTTAATACAATGAAGGCGATTGGTTTAATCAACAGAAACCCAAAATATTATGTTATCTGAACCACATTAATTATTGAAGTTTATTTGACAAATGAAAAAATGTTGTGATAACAAATCATGAAAATATGTATGTCTAATGTTTATCGTTTTTTTTAGTTTTTATAAAGCTTATATTTTTATGAAATTCAAAATTAATGTTTTAAATTTTTCGCTTACATTGTTAGAATGTTTTGCGTTTGGAATCTTAAGTGACAGGATGACGTCAGCATGTCTAATTATATATATATTTTATATGTAGTAAGAGTAGATTTTTGATTTTGGAAAAAAGAGTAGATTTTGGAATAGAGCAATGGACTTTTCCTGTGTCTGAATTACAAACATTACAAGATGCAACTGAAATGCTGCAATAGCAAAAGCTGTGAATTCCGGAAGCATAACAGACATGAAACACACATTATTATGATCATATACATGCATCTCCCTTCATATAGTGCGCTCTCTTCTCATCCGACTCCTCTTTTACTTGGGATGTATGGTTCTAATTTTCTGGCTCTAATGAGCTGGAGTTGAGGTCAGTTGGTATAAAGCGTCCCGGGGCCGGCTCTGTCATCAGGGCCTGACATGTTTATGGTGGTCTGAAGTGGGCTCGCGGTCGCGTCCGCAGCTTTTAAGACACGGGCGGAGGGTTGGGTGGGGTGTGCGTCCGTGGGTGGGGGTGCAGGAGGTTTATATGGGGGGTACAGGAGGGTCCGTGGCTTCTGACTCGGCCTCTACTATTATTTTTGAACTTTTATACTCCCCTGTGGTGGCGGTAACCTTGTTTTATTTTTATATCTTTATGTTGGAGGGGGGAAAAAAAGAAAGACGAGGATCTGCCTTGAGTGAAGCCATAAAAAGATAAATATACTCAGAGCCATGAGAGAAAAAGAGAGAAGCACAAACTCCTCCCGGTCACTGGATAAATACTAACTAGATTTTTACCATTTCTTGTGCATGACTTCTTGTGAGAGCTTGCCAGGGTGTTCTGAGGGCTTTTTAGGAGGATCCTAGCTGGTCAAGCACAAACAGTGTGGAATGAGTTACATGCGGAAGTATTGTTGTTGTGTGCTGCTGCTGCCTTTAACCACAAAAACATCATATTCATAAAACAGAAATGATTTGTACACACATTTCACAGTGTTGAAAATTTGCATGCGTGTTCATGAACCTAATGAGAAAAAAAGTCCTTTCTGACCACTTAAGAATCAACATTATATGAGCAAACCCCTAGAGTATGAGCAATGACTTAACAAACGACACTAATTAAATGTAACGAAAGATTTAGTTAGCTGAAAGATCACCAGGATTAAACCATGAAGATTCTAAAACGTTTTGTCTAATTGTGTTGTAGCTGATTAAAGAGGTGACAATGGCCCTTACACTAATCTACAGCCGAATACGGCCTTTATTTCCCCTCGCGACGCCCTCGGGAGCGGGAGAGGCCGATTTCCACAGGAAAGGGTCGCAGGTGTGCGCAGGTGAGCGCCTCATTGTTTTAGGGCTGGTGCCTCGGGCTCTGCTGCATCCAACAATGGCCGCAAAACAAATGATGAAGAGAGAAAACCTGTAACCTAAAACAAGAACCCAAGGTCAGGGAAGGTCAGATGGAAAACTGATTAAGAAAAAGGAAAGAGAGCATTCAGTTTGGCAACACAAATGAAGATTGATCATCATTAGCTCATTTAAATTAACTGCGTTGGCAGCGGGCTGGTGAATAGAAGCACTTATCTGGCCTTTCATGGCCGCCTTTATGGGCTCCAGTCTGTAACTGAGCTCGCTGCTGCCCTGAAATGTATCAAACGCACCACTAAATGGACCAATTCTGTTTATAGGAACTGTGGGCAGGCTGTGGCAGACTCCATGCCCCTGTAAAAAGATAATATGTTCCCTATTAAATGTCCCCTGGATGACAAATTGCTTCCAGAAAAAAAAAAGAAATGGAAGTTAGGGAAATGAGCTGTGACATTTCAAAATAGACATCCACTCTTAATTCCTTAAGTTTATAATTCTGTTTTATACTTCCTTGTTGTTTTACACTCATCTACGTCCTCGGTTATTCACTTAATGAACGTTTGACTTTATTCCAATCTTTTGCCTTTTATTCTTATAATGAATTCACTGTAAAAACACTACCTTTAAATTTTATTTTAACTTGACAACACATTTCTTGTTGAATTACCTCACCTTGAGAGTGGAGTTAACCTTTAAAAAAGGTCAAAGTTATGTATCACTCTAAAAAAATGCTGGGCTAAGTTGGATTGAAAATGGACAAACCCAGTGGTTGGGTTAAATATTTTCCTAACGTGCTGGACAGTTTTATTTAACTAAACTATTGTTTAAAAATGACTACATGGCTGTCTTAAAATTAACCCAAAAATACATTGGAAAATAAAAATCAGACACATAATTACTAGAGGCAACAATAATAATCAAAAGGTGAACATTTATTAATAAGCAATTTAATAAATGTTTATTGTTTAATTATTATTCATTAAACGTATTAATAAATGTTCATTTCCAACACTTTGGTTTCATTTTAAGCAAGAAATACAGTAATTTTTAATAAAGTAAATTTAAGTAAAACTACCCAGCAAGGTGGACAAACATTTAACCCAACCGCTGAGTTAAAACAACTCATTCGTTGGGTTAAAACAACCCAATCGCTGGGTTAAAACATCCAATTTGCTGGGTTAAAACAACACAATCACTGGGTTAAAACAACTCTTTCGTTGGGTTAAAACATCCAATTCGCTGGGTTAAAAAAACCCAATCATGGTTAAAACACTCATTCGTTGGGTAAAACATCCAATTCGCTGGTTAAACAGGGTTAAAACAACTCAAACATGCTGGTTAAAACAACCCAATCAATGGGTTAAAACAACTCATTCGCTGGGTTAAAACATCCAATTCGCTGGGTTAAAAAAACCAAATTGGGTTAAAACAACTCATTCGTTGGGTTAAAACATCCAATTCGCTGGGTTAAAACAACCCAATCACTGGTTAAACAACTCATTCGTTGGGCTTGGGTTATCCGCAAAAAAACAACCCAATCACTGGGTGTTGAAAACAATTCGTTGGGTTAACATCCAAAAAACATCCAAGTTGGGGCGGGTTAAAACACCCAATCACTGGGTTAATTAAAACGCTGGGTTTAAAACGGGGTGTGGTTAAAACAACCCAATCAACTCAAAAACATGCTCATGGGTTAAAACAACTCAAAACATCCAATTCGCTGGGTTAGGAAATCATTCGTTGGTTAAACATCCATTCGCTGGGTTAAAACAACCCAATCAAGTTGGTTAAAACATCCAATTCGCTGGGTTAAAACAACCCAATCACTGGGTTAAAACAACTCATTCGTTGGGTTAAAACATCCAATTCGCTGGGTTTCCAACAAGATCACAACTCATTCAGAAGGGTTGCTTTAAAGGGTTAAAACAACTCATTCGTTGGGTTAAAACATCCAATAGCAAGGGTCATAAGCATCATAGTTGACTTGAATATTATTTCCTTGTCCAGTCAACAAATGTTTTGTCAACAAGTGAAACCATGTCCAAGGGAAAAATCATTGTTATTTTAACTTTGAGTTTAACTTAAGCACAATAAAATATTAAGTTAAGATGACAAAAATGTTTGCCTTAATGATTGAGACATTAATTAATTTCTACTGCAAAGCTGTCAGAGAAAAATATAAACTGAAAATTAAGAAATGAGCAGAATGTGCACATCAAATATAAAAGGTTGAATGTGTTCTAATCATAACAGACAATCCAAAGATGAAGTTATGAAAGTAAAGTTAATTTTGTTGTTGATTGCTATATAAGTATGATATTAATATAAGTTGTTGTCTAACAGCTTTACAATTGCACAAGCGATCTTTGATTGCAGCATTGGATTTGCTGGAAGCTTAAAGCACAACGCATTAGAAGAAAACTGCATAAACAAATGTTCAGAGAAATTAAAATTTGATAGGAAAATAGCTTTAAAGAGAGCTCAGAGTGGGCGAGAGAGAGAGAGAGAAGTGGAAGGATGTTGAAGTGAGTGATTTGGGTTGGCAGGGTTCTGGTGGAGGAGTGTGGTGGTTCTGAAGTCCTCCAGAAAGAGGCGCCAGTGTGTCCGGCAGGGGCCCTGACCATGAGCCACTTCCCCCTCGTCTCCCCCCCGGAGTCACGGCCACAACGCCCCCCTAAACTCACCCGCTGGCAGGCCGAGGGCTGCTGCCACCGCACGCTTCTTTAATATCCAGCAGAAATTGAAATATCTTTGTGGGTTAACACACAAACTCGCTCACACACAAGTGTGCGCCATCATGCACGCCGACATATAACCTGATACACACATGATACACACACTCAGACGCAACCGTTTGGCTTCATGCACACACAAGCATGTGGACTTTACATGCATTTACGCGCATTCACCACCAAAAAATAAATATATAAACTGAAATCATCTCATTCTCTCATTTAATGCCAAGAGTGGTTAGAGAGACATTTTAACATGATGTTACAGCACGTAATGGGAGGATGAAAAATGCTCGACGCTGCACAAAGCAGTTTGGCTTCTAATAGCAAGACAGACTTTAAACAACTGCAACGCTTGACCTAGCGTGTGCCGCGTTACGCTGGTCGGAAGCCTTCCTCGTTGTGTTTATTTGAGTGTCGGCACAGCAAAAATATACTTTGCTTACGAGGATCTTCATTCAGTCTGTTAAACGGTTCTAGTTCAACAATCAAAACGCGAGGCGTAACGCTTCACAGGGCTGAAACACTGAGCACACATTCAGAGAAGCTTTTCATTTATACAGTAAGTTGACATGGTTTAAATTAGGCAAACAGTTACATAAAAGTGCAAAGAGTATAATAAAAACAAAACATTTAAAATAAAATAAACACTGCAGTCTCGTTTAAAGCTATTTATGAAAGCCAGACCATGTCATTGTATGTATGTGGAACGCATGATTAATAGAACTGAATAAAACCAGGGTGTTCAAACATGGATCCGTTGACCCCTGGAGGTCACTAGAGGTACATAAATGAAGATTGTATTTTAAAAAGCTAATAAGACTGATGAACACAACAAATTACTGGAAGTTTTTAACTAAATTTAAAATGAAAATACAAAAACTTATGTATTTCAGTTCCACCCAGTCTAAAATGATGTTTCATTTCCTCTTTAAGAAGATTTTTTTGTCTCCTGCATTCATGTCAAGATGCATACGGAGAGGCGACGTGTTGTTGAGGGATGTGCTGAAATTAACGCGCGGCTCGTCCTGCAGTTAGTGTGAGCCCATAATGACGCTGATCATTACAGATGAGAATTCCCTTAAACAGCCTGGGTTTGGATCCGGAACGCTCCACTCCATCTCTAGAGCCACCAACCGCCGCTGCCGCCAAAAATAACACGGCAGCGCCACTCCAGCCCGCGCCTCACCACAGAGCGGCCCGCCGCAAGAGCCGGGATCAAAACACACACAAAAAAGGAAACACAGCATATTGGGGGAAGGAAAAAAATTGTTCATATAACTTTACTCGACTTCTTATAAGATACACAGAATCTGCTGATGATTTTGGCTCCTGGTGAAGCCACAAAATCGAATCTACAGACGGGGCCAAGGCTGCAGAGAATGTGTGTGCGTGTGCGTGTGTGTGTTAGTGTGTTGTGAGCTCAATGGAGATTTGATGAAATAAATTGCCTGCAGTGGTGGTGGTTCATAGTAAAGTCATTCAGCAATGGCAATTACATTAACAATTCAGACGGCAGTGAACAGCTCATCAAATGCTCAGATTAAAGCTTGATAAATGAGATGGTAATGCTAGTGAAAGAATCATTTATACATGGAGACTCGTGGAGCTCTATGCAAAGAAATTTTATCATTCTTGTAATGCTCATGTGCATGATCAAACACATTACGGTTACACTTTATTTTTTACATGTCAACTAACTCTCATTATAGTATTAGTTAGAATTAGTATAGAAGATGACATGTAGTTGCAAAGTTACTCTCCTGTTGGGGAGCATCAAAATAAAGTGTTAGATGGTCTAATAATACTCTAATGACTGCTTGTAGTTGGAAAGTTACTTATAGTTAGTAGAATATCTAAAGTGGACTATTGAAATAAAGTGTTATAACTTCATATGGGATTCATTAGAGCTCACAAAAAAATTGTAAAGAGTTATGTTTAAATATTTAATTAAGCAGGGTAGATTTGTATTTCTATTTGAGCACCACATTGTACTGACATTAATGACCAACAATAAATAGTTGGTTTAGCAGCCATTTTATATGAAGGAAGGTCATGATGAAACACAATGCTGCCCCACTGAGGAGACATGAGAGCTGCACATAAGCAGAGAGAAATGGAGAACGAGAGAAAAATCAAACTTTACTTTAAAATATAAAAATATAAAATAATCAATAAAAAACAGAGCCTCGTGCAAAAATGCATTGCTATATTCTTGCCGAAGCTATGAGGGGATTTTAGCGCGTTGCTAAACGGTTGTTGGGGTGTTCTGATTGGGTTTTAGCGTTGCTGTGCGGTTGTTGGGGTGTTCTGATTGGGTTTTAGCGTTGCTATGCGGTTGTTGGGGTGTTCTGATTGGGTTTTTAGCGCTGCTATGCGGTTACTAGGGTGTTCTGGTCGCTCATTGGCGGTTGTTTACCTTATTAGTGAAAAAGGCCCAAAAGTTTACAGTATGACTATATATATATATATATATATATATATATATATATATATATATATATATATAATGTAAGTGAATGGATTTTCCTACTTTTACCCATTTTTATCTCCCTCAAGGTAAAAGTTAAAAAGGATACTTGGCTCAGGGGTTTGTTTAAATCACTAATTACGTGCAATGTAATGTGTTAGTGGACTCAGCAAACTTCATTAGAGTTATTGACACATTACCTTTGGTTTAGGTTCTAGAAAGAACATTGCATCAACAAAAAATAGAAAACTCTGATTTAATAACATGGGAGAGAGAGTTTAGTAAACGATTCAAAGCTACCCAGTGAAAAAATACTATAGTAATTTATAGTAAATACTATGTTTTTTTGAACGATACTATAGTAAAGTACTTGAATTAATTTATTGTGGTAATTATACAGTTGCTGTGATAATATAACAACTATAGTAATATAAACAAATTACTTTACCCAATACTGTACTAAGTTTTCTACAACTTTATACTACAGTATACACTACAGTTTACTGCAGTAAAAACTAAAGTATACTACGTATTTATAACAGTTTATCAGTTCACTATAGTTAATACTACAGTATGCTGTAGCATTCAGTAACAAAGTGTTGTAAATACTATAATATACATACTACATTTACTATAGTATGGTTCAAAACACTATAGTATTTACTCTAAATCACTATAGTATTTTTTCACCTGAGTAAGGTTGAATTTTTGTCTGTTAATGAGCAAATAATTGTTTATCCACTAGGTGGAGCCATAGATATGTATTTGGTAACCAATTTGAAAAGTGATAGAAACAATAAATGTAAAATTAAATATTTCAATTAAATATAAATTATGTAAATTTGATCCATTTTAGGATCAAATGATGTTGGTAATAAAGATTAAGATCAGGTTTTTGTGGTTAGCTGTGGATATATATATATATGTAATTAAAGTTATTTTAATATATATATATATATATATATATATATATATATATATATAATTTTTTACAAATTATGTACAAATCAAAGGACAGTTTTCCTATCTGTGTTGATTAAAACATAATATTGAATATTAGCAGAGTTTAGAGGAACAATATTCTGTTGTTCATGTACAAATTATCTAAATATATCCAGCATTCAACAGCCTTGTGGTATAAGTGACTATTTAAGATTCTAAAGGCATCTTTACATGGCTGTTTAAAGGGATAGTTTACCCAAAAATGAAATATCAAAACAGTTGTTCCCTTGTCTATTAAAACATGTAATATATTAAAGTGTCTCTGGTGTTTCCATGGTTTCACAATTGACAGGCGACTCCTCACACGTCCCGGAGCCTTGATTAAAACTGCATTTTCTCACAATTTACAAATAGTTGGAAACATTTGGGATATTGTAAGTACGAACAAAATATATAACACTGGCCTAGTGGGTTTTGGATATTTTACTGCAAAAATATTACATATTGCACCTTTAAATTTTATTTAGGTATAAAATTATAGTTTTGATTAATGTGTGGTTCAGTGGAGGATTTGGCTTCATGAATCAGAGTCAACCAAGTCAACAAAGCTTTATAATATTGTCTAAGCATATAATATAAAATAACTACAGTACAGAAAATAAATAAAAAATATCAAAGATGTGAGAGGGAATAAAAGAAATGAAAAATGTGAGTTACTAAGTAATAAACAAATAAATAAATGTCAATCAATGAAATTTGTGTTTCGCGTCATGGGGACTGGGATTGGCCTACATTTAACCCTTAAAGGATTAGTTCACTTTCAAATTAAATTTTTCTGATAATTTACTCACCCTCATGTCATTCAAGATGTTCATGTCCTTCTTTCTTCAGTCGAAAAGAAATTAAGGTTTTTGATGAAAACATTCCTGGGTTATTCTCCATATAGTGGACTTCAATGGACCTCAAATGGTTGAAGGTCAAAATTAGAGTTTCAGTACAGCTTCAAAGAGCTCTACATGATCCCAGACGAGGAATAAGAGTCTTATCTAGCGAAACCATCACTCATTTTCTACAAAAACTTTAAAATTATATACGTTTTAACCATAAATGCTCATTTTAAACTAGCTTGTAGACGCTGCTAAGTGTATTACTGCCCTCCACAGGTCAAAGTTTGAACTAAATTGTCATATACAATATGCAAAAAAATAGTTCTAACTTTGACCTATGGAGGGCAGTAATACACTTAGCAGTGTCTACACTGCCGGAATTCTAATAGAGAAGAAGAAGAGAGCTAGTTCACGATGAGCATTTATGGTTAAAACGTATATAATTTTAAATTTTTTTTAGAAAATGAGCGATGGTTTCTCTAGATAAGACTCTTATTCCTCGTCTGGGATCATGTAGAGCTCTTTGAAGCTGCACTGAAACTGACCTTCGACCGTTTGGAAACCTTCATTTCTTTTCAACTGAAGAAAGAAAGACATGAACATCTTGGATGACATGGAGGTGAGTAAATTATCAGGAAATTTTCATTTGAAAGTGAACTAATCCTTTAACCACAGATATGAACCTCTTCGCTTTGACCTCCTATTGGCTGTGTTCGTCCGCGCTGAGCCGCGTCACCGTTAAGCGTCTGTCTCCCTGCGCGTGACGTGATGCACTACTTTCAGTGAACAGCCTAATTTATGTATGAATCGTTTGGACGCGGTGATTGCGAGGGAAAAGAGGGATGTTAAAAGAGGAATAAAACCGAAACGTTAGCGCAGTTGCAGCGCTGGTTTAAAAACACGGATATAATTCTCGGGTTGAATTAGAAGCTCGTGCCCGCGCTTGGTTGATGGCTGCTGGTTTATCCAGTCATTAGTGAGTGAATGAATCTTCGATTTCAGCTCCAGCCCGAGGACATCACACTAGCAAACATGTGTTTGTACTATAGTGTCAGACAGAGTACATCGGTGTAAACGCGACAGTGTTGTGAGATCAGGCGGAATGGCTCCGCGGTGGATCACGTTCATCGCTTTACTGTGGGGTGAGTCCAGCTCATGTTTAATGTCCATCTGTCAATCCTCCAATAACAATAAGATAATATTGCATTCGCATGTTTATGGAAATTGCATCATTTTTGACATGGACTAATATTAATGTTCCGCGTAAATAATTTAGTGCATGAATCTGGAAATTTAGTGGTATTTATGGTAAATATCATGTTGTCTACCATGTTATTCATTGGAGTACTTTAGTGTAGAATGTAAATACCATGGTAGGCCTATAGGAATATGGTAATCATTCAGAACTATATTGAGTGATTTTTGGTTATGTTTAATGATAATATGCATGTACACATACATAATTAGTTTTTAACTTGTTTTTTATGCATGTCTATTTACATTTGGCAGATGCTTTTATCCAAAGTGACTTGCCTTGAATTCAAGGTATAGATTTTTATCAGTGGGAATCGAACCCACAACCTTGGTGGGATAAAAAATTTTTTGCATGTATGTATACATTGTTTTATGGTCATTCGCTACCATATATATTAACGTACATTGGTGTTTCCATCCAATACGCCGTTTTATGGTCATTCGCTACCATATACGTACATTGGTGTTTCCATCCAATACGTCGTTTTATGGTCATTCGCTACCATATACGTACATTGGTGTTTCCATCTAATACGCCGTTTTATGGTCATTCGCTACCATATACGTACATTGGTGTTTCCATCCAATACGTCGTTTTATGGTCATTCGCTACCATATTAGGTATGTTGACATAGCAACCGCGCGCGACGAACATTCTGTCTCAACAATTTGTTCCAAACTGCGTGGTACTCATAAAATGTGTGTCATGCAATATCCACTCCTCGCCGCCTAGTGGCAGTATGTTTTTCCTGAATACGACAGTAATTATGTCGAGAACAACCCCCGGGACCATTAGACATTTCGAGCTTTCAGCCCTGAGGTGTTTTCAGTTCACGGCAACTTTCTGAAGATTTGAGTGACTTTCAACCGGTCGGCGGGCTTCATCTAAACTCTGGACACTAATGAAAGGTAGGTGGACATGAATATATACCTTTTATCTTGGTACTGACGAAATTTCATCGAAATCCATGGTGGAGAAGGTATTTAAATAAATCGCGGAAATTTGGTAGTCACATTTGTGGTGGTAGATTAGCGAACATCCTGTCAGAACGTCCACTGCAGGCATCGTTTAAAAAATTTTTTCTCAATTTTAACTCATTCTCGCCGTGTTTTCCTTGAAAGTGTTACTGATGCTATGTACTTTAATATGTATCTCATAGTTTTCCTGACATAGTAATAGTTTACATTATTTTGAAATACATTTAATTACTGAGGACTTGCCTTTAATTCTGTCTAAATTAATAGACTAAACAACCTTTTGTCTTGTATAATTTTTGTCCTACCATGAGTTAGCACCCCCTCACTCATATGTGTTGATGATTCCTCAAAAGTAGAACATAACATTAAACTATTTATTAGATATAACTGCAAACTGATTATTAAATGAAAACAATGATTAAATTACACATGATTATAAATGAAATCATTTTATTTCATCTCCTTAATTTGAACTTTAATTCTCAGGCATTTTCTTCTTGGAATTTCTAAGAGGATAAGTAAATTAATTTTTAAATTAAAAATATATATTTTTAAGGAAATAAATTATAAATGTTTCCACGTACCCCCTGGTGGGAATCACTGCTCTAGCTGAGTACAGCAAAATACTCAAAATTCATAACTGTGTACATAAAATTAAAAGTGGCATTTCATTGGATGTATGAATGTAATCAAAAAGTCAATGCTTGCTTGTTGTCTCTATTATTTTATTTACTATTTATTCAAAGTATCCTGCAACACATAAGCCATGTTGATTAGTCCATTTATGTCAAATTTCCCTGAATCATATAGATTATGTAGACTAATATTTGATGTTATGTCTTCACAGCTAATTATGAAAAGAAGGAAGGGCCCAACACACAGCCAGGTCTAGCCAGACAGCCTCCTGGACAAGTACAGTGATCGACCATCTCCTCATTTGATCCAAAATGGACACATTCTCTTTCTTTATGTCACAGCAGAATCCAGCAGAGCTGCAACTGCAAGAGAAATAATCAGATGCATACCAGAAATGACTGAAGAGCAGGCAAAAAATAAAGTGAAGCTACTTGTTGAAAAAACTTTAACAAAATACAGAAAGCTAATGAGCGAGAATTCAGTCAGTTTGAAGGGGTATGTAGCCAAAGATTTTGTGGAATCTCACTACCACCACAGTTTCCCCACGCAAAGTCTCCTTCTGCTGAACAACAAGTTCCAAAACTTAGTCCTTTAAAGACAAGACAGGTTGCTAGAGCCAACTGTCCTTCTTGTACCAGATATAAGGAGTCTCTGAAAACATGAGCAGAACATCTGCAGATACAGAGAAGCAAGTACCTGGCAATTAAGACACTCATAGCACAGCAGAAAAAGAAGGGAGCAATAAGGATACTTAATCAGAAACTGAAAAGGAAAGAAAAGCAAATATCCGACTTGAAAAATCTGTTGAAATCGCATGATGCTGAAACCATCGCTAAATTAAAAAAACAATACAAAGTGAAAGCAAGAAGTCATATGCGCCTGAAGAAATCCCTTACACACATGAAACGAGAGGTCAAATCAAATTCTGCTGATGATATGGATCGAAGATGCTGCAAGTTAGAAGAAAGAATTAATTCAATGAACAGTGAGATTCATGATCTTCAGTTGAAAACCTTCTTTTGGGAGAAAAAATCCAGGATTTGGAAAGTGAAAAAAAGCTTACAAAAACAGACGCAAAGTCGTACTCAAATGAAATGCGTTTGATGGTGTTTGATGCAATATCCAATCAGGTGCCTACTGCTAACATCCACAATTTGATTACAAAGTTTGGACTGCGCTTCAGCATTAGTTTAAGTGATGTGCCAAAAAGAGCTACTGTGGAAGCCATGACCAGAGAACTGGGGGCAATAAGTGACCTCCAGACTGCTGAAGCACTTTTAGCGAACACACACTCTACCCTGGGTTTTGATGCAACCACACAGGAGGGAATCCACTTGAACAGCATACATTTCACCACCAAAGAGAACTGTTATGTTGTTGCTGTAGATGAACTTCCAGGAGGCTCTGCTGAAGATTACCAGATCCATATTTGTGACTCCATCAGTAACCTTGCCAATGTCTACTGTCATTTTTTTGAGGCAGACTACGAAAACATCCTTCAAAAAATGATAGGGAATATATCAAACACGCTCACTGACCGCTGTGCTGCCAATCATGCAGCCATTCGTTTAGTCTGCGCATCTTGGAACAAGGCCCTGAATGAGCTGAATTGCAACCTTCATCCTCTGGAAACAATCGCTTCAAAGACAAAGAGTGCTCTGAAGGAAATCGAGAAATCCATGGGGATTACTGGGAAAATCAAGGGGAAAGACTGCATTGGGGCCAACATTGTGGTTCAAATGAATAAGATGAGGTACATGGATGGCAAGGGTGACCCTCGTGGCTTTAAGGTCTTTCTGGATCACAACAATCTCCCTCTCGGCCTCATACCACGCTACAGAGGTAATAGACTGCACATTCTTTTCCATATATGTGGGATATTCTCAAGTCATCATGCAGCACTAAAGTCATATCTCTGTGGAGGAACATCCTGTGGAGGCCTGCGTGCTAACATACTGGAAGACTTCAACTCTACAGCTGGACAGGTTGAAATGCAAGTTCTGGGTTTGCTTGGGAAATTTCTGACTGGACCCTGGATGACCAAATTCTACACTGGTGCAGATGAGCAAACTGATTACATTAAATGTATTGAAATTATCAAAGAGACCGTGCAGAACCTGAAAGATCAACTACACTCACCTGCTGAATTCCTAACTCGCACAAGAGACCTCTTTGGAAATCAGTTGAATGCTTCAGACAAAATCCTTGAGAAATTGCAACAACCACCAAAAGACACAGTCATGTTCACTCAAATGATGGAAAGCTGTCCGAGAGTAGTCATTTTAGTACTTGAAAGACAGTATCAACAATACTTTGTTGATACATGGACAGTGACGGAGAAACTAAAACAAGAGACAACCTCAGCAAGATCACATAACATGGATGCTGAAGAGCTGATGGGGATGTTTAGTGCGCCGAAGAAGAAAGCTCCAAATGCCACCATCTGCTACTTGTCCTGTAAAATGCGAGCACGGAAAAACAACACTGTGGACTATTTGGACAGTTTAGACAAGGAAAAACAAGAGCTGGTCATCAGGAAAGCAGTGAGGCTGGGGGTCATACAAAGAAGAAAGAGGAGGAAGAAGCAAGGAGAGCTACAGGAGGAATTGCACAAACGTCAAGCCACAAAAGAAAGGAAGAGAAGTGAACAAGAACGGAAAGTGTTAGAGAAAAAGTTTGAAGAATTAGGTGCAGACAAGATCGAGGAAGCATTTCCAGAACTCCCAGAAGAAAAAATGAGCTTGATCAAGGAGTTGTTGGGTGGCAGAGGTGTGGGGGCATTTATATGTCATGCGTGGGATTTGGATGGCAGCAGGGTAATTTTCAATGGGAAAATTGAAACTTTCCATGCTAAAAAAAAGAAATACACTGTTGGCTATTGGGCCATGAGCGGAGAGGGGTATGAATTTGATGCACATGACACTGATGTGTCCATCTATGCGATGGCAGCAGATGTCATCTTGGATGACTTGGTTGTACAGTAGCCTGTCAAAAGCCTGTTATCAACTCAGTCAGCACAATCGCACAGATAGCCTGTATATTTGTCATACTTGATTATTCATTGTTATGAAAAAATGAAAAAGAAAATGAATGACTGAATATTAATGTATATTTGCATTTTCAGGGTGTAAAAATATGAATTCATAATTAATAGTGGTGTGTAAAGTTGTCTTCGCTTGTATTGTGAAAATAAAATGTTTATGAATATGAAAGAACGCTTATTAATTTATTAATTATAATTGTTTTCGGTGAGGTACCATGGGTCTGATGCCCATTCCATCTAAAACAGTAAATGTTCATGATTTCATTTGAAAGAACTAACAAAATTCTACCTTCTGTTCAAATTTCATGCAAATATCTGATAAAATGAGAAAGTTACAAGCAAAAACATGTGAATAATAAGCATTTTCGGTCACATACCTTCTATTGTAATTGTATAACATTTTAGTAATCCCTAATATTATAAATATCATAGCTTTCTCAATCCTCAACTGATTTTCACAATCCAGGTGTCTTTGTAAAGGGAATTTTCTAATCTGTCTAGCCATGTGATCAATTTTGAGCTTAGGGGTGTTTGAAAATTTTGTCATCATACCTAACCATATACGTACATTGGTGTTTCCATCCAATACGCCGTTTTATGGTCTCCGCTGTACATTGGTTTCCATCCAATACGCGTTTTAATTCGCTACCATATATATTAACGTACATTGGTGTTTCCATACGCCGTTTTATGGTCCGCTACCATATATATTAACGTACATTGGTGTTTCCATCCAATACGTCGTTTTTGGTCCTTCGCTACCATATACGTACATTGGTGTTTCCATCCAATACGTCGTTTACATTCGCTACCATATACGTACATTGGTGTTTCCATCCAATACGTCGTTTTATGGTCATTTCGCTACCATATACGTACATTGGTGTTTCCATCCAATACGTTTTTATGGTCATTCGCTACCATATATATTACGTACATTGGTGTTTCCATCCAATACGTTTTTGGTCATTCGCTACCATATATATTAACGTACATTGGTGTTTCCATCCAAACGCTTTTACATTCTACCATATACGTACATTGTGTTTCCATCCATACGTCGTTTTATGGTCATTCGCTACCATATATTTACGTACATTGGTGTTTCCATCCAATACGTCGTTTTATGGTCATTCGCTACCATATAATTAACGTACATTCCATCCAATACGTCTTTTATGGTCATTCGTTACCATATATATTAACGTACATTGTGTTTTCCATCCAATACGCCGTTTTATGGTCATTCGCTACCATATATATTAACGTACATTGGTGTTTCATCAATACACCATATGTGGTGTTTCCATCCAATACGCCGTTTTATGGTTTTCGCTACCATATATTACATTGGTGTTTCCATCCAATACGTCGTTTTATGGTCATTCGCTACCATATATATTAACGTACATTGGTGTTTCCATCAATGTTTTATGGTCATTTGCTACCATATATATTAACGTCATTGGTGTTTCCATCTAATACGTCGTTTTATGGTCATTCGCTACCATATATATTAACGTACATTGGTGTTTCCATCTAATACGTCGTTTTATGGTCATTCGCTACCATATATATTAACGTACATTGGTGTTTCCATCCAATACGTCGTTTTATGGTCATTCGCTACCATATATATTAACGTACATTGGTGTTTCCATCCAATACGTCGTTTTATGGTCATTCGCTACCATATATATTAACGTACATTGGTGTTTCCATCCAATACGTCGTTTTATGGTCATTCGCTACCATATATATTAACGTACATTGGTGTTTCCATCCAATACGTCGTTTTATGGTCACCATACGTACTTATCCAATACGTCGTTTTACGCTACCATATATTAACGTACATTGGTGTTTCCATCCAATACGCCGTTTTATGGTCATTCGCTACCATATATATTAACGTACATTGGTGTTTCCATCCAATACGCGTTTTATGGTCATTCGCTACCATATATATTAACGTACATTGGTGTTTCCATCCATGCGCGTACCGCGTCATTCGCTAATATATACATTGGTATTTCCATCAATGCATTGTTTTTTTGTACAGTCTTATTATGTGTGCAGTTTAATTTCATTACAGATACTTGAGAAACTGAGACTTTGTGTTTAGATAATTTGTACCGATTGGCCCTGAAGTGTCACATGAGCTTTCTACATTGGTTTATACAGTACTGTGATCTCTTCATTTCCACACAGTATAATAATGACCTCATAATGTACGTATAAGCTGTGCAGGATTTCCACTGGCCTGCTGCTCCGGTTGCGCTTTAATTACGTGTCTGATCGGCTTAAAGCTTCTGTTCTCTGGTCATTATTGAAGGGTGAGGGTGTGTGGTAACTTCCATGAGTCACCGAAACTAGAAAACTAAAAAAAACCTCAGAGAAATTACCATAGTTTCCTGCAAATTCCCATGGTTATAGTTATTGTCATAACAATAAATCAGAAATATATCTTTAAAAGAAATGCTCTAAAGCTTATCGCTAAATTTAAATGCTCTTTCCTTTAAATAGTGTAGTAATGTGATCAAACGCTGTCAGCTGCGTCCTGCAGAGACTAATACTATGGTATTTTGGGATAAATTAGTAAATCTTTGTGAGGGGAAACCTGTCAACACCGGCCTCATTTCTCAGGTTGTGGTTAAACAGTTCAGGTGACATCATTCTTAATGTCAACACTCAACCGCATTACAATAGCTTAGTTTATCTGATCTTGTTTGCATCTGTGTGAGTCACACGGTCAGCTTATATTAACTGTGGGAGAAGTTTTGCATCGGATTCAGAAGTTTACCTTTTGCTGCCTAGTGCATGTCAAATCCATATTTACTTCTGAATGTCCCTTTAATTAGTTAAAAGTAATGATTTCAAATAAACAAATTATTTTAGTAAAAAAAAAAAAGAGTGAAGTAATGTTTCAGATATAATTTAACCTTGTAAAGCTTCACATAAAATAATAGTTTGAAAAATCTAATATATAGAAATTAGACAATTAGACAAAGACTTTTACTTGATAAAAGAGTCTAAACTATCAATCAGATGACAGAAGGACTGCAGGAGTGTGCGACAGGTTTATCAGATCATGGTCATCATTTAGAGGCATATGAAACAGTAGGTTGGTTAAAAGTGTCTGGTTTAGTTCCTTTAGGTATGTAAATAACCCATGAGGAAAATGAGTCAAAAGATGACTTCAGTTGTGACATCAGATGTTGTAGACTGGCAGAATGGGATTACTGTTCGTTATTTAGACCCTTTTTATTCAGAGACACGTTACAACACACACATATGGAGGGCGTGGGAACTAAACAGAGCGGGCATGAATAAACAATACTTACGCCCGGTCCTGAATATGGGGCGGTAGGAGTGCTGAGACCATGTTAGCTGAATATTAATGGGATGCACAGTAAATCAGTGAATATGTCTGTATCACCCAGTTGCATTTATTTTAAAGGGGACCTATAATGCCCCTTTCACAAGATGTAATATCAGTCTCTGGTGTCTCCAGAATGTGTGTGTGAAGTTTCAGCTCAAAATCCCCCACAGATCATTTATTATAGCTTGTCAAAATTTGCCCCTATTTGGGTGTGAGCAAAAACACACCGTTTTTGTGTGTGTCCCTTTAAATGCAAATGAGCTGCTGCTCCTGAAGAGGGCGGAGCTTTAACAGCTCAACAACAACAAAGCTGGAGAATCTCACGCAGCCAAAATGACGAAAGTGTTCAGCCTTACATTGTTCAAACCGGAGTCGACACTGATGGAGAGACTCAGGAAGAAGTTACAACTTTTAGAATGAAACTGGACGTTTCTGAATGGTTAGTGGATAAATTGATGTAGTTGCTGTGGAGTTGATTCAACTCATCCACTAGCATGTGCCGTCATGTTCATCTTTTGTGTTGAATTGACCCTCGTTTGTGAAGCAGTCCGGCGTAAAATGACGGCATGACAACAACACTCTACTACAACAACTCTTCCTCTTCTCTAAAGCAGCCGGGGGCGGGGTTTATGTAAATTTTAGGGTTTGTGATGTCAACCTGGGAAGAAGCTCGTTGTAGTCATTAAAAAGTGATTTCTGTAAAAGAAAATATCTCCTTTGCATTGAACTTTGAGTGTCGTAACTTTGCAGATGTTGTTTATGATCAAACAGCAACATTACACACTAACTAAAGTTAAAAAGTTTGGAAAACTGCTTTGTATCTATCCATCCCGGTGGTTAACATTGAACACTGCATGGCACACTTATTTACTTTCTGTCTCTGTTTCCTTTGGTTCTGTGTTAGAGTTCCAGTGCTGTGTGTGCCGTGAGGTCACTCTTCCCGCCGGTCCACTCTACCGGGTCGCCGGTTTCTCGCTGTCCCTGCCCTGCACCGTTTCGGGATACGAAGGCCCGCGGAGTCAGGACTTTGAGTGGTTCCTGTACCGGGAGGACGCTGGGACTCAGCACATTGGTGTGGTGTCCACGCGAGACACAGGGTTTCCGTACGCGCCGTTCCAGGGTCGCGTACAGGCGGGCGAGGTTCGGGTCGAGAGGGACTCGGGCGACAAAGCCAGACTGGTAATCCAAAGGCTCCGTCCAGATGATCAGGGCCGTTACGAGTGTTACACGCCCAGCACTGACTCACGCTTCCTGGGGAACTACAGTTCATCAGTGGTAGTCAAAGGTAGGTGGTGTATCAGAAAACAGATGGATCGATGATGATGAAGAAGAATATTTAAAAATATTTTCAAATGCATGTACTAAATTCTTAATCTGTAATGCTATAAAATATGTAAGTAAATTTTATTTATATAGCACATTTAAACATAGCAGAGCTATCCAAAGTGCTGAGCAGAGTAAAGAAACATCAATAAAAACAGTAAAGCCAAACAAAAGACAATAAAACAGGAGTATGATAATATTAAAGTCCAGGATGACCCTAAGGTTCATAACCTGAGAGGAAATGATTACCCACCTCCCTAATGAGACTACTTCTTAATTTTGGGGGACCAAAAACAATTATTTCCGTTTTGTCCTCAAAGTTATTTGATAACCATTTCTTAATGTCCCAGATGCATTATAACAAAGGCTGAATGGAATCGCCAGCTTTTAACAGCAGGTACAGCTGTGTATCATCACCATAAAAATTAAATGAAACATTGTGCTTATTAATATTTCCCAGTGGACGCATATATAAGTTAAAAAGAAGCGGACCCAAAATAGAGCCCTGAGGTACTCCACTAATAATAGGAGCAGAAGATGAAGATGCTTGCCCAACTCTACAGTAAAATCCTGTCTTTAAGATACGAACTAAACCACCGTGAATATAATATTATAATATAATATTTACACCATATATAATTAGTATTAGGGTTGCAAAATTCCGGGAATTTTCAAGGAATTTTTAAAGAATTAACGGGAATGTATGGGAATACAGGGAATTGCAGGTTAGCCTATAACAGGGAACATAAATGTAGTTGAAAAAACTACAACAGATTTTATGCAATTTCAGTTCAAATTTTTACCCTGTTTTTAAATTTTTATCCTTCAAAATAATTCTAATATATGATTTGATAATGTTTGAAACAGTTGTGCTGCTTAATATTTTTTATAAACTGTGAATCCTTTTTTCAGGATTCTTTGATTAATAAAAAGTTAGAGCATTTGTTTAAAATAGAAATCTTATGTAACAATATACACTACTGTTCAAAATTTTGGGGTCAGTATTTTTTTGAAAGAAATTAATGCTTTTATTCAGCAAGGATATGTGAAATTGATAAAAAAAATGACATTAAAGACTTGTATTGCTAGAAAAGATTTCTATTTTAAATAAATGCTGTTTTTTTAACATTTTATTTATCATAGAATCCCGAAAAAAGAATCACAGGTTCCAAAAAAATATTAAGCGGCACAACTGAAATTTCTGACGTCAATAATTAAGTATCAAATCAGCATATTAGAATGATTTTTGAAGGATTACGTGACACTGAAATAAATAATACACGCATAACAATTGCTGCAATAAAATATATTTATTTTACATATTTACTAAATTAGAATGAATTGGATGCAAAAAAGAAATAACTATTTCATGTTATTATGACCAAACTAAATGTTTATATTTGTTTGTTTATGATATATTTTATATAAATTTCCAATTAATTCCCATAAATTCTCAAAAATTCCCGTAAATTCCTGTTAAGTTTCCAAATTGGAATATTTCCAAAATTCCCCACGTTAAGTTCCCGTGGAAATTTACCGGAAACCTTACGCCCCTTTGCAACTTTGCATCTTGGTTTCATAAAGTTATAAAAACTTTTATACCATTTCAAAATGATAGTGCCGAACGCAAGACATCCAATCACATTAAACATCAAAACGGACTGCATCCACACAAGTGCGTATGATAGGAAAAGCGTTAAAAATTGTATTGTTTCCAGACTTTTGACAGGTGCTGTATGTTAAACACCAAATGTATTTAAATATATTCAGAAATATGTTTCTTATTTCTGCAGTGATTCCAGATACGCTGCTGATAACACACTCTCGCATTCTGAGCGGCCAGCCTGTGTTATCGAAGGCACGGAGCTTCAGCTGACATGCGCAGCGTCCGTCCAATCAGTTCAGCACACTCACGTGTCCGTCACATTCGGCATGCGGAGCAGCAGGGGGGCGGAGTCTCTGGGTCACAACCTGAGAGAAATCATCGCCATCGACCGCGAGCTGCGCGTGACTCCGGGCCACAGCGGCGGTTACGGAAAGAGATACAGAGATGGAGAGATCGCTCTGGAAAAGCGGAAAGGGGACGGAGGCAGGGATCTGTACGTGCTGAAGATGAGCGCTCTGGCACCGGAGGATTCTGGGTCATATTTCTGCGAGGCTGTGCAGTGGATCAGAGATCCGGATGGCCAGTGGGAACGCATCGCGCAGAGGACCATGGAGCTCGGGAATCTCACCGTTCAACCACTCGGTTAGAGACAAACTCTCGTGTTTAATCTATTAGTTTATGTGAAACAACAAGCATCAGATCTGCAGGCTTTGGCACGGGCGCCTGCTCTCGCTCATCTTAGTGTAAACGTCTCATGACTGCACAAGCTGCTTTGGATGTTGCATAGTGAAGCAACTTGATCATAGTAAATCTCTTGGGTTTATTTTCTGTTTTGGATATGTGCATTAGGCCTCGCAGTGTAAATGCTGGCGTGTTTTAATGCATGTTGTTTTATGTGCTTCTACTAGATTACGGTGCAGCATCAATGTTTATTGACCTGACAATTAGTAGGGCTGGGTGTTGACACACATTTCATACAGCCTGTGTGATTCTGTTTCCTCGTGCAGTGGACACGCTGACGGTGCGCTCGGCTCCAGACGGCGACGTCTCGCTGCAGCCCGGCGCTCCTCTCAGCCTCACCTGTCAGGGTGTCCGGCATGGGCGCGTGGAACCGCTCGGCGCTGCTCGTCCAGTGGATGCGGCGCGGGCCGACGGGCGGTGTGGAGGTGGAGGTGGCGCGCGTGGGCCCTGACGGCGTGGTGACCTGGGGCGATGATGTCAGCAGAGCGGGAGGCGGCAGTATGGAGAAAGAGGCTGATGGAGGTTTCTCTCTGCGCCTGTTCTCCGTTCACCCCTCTGACGCCGGACTCTACCGGTGCGCCGTGAGCGTCTACGCCGGGAAACGGACGCCAGGACCGTCGAGTCCCGCAACGATCACCCAGAGATCAGAGTGGGTCACTGTGAGCCTGAAGACTGAAGGTGCGTGAGGAAGTGTGTATAGTGTTTGTTTGTGAGTGAATTTATTATTATTAAAGCTGCAGTCCGTGATTTTTGGCCCTCTAGCGGTTAATAAACAGAACTGCACACGTCTTGCGGAAGAACATTCTAGCCGGAACTACTTTTCTCCGTGTATGTCTATGGTGAGTCCGGTCTGAAATAGTCCAAATATAAACACTTATTATAAGTGTACCATAATGATTCAGGGTAAGACAAAAACACGGTTTGGGAAATGGATTCATGTTGTACATTCTCATTATATAATTTTTGTACATTTTGAACACAAAAAAAGTTGCGTACAGCAGCTTTAATTATTTACTACTATTTATTACTATTAATAAATTGCATTTTTATTATTATAATAACATCTGATATTTACTAATAATAAATAAATGACACAAAAGAAACTTTTAGAGGTTAATACATTTTCTTGAATCATTTTTGAAGTTTTCACTTTAAGTAAATAAGTTAAAATCGAAGTCAGTAAGTTTTGTTTTAATGAAATTTAATACTTTTAATCATCAAGGACACATTTAATTGATCAAAAGTGACAATAAAGATATTTATAATATTAAAAAGATTGTATTTCAAATAAATGCTGTTTTTTGAATTTTCTATTCATAAAAGAATCCAAAAAAAAAAAAAATCATCAAATCATCATATTAGAATGATTTCTGAAGGATCATGTGACACTGAAGACTGGAGTAATGATGCTGAAAATTCAGCTTTGATCACAGGAATAAATTACACTTTACTATATATTCACATAGAAAACAGCTGATTTACATTATAATAATATTTCACAATTTTTACTGTATTTTTGATCAAATAAATGCAGCGTTGGTGAGCAGAAGAGAGCTATCGATACATAATTTTAAACAAAATGCAAAAAAAAAATTCTTAATTTAATAAATAAAATAGTGTTTAATGATAAAATTATTTAGAGTGACCCAACTTACTTTCCCTTCATCTGTTTAATTCACATTTATTTTCATATTCCCGTGGCCCGTTCAGACGTGAGTGTTTCTGCCACCATCGATCTCCCTCGCCGGCCGCTCCTGAGGCGCGGCAGTACGGTCACTCTGCTCTGCAACATCTCTGTGGAGACGACCGCTTCTTCACAGGTGGAGGTGCAGTGGCTTCAGAAGCCGGAGGAACCAGCGAAGAAAGACGTCACGTTTTCTGAGGACAGCAAAGGCCGCCTCATAGCGACCCTGACCTACGACGGGCTCACGCGGATCTACAGCACAGCAGAGCGTCGACCGGTGTCCGCCAGCTACAGTTACGAACTTCTTCTCGGAGAGAGGAGGATCAGGCACTATCAGTTGGCGCAGATCCGCGCGGCGGATGGTACAACACAGGTGCGAGAGCAGAGTCGGTGACCGCACACCTGTACCTGTACGCACGAGGTGAGTCTGATTATATCAAATCTGTTTCCATACAGGAAATAGTGTGACGGAGTGTGCGGCGTTTGAACTGAAAGACTCGTTGTTGAGATTTGATGTATTTTCTCCCCAGTTGCTGATCTGCTGCTCATTCCTCTGGTGGTCGGCGTGTCGTCGGCGCTGTTCGTGGGTGTGTTGATTATTGCGACGGTGACGTGCTGCTTCATGAAGAGACTGGCTAGACAGCGCTCTCACATCAGGAAGTAGGAAGTATGAAAGAGACTTTCATGGAAAACCAGTGAGAACAAAGAACAAAAAACGGGTTTTAAGCAGGTATTTTGGCTGACTTGTCGTACTCGCAATTGGAAACGGCATCATAACGATACTGATGATGTAATGGAGCGTCACGTTTTATTAATCCATATGTGGATGTGGACACAAACGCATGTAGATTCACTTCAAGCTGTGACATTGTGATCTGCACCGTTTCTGTTTGCTTTGCTCAGAATGAAGGAAAGTGCGTCACATGGTGGATATAACCACTCTCTCTCTCTCTCTCTCTTAGAACCTGAATGCAGTTGTTTTGGAGAACTAGCAGAACCACTAAAGTAAACCCACAGATGTCCAGCACTGAAATCACTCACTGTTTTACAGTGCTATAAAATGTGCTCATAATTCAGTGTCAGATAAACAGAATATATGTTTGTATAAAATACTTTTATGGCACTTTACGGCATGTCATAGTTTTTCACCTTTTCACTTTTTGTATTCAAAAAGTGTATGAAATATATTGAATATACTGAGCAGTTCCTGCCTCGTGCACGTTTGTTTCACAGTGACGTGTTCTTATAGTTCGATCTTATAACAGTTCTTTTGTTCTACATTGTGAATGGTGAATTTTACAAGATTAAGAAATGTCTGGGTCATATTTTAACTCAAATCTAAAGAAAAATAATTGTTTTTGGTCATAAGTTTGTTTGTTTGTTTTTGCACAGTTTGCATAATATTTTCATGGAAATTTAACAAATATAAAACAAATTAAAACCAATTTACAACCTATATTTAAATTTCTCTTTTCTATTTCTGTAATGCATCTGGTCTAGACATTGTGATTTATTTATTTTTTTAATGGGTGTGTGTGTGTATACATATATATAATATATAATATATATATATACACTCACACACACATCTAATTTTACATCTAATAAAATACACCTCATTTTTTTTTCAGTGCAATAATTGCAGTGATTGTACTAAAAACCTATTATTGTACTTAATAATTGTATTTAAGAAAGTATACAATAATATAATTTTGTAAATGTATAATTTTTGCATTACAGTAATGAAAATTGTGGGTGAAAAAGTGTTTAAGAAAATCTTTAAAAGAAACAATTTACTTTTTAAATTATATTTTCGGTCGTAAGATTTTTTTTTTTTTTTTTGCACAGTTTGCATAAAATTTCATGGAAATTTAACAAATAAAAACAAATTAAAACCAATTTATAACCTATATTTTTTCCCCCCATAAATTCACTGCAATTGCAGTGATTTTTGTACTAAAAAAAACTATAATTGTAAGAAAATATATATAATTTTGTAAATGTATATATTTTTTTGCATTACAATAATGAAAAATGTTGAAATAATGTGAAGAATGTTTTTTTTGTTTGTTTTTTGGGTGAAATACGCCCCAGACAATTCTTGTCATTTTTGTGAAATTCACCAGAATACAATAAATGAATGATGTCAGTGATCAGAACCACTGAGAAACAAGGGCCGAATAAGCTAGTTTACCATGTTACCTAAAGGTACCACCAAAAATCAAACCACCACTTGCAGAATTTACTGAAACAAAACCACGTTACCTTAAAAAGACACAGAACTGAGAGGAGAGAAGCTCTGAAGCGAGACGGCTCTCCTCACATAATGATAAATGAAGTCGCTCATGTAAACACGACGTGAGCTCTGAGCCGAGAGTTACTTGAAATGCCGTTCAGGCTGCCAGGATTTCCAACTGCACTTAAAGGACCAAAGTTGGACAAGGACCAAATCTTGTACATTTGAAAATCGTCCTAATGTTAAACCGCTCTTCGGCATTACTATAATTGTACCGTTTTGTGCATCTGGGTCATTCTACAAAACAGGTGCCTTTTGTGTCCATCATTAACGTGTGAATAATGACTTCAGGAATGAAATAAAGTGTTTCCAGGCAACAACATTGTGCTGTTCTATAAGTGAACTCGGCGTACAGTCTCCTCTTTAATCAATATCTTAGCTTTTTTAGAAGATGATCTAAAACTTGTGACTGTAATCTATTTTATATAGTAAGTGTTTTTGAAAAATGATGTTTTTAGAAACATGACCCACTTACATGCCTGTTTTAAAGGCATCGTTATGTCCCGACATTTATTAATTTAGCTTGAGAATCAGTTTTTGAAATTGAAACCACCCGTTTCATAGAATGACCCATTTGTTAAAATAGTGTTTGTTTGTTTTTTTGAAAGAATGGATGATAGAAGAACTGTTTTTACTTCATTTTCTCCATGCATTCACCGAAATATGGGTTAGACAGTAGGTTAGATAGATGGACTAGAGATGTTTGTGGTTTTTGAGTCTCAGAATCGTTCGGCTGATGTGATTTCTGCAGCTGGTCTCTCTGGGATTGTACTAATGTGAAAGCCACATTAACATCAGGGATTCTGTGTTTCTGTACTTATTTACAGCGTTCAGACGCTGAAATCTGATTTATCCTCTTATGCCACGTGACTAAACGCTGAATGACAGTCAACAGAATATTCTCTGGATATTAATCCTCTTGTTTACGGTCCGAAACATCTCGTGTCATGCCGACTGTTTCAGACAGTAGCCATCTTGTTCTCTTCCCTCAGTTGTGATGTAACATGATTTCAATAATTACAGCATTTATGCCGTGATAAATTGTGCATGAAATGCTCAAGATTTGCGTTGTTGACCCCGATTGTGTGAATTTGGCTCAGAGTTGTAGGCTGGATTAAATGTTTTTAGCTGGAAATGATCATGCTGAAACACCAACGTTTGTTGTCTTACCTTTTTATGTGCATACATAATATGCAGTAATGCGGTGCTCATGTTTGGTTTTGAAACTGTGTTTTTCTTGCGTTTTGGTGGATTCATTGTCTGCTTCTATTTTGAGGTTCCTCAATAAAACATGCCCTGATAAGAGTGTCAGATTATTGTTTGACACACAGTAAGAAAGTTGCATGTGATCTAATGCTACGTCGTTTTCCGTGTGTTTTGCACTCATCGATTTGCATCGTATTCTAATGCGGTGGTGTGTGGTGACATCATCACCTTGGCAACCTCTCCATAGAAACTGCTAAAGTCAAACAGCGGGAACATATTGACCATTCGCATGTTCTGAACGGCCTCTCTTAAATGAGCTTCTGAAATCGTCACGTCTCAAAAACCCCACATTCCTGAGGAACAAAGCACTTCTTCCTTAAATACATTGTTCAAAAAATATGCCTAATCTTGTTCCCTGTTCTGTCTTTTTCTGCATTTTAGCTTCTGCATTAGTCTGTTTATTCTTGAAACTGCCTTTTTAGTATCTCATTTTTATTTCTCGTGTGATTGTTCCTCATTTGTGTTAAAACTTCCGCTAAAAGACTAAGTGTTAGGGGTGTAACTATATATCGTGTCAAAACAAAAAGTAACAATAGTTATCAGTTAAGAACTATACAGAAGGTCACACATGTTTATTAGGGGCACTTGTATCTGTTGGCGTTCTTCTTCCACTCTGGAAGTCTAGGGCAGCCTTAGAAATGCTTGGGGGAAAATTGAAATTTGGCACACTGATGGAGCTCAGTCCCACTTAACCACACCGATTTTGGAGTCTCTAAATCAGTGCCTGTAGCGCCACCACCTGTTCAAATTTTTCGCTCATGTTTATGCTAATAACTTTTGAACCATAAACAAAACAACAATTCACTCAACTGCACCCTGTGACGTTATTTCCGTCATGGAAATTTTCCTGCCATTTAGAATTTTCCGAAAAACCTACTTTTTCGAACTCCTCCTAGGCCGTTGTTCTGAATTTCACGAAAATTGAACCAGATCATTTTCAGACCATGATGACAAAAAGTTGTGGAATTCAAGTTGATTTGTCAAACCATTGTCAACAAACGTGCAAACAAATTTTAAGTAACACATAACGTATCATTACGAATCTCTGTATGGTCGTCGATGCCCTGAAGGTCTGAGAAGTTTCGGACCAGAGCCACCTAGTGGTAAAATCAATATTCAAATGCTTATAACTTTGGGTGTGGCTGACTTATTTTCATGTTATTTTCATCTCCTTGGTTTCCTGAATCTTGCCGAGTCCATCGATACCAAACATGATAGGTTTCGCCTTATGGTTATGAAACGTTGTGATTTAGCGTTTAGACAACATTCGTGAATATCTTTGAAACTTTGATAGTAAGTGGTAAAAAAATGCACTCAAAGTCAGGTGTGGGTCATTTTTAATGTGTTCATACATATAAATGTCTATAACTCCTAAATGAAATGAGATATTTTCACCAATTTGGCACACTTATGTATGGGGGCACTCTGAGGACACACACAAAAAAGTGGCGGACTGCGCCTCTTGATGCCGCTATAATTGAACAAAATATGAAACTGGCTGTAACTACAGTACTGTTGGTCTGATTGACTTCAAAATTGACATGCAGTGTCTTTGTCTCAGTTGCTATTACAGTCCATTATGACATTGTTGGTCTGCTACTAGCTTCCTTGTTTGCTTCTGTTGTGCTTGGCCCCTTTTTTGCTGCTTGCAGGTATATTTAATTATGATTAAACATGATAATGCAAGAGAAACCAGACATTAATGGGTCTGCACATGAGATGCACGAACACTGACAGCCATAATGCTTAAAGTGCAGCCGGTTCAGTACGATTAATCTCTTTGTAGCCTCAGTAACATGCAATGTTACTTGCATGCATTGTTAAAACTAACAATGAACAGTTGTTTTTATTAACTAACATTAACAAAGATTAATACATACTGCAACAAATGTATTGCTCATTGTTAGTTAATGCTTTAAGTAACAAACTAATAGACCTTATTGTAAAGTTACCATATATATGATTTTATAGGTTTTGTATTTTCAGAACACAATATAAATTGAGGATATAAAATGATCGCATTTACTATGTTCCATAAGCTTAAAGTACTATGAATGTATAACTTTTTTTTTATAATGTGCATTATTACATTCATTAAAATATAAACACTCATGAAGTTAAGAACATTCAATTAAAGTAAGCAGCATTTACAGAGAGCTTGAAGTGTTTCATTAAGCATGTGAATGTAATTTCAAGTATGTTATGTAACACATTTCATAATGCGTCTCTCATAGCACAGTGTGTCATGCCTGATCCCCCACAAAGCACACATGGTAATTAACAGAGGCAAATATTGATGCTGCTGAAGAGGCTGATGTAGGTCACTGAGAGCGTTCAGATGTCACTGCTAACTACACGTCCATGATCGTGGCGTCACTAGCTCCCAGAAGCTTGTCTGTTTTGAGAAAATGCAAACACTTGTTAAATATGATTTATGGCATTACTGTACTCTGAAGAGAGCACACACACATTTAACAACCTTATAGTAAATCGTTACCAACTAATTATTTTTTTTTTTTTACCAAACCTTTTTGACTTGCATTGAAAGGGTGATTTACTCAAAGTGACCCTGCAGTGCCACCAAGTGGATGTTGTTTCATTTTTTTTAAAATACCATTTGTACAGTTCTATAACGTTTTTTGCCACCTCTATTCTGCTATGTCTTATTTCATAACTTTATATAGCTTTTAAAATTGTTCTGCTTTATTTCTGAGCTGTTACCACATCGCACACCATCTGTCTGTGTTTTTCAGTTAGCTTTGCTGCTCTTGTGACCTAATCCTGGACAGAACTTAATCGTCACTGTCAATCGTGAGGCATCTGCACTTTGAGCCTTCGTGATCAAACAGTGATCCATTAATCAAAGTTTTTATTGTGCGCTCGGGAACTTTGGCCTTGTGTAGCGATTAAAGAGGACCGGGGAATCCTGCAGTGATACAGTGAAGTGGGTTCTGGTGTGTGGAAACTTATTTCTGCCACAGAATAAAAAAATAAAAAAAGGTAATTGCAACCTTTTTATCACAAAAAAGTTACTTTATTTTTTGTATTCCATGGAGGAAACAACAAAAAACTATTACGAGAGAAAAAACATCAACTTTGATGCGTAAACTCTGTAAACCTAGGGGGAAAAAGTCTGAATTGTGAGATGTAAACTCGGGATTGCGAGGAAAAAAGTCAGAATCGCGAGATGTAAACTCGGGATTACTAGAAAAAAAGTCCAAGATGTAACTCGGGAACGAGAAAAAAAGTCAGCGAGATGGCGAAATCGAATGTAAACTCGGATTACTAGAAAAAAAGTCGAATTGCAGATGTAACTCGGGAAAAAAGTCAGAATTGCGAGATGTAAACTCGGGATTGCGAGGAAAAAAGTCGGAATTGCAAAATGTTAACTCGGGATTACGAGAAAAAAAAGTCGGAATTGCGAGATGTAAACTCGGGATTACTAGAAAAAAGTCAGAATTGCGAGATGTAAACTCGGAATTTACAAGGAAAAAGTCAGAATTGCGAGATAAACTCAGGATTACTAGAAAAAAAGTCAAATTGCGAAAATTTGGGATTACGAGAAAAAAGTCGGAATTGCGAGATGTAAACTTGGGATTACTAGAAAAAAGTCAGAATTGCGAGATGTAAACTCGGGATTACGAGAAAAAAAGTCGGAATTGCGAGATGTAAACTCAATTTACAAGAAAAAAGTCAGAATCGAGATGTAAACTTATTACGAAAAAAGTCGGAATTGCGAGATTCAACGGATGCGAGATGTAAACTTGGGATTACTAGAAAAAAAGTCAGAATTGCCAGATTAAACTTGGGATTACGAGAAAAAAGTCGGAATTGCGAGATGTAAACTCAGGATTACTAGAAAAAAAGTCAGAATTGCGAGATGTAAACTCGGGATTACGAGAAAAAAAGTCGGAATTGCAAAATGTTAACTCGGGATTACGAGGAAAAAAGTTGGAATTGCGAGATGTAAACAAAATGGAGGGAAAAAGCTGCGGTTATCTTTTTGATTTTTAAAAAAAAAAATGTAAAAAAAATTTTATACCGTGGCGGAAGCAAGCTTCCGTACTGTTCAGTTCTTACCCCAGTTCGCGGGCAGTGAATCTGTGCGTACCACTCCAGACAGTACAGACAGACATGGATGCCCTGACCGATGAACAGACACGTCCACATGATGATGTTCCAGACCGGACTCTTCCGTTTGTCGTTCATGGCGAAGTTGAACACCACTGGAAAGGTGAAAAGGTAAACTCTGCATGACTGTTTGTGAAAGTTTTAGAAATGCATTGACTGAGATCAGAATTTTCATAATTCAGTTCTGTATGTTCAGCAACAGGTTCTCTTGCTCTCTTACCACCGATACCCGCGAATGTACAGAACATCACCGGGTAGAAGAATCCGAAGCCCATGGTGAAGGCGTACTCATGAACTAGTGCAGAGACGCCAAAAACAGAGAGTGTGGCCACCGAGCGGAGTTTAGAGCCTGACAGCTGAGGGGTTCAGCAGAGATTCATGGTCAGAGATATTAAAACACGACACGCATTTCAGGAGAGATTTAGGAGTGTCAGTTCTCACCCAGAGGAAGTCTCTGTAGCCGTAGTAATAAAGCCAGTCGTGGACGACGATGTTCCATGTGCGGTAATAATTGGAAAAGGAAGTCGAGTTCCACCAGTCCTGATGAAACAGAGACGCGAGACACTCCCTAAATGCTTTAGAATGATTTTTCATTGTTTCATGTGAACTAATGTTAACAAATGGAACCTTATTGTGAAGCGTTTCCAACTTTTCTATGTTTATATGAAGAAAATATTAAATAGAATATAGTTGAAAACTACTAGAGTTCACTTACTTTGTAAAACATCCGGTCAGCGAAACGCAGAATCTCAGCGAAAGTGTTGAGCCAACAGTGCAGAAATGCGTAGAAGCCCAACATAAATATGAGCATCCCTGAACATAAAATCACACACACTGCCTGAGAAATTCAATACTAAAGTTATTTCTTAATATTAACTAATAGTCTGCACATCCCAGGTGACATCATCCGAAATGGAAAGTTGTTCCAGAGGTGAATTATTGCATTTTGATTAAAGTTAATGAATAGTTTGTACTGATGAATTGGATCAGAAACATGTATTAAGAAAGTACATTTTTATTTTTTGTTGACTCTGTGCATGTGTGTGAAACTCTTGCAGAAGCCTTACACTGTACCTGGGAAAGCGGCGTGGAAGAGCGCCAGGATGAGCGTGCGTGTGCTGAACGGCTGGTTGCTCTTGTTCCTAAACACAGGGATGCACAAGCGCACCAGGATGAAGTACAGATAGAACAGACTGGCCAAGATCTGTGAGGAGACAGAGGAACACGAGAGGTGGGCGAATCTCATGAATCTAAAATTTGACTCCAAAATATATATATATATATATATATGTTAATATACACTATTAACATATATTTATTTATTTTTAATTAGACAATTAAACACCTGATAATACTGACAGTCAAGTCAAGTCACCTTTATTTATATAGCGCTTTTTACAATGCAGATTGTGTCAAAGCAGCTTTACAGATTGAGTATAAAACCATCTGCAGACTTTTTTTAATTATATTTTTTATTTCTTAGTTTATTTATATTTTGGTCCTGACACCTATCCGCTGGGAGAGTGCCGTGATTGCTTTAATTTCTGTGTTAAATATATAAATATATAAGTAAAGTTGCAGATCATGGTAGTGTTTGTTGTATACTAAATTTAATTTGTGCTATTTAAAAAATATAAATTGTTGATTTTGACTGTTGACTGAGGGGGGAATGTGTGTCATTACCATGAAAATATTACAATTCAAAACAAACTTTTTTTTCTTTGTGCAAAATACGATTTCTTTTTTTTTTTTAATTTAATTTTTTTGGGTGAAATATGACCCAGGCATGTGTTAGTCAATCCCACCTTTAGACAGTTCATGCCAACGTAGTTCCATCTGATGTACGGGTTTCTGAAAGGGAACAACAAACAGTGAGGATATTGATTTTTAAGTTTGTCAAGACGTAATACAGTTGTACGGCACAACAAGAGGCGTTTACCGCGGGTAGACCTCACGGTAGATCAGAGTCGGGCAAAACAGGAAGTACAGATAGCTGGAGAGGGACGGATACCGCAGCGATTCATCTGGGGAAAAACAGACGTGAAGATCAGCTGTGTTTCAGTATATAAAACTTTCAGTATATTCAAACTTCTGCAGTCAGAATCTGAAGCGTGTCAGTAGGTTTTCACAGCATTACCCTTCTGTGGCGTGTGTTTTGAGGACGGCTGGTGTGGTTTCACGGATAAACGAGTAACTCTTCATTAAAAATCTGATCTGTGGAGTAAAAGCAGGATTTGCACACAGACATGAGAAAACATCTCAACTCACAAACTACGGGTTCAGTTCTCTGTTAGTCAAAACGTATCTGCCCCCAGTTTTGTCCGTTAGGCCGCTGACCTCTTCCCTGACCTCTGCTCTATTTGAGCATATCTGTGTGTTACTGTTTTGATATGCATGATATGCTGCCAATAATTTTGTGATTTATTTAATTTGGCAAAGGGCAGCAGACTTTGGTCATCGTTGGCACAAACCACTGGGCACTGCTTCAATTCTGGCACAATATTATTAAAACCAGGTTAGTTATCCATTAATATATTAAATGTCTATCTTTACAGTATTTGATGTAATGACACATTAAATATTATATGATATAATTTATTAAATTACATGTATATACATTTATATATATTGCATATACAGTTGCATGAAAAGTATGTGAACCACTTGCAGAATCTGTGAAAATGTGAATAATTTTAATAAAATAAGAGAGATCATACAAAATGCATGTTATTTTTTATTTAGTACTGTCCTGAGTAAGATATCACATACTTTTTCTTGCAACTGTATATGTAATTTCATAATTGAAGTATTTTAAGTATACAGTACCTGTTCTAATATGATGATGAATCGTGATGCGGGTGGCAGCTGATAATGCAGGATGACATACACTGGAAATATTCCCAGCATGCTCATCTGAGCCGCACACAGTACGAGCGCTGACCCCGCTGACACACACGTCCTCCAGCGGCTGCTGTGGTACAGTCCGCCCCAAACGCGCAGAACGTGGTACGGCCCGAGCAGAGTGTAGCCGAACATGAGCATCCAGGCCCAGATGACCGTATTCAACTGACCGAACGCGTAATAAAACAGATCAAAGTCCAGAACCAGCCTGAAATATGCAAACACTCGCTGTCAGGCATATTTCAGTGTAATTGTCTGTTTTTGATGCTTCTTTTATATATATATACATATATGCACACTCACCTGCCATGGTCGATGTAGTCCACTGCTAAAGTGCTCATGACAAACAGGAATAGAGCAGCGATGAACATGTGGTAGATGGTCCTGATGTGACTGATCTCAAATAACTCACTGGAGAGAGAAGAACAGGTTGTCCTTTGGTTAAAATATTATTAATAATAATAATAAATATAGCTGCAAGCAGCAATTAAGGGGCCAAGTGCAAAGAAGGCACGATAAGTCACGCCACCCTGGCTGGGAAAGTCAGACCAACTGCAGCATTGAGCAATTAAAGACATTTTAAGATGATTGTAGGCTGAAAACGTATAAATACAATGACTAGTAATATTATTTAATGGTTTATCACGTTCGACCAATAGGTGGCACTGTGTCCAAACTGTTGTGGCGTGGTCACAGTAAGGTGTCAATGACGCACAGTAGGTTTGGTGTCAATATGACAAAGCGTTGCGGAGATACAGCCTCACTTCTGACCACAAGGTGGCGCTGTCTTGAAACTTTGAGTACCTTCAGGGCCTGGTACTGATGGCACATACCGAGTTTCGTAATGATACACCAATGCATTCGTAAAGTATAGCATTTTATATCATAATACTGTATTGAAGTTAGCGGCAATATCATGTTTTGTTCAATTACAGCGCCACCAAGTGATGCAATCACGCCAATTTTTTTTGTGTCTTCAGCCCATACATAAGTGTCAATTTCGGTGAAAATATCTCAATTATAGACATTTACATTTTATGAGCACACAAAAAATGACCCATGGGCGATGAAAGTTGTTTAAACATTAAATCGCAACGTTGCACTAACCATAAAGCAAAACTTTGTACGTTTGGTATCGTTGGACTTGGGAAAGATTCAGGAGTCTAAAGTTAGGGTTAGCATGAACATATTTTTGTTTTCACCACTAGGTGGCACTGGTCCTAAACTTTTCAGGGTCCTTCAGCGCATCGTGCTGATGACCCATACCGAGTTCCGTAAAGATGCGTTAATAAAATAACATAAAAAACATTTTACATGGCTGATATGGGAAAATTAGATATCATTCGACTTGGCATGCAGCCCCGAATATAACCAGTTTTATGATTTTTAGGCAAACCGTTCAGAAGTTATAAGCAAAAATAACAATTTTCGTATCTCCGGACCAGTAGGTGGTGCATGTAGCCTCAGGTCATGTTTGTGATGACACATACCAAGTTTGGTCTGAATACGATAAAGCGTTGCGGAGATACAGCCTCACTTTTGACCACAAGGTGGCGCTGTCTTGAAACTTTGAGTACCTTCAGGGCCTGGTGCTGATGGCACATACCGAGTTTCGTAATGATACACCAATGCATTCGTAAAGTGTAGCATTTTATATCATAATACTGTATTGAAGTTAACATCAATATCATGTTTTGTTCAATTATAGCGCCACCAAGTGATGCAATCACGCCAATTTTTTTAATGTGTCTTCAGCCCATACATAAGTGTCAAATTCTGTGAAAATATCTCAATTATAGACATTTACATTTTATGAGCGCACAAAAAATGACCCATGGGCGACGAAAGTTGTTTAAATGTTAAATCGCAACGTTGCACTAACCATAAAGCAAAACTTTGCACGTTTGGTATCGTTGGACTCGGGAAAGATTCAGGAATCTAAGCAGATGACTCCCGTGAGTCATCAAAGTTAGGGTTAGCATGTACATATTTTTGTTTTCACCACTAGGTGGTGCTGGTCCTAAACTTCTCAGGGTCCTTCAGGGCATCGTGCTGATGATCCATACTGAGTTCCGTAACAATGCGTTAATAAAGTACAACATTTTACATTGCCATGGAAAATTGGATATCAATCGACTCGGCATGCGGCCAATTTTATGATTTTTGGGCAAGCCGTTCAGAAGTTAAAGCAAAAATAGCTATTTTTCTTATCGGCCAGTAGGTGGCGCATGTAGCCTCAGGTCATGTTTGTGATGACACATACCAAGTTTGGTCTAAATACGATAAAGCATTGCCGAGATACAGCCTAACGTCCATTTTTGCGAACGCTACGTAAAATTTGATCGCACGTTAGTCAAGAACAGTTTGACAAATCTATACTGATACTAGCTATAATCATAGAATTCTATTAATATAATGATGCAATAATAATAATAGGCTGAGTCTCTGGGTGGTTGCTAGGGTGTTGCTATGTGATTGATAAGGTGATAAGATTTTTTTCACCTCTTTTATCATCGATCGACTTCATAATCGGCACTAATAGTACTTACTCCAGCAGTGAGCATCTGGCTATAAACACCTTCCCCTGCTCCAGTTTGTGCCTGAAAATCAAAATATATCAGAAACATTTTCCAGAGCGTAACACCTTCTGCATGACAACTGATTGGCAGGATGTGACATCACAGCAGCTCTCACCTGTTGTTGGTTCCCGTCTCGTCCGTGTGTGTTTGTGTGTTTGTGGACAGAGACTGCATCGAGTCTGTGAGCGCTCGCTCCAACGCCTCATTCACCTGAGTCTGAACGTATCTGATCACCGCCGCTTTCATCCTCTGCTCAGAAACAGACGTGATGGAGCAGTGTCACATGATCAGATCATGTGATGGAGCAGTGTCACATAATCAGAACATCAGCTACAGCAATACCTGCTCCATTAAACCCTGCTGGAGGAGCTGATCTTAGACCTCAGACTGTGTCAGTCAAAGGGTTGTGCTGGAGGAGACTTTACACAGTGCTCACCTCTTGCATTGTCATACATGCATAAATGCTGTGAAGTTACTTCCATCAAGAGGTGCATCAGTTTTTGGTCAAGATCTTGTATGACGATGCAAGAGTTGAACACTGTAAAGTGTCCTCCATGCTAGAAACATAATCACAGTAAAGGCCCCAGTACACTTCAAACGAAGTTCTTTTTCGTTCTTCGTTTAGGAGTAAAACAAAGTTCAAAATGCGTGACCAGCGATATGCTGTAATCGAACATGTGACACTGCTGAGATCGACGGTTAGATGAGTATGTAAATATGTGCCGTGCACTTTCTTCTCATAAACACAACAAAAATGAGGAAACAGTAAGCATTTATTACAGAAAGCATAAGAAAAGCGTCTGATCATAACAGCATGGGTATGTTAGCATGAGCTCTGCAAATTAGCGCTCCAGTCACGTCACGTCTTCATATCGCACTTTATTCAATAGATTGATTAAAATCAAGCAGCTTTACAGCATCAAACATGAAAAACAGTGTCAGTGCCTCATTTTTTTACAAACACAACTTCATTTTGTACTATAAAGCGGCTATCCAGTGTGTTCATGTTTTCACCCGCGGAGATCTTACCTCGACGAACTCAAACACACGAAATGAGTCAAAGACGCGTCCCACGCGAGAGAAGGCGGAGCCTCAGCGCACACCTCCTGTTACGTTATCGTCACTGACCAATGGCAGTACGAAGGTGTTTTGCAGCTGGAGCGAACTTTTCCTGATAGTTCGCTTCCGCAGGCCGTTTCGAACTTCCAAAAAGAACACAAAACGAACTTCGTTTTGGCCTGATTTTGTTCGAAATGACGTCACATCAGTTCGTTCTTTGATTTCGTTTGAAGTATACCGGGGCCATAATAATGATCTAATCCTTCTTAAGCAGTTATAACTGTAAAAAAATGAATAAAATTTACACAGTAAAATACAGTTTTCCATTGAAACACTAATATACCATAAAAACAATGCATTTTGGGTAATATTTGTCATTTTCAAGAAAGTAGCCTATAGGTAACTTGCTCTAAAACAATAAATATATATATATATTATATGGTTTCAATGGAAAATTGTAAACTTTATTCATTTTTTACAGTTATTTTTTAGAGTATACTTGAATCCAACAGTGATTTTTTTTTTTTTTGTATTTTTTTATTTATTTATTTATTTTTTGGCCAGGCAGTTTATATTTCTTCATAAAAATACTTGTAAATAATTTATCTAAGATTTTTTTTAAATATTAATAGTAAGTTATATATATATATATATATATATAATATATATATATATATATATATATATATAAATGTATGTATATATATGTAGGGACTTTATTTTTTATTTATTTTATTTATTCTCTCTCAAAAAAAAAAAATGTGGATATATTTTTAATTGCAAATTAAAAAAAAAAAAAAAAAAAAAAAAAAAAAAATATATATATATATATTATATATATATATATATATTATATATATATATATATATATATATATATAATATATACTGCCATAACATTTTTTGAATAATTAAAAGACAAAAAAAAAAAAAAAAATACTAATGGTATCAATTTTCTTTTAACAAAACATTTTTTCCAGTCTTTTTAAAACTGGATTATCCTGTTGTTTTTCACCTGCATGTCTTCCTCTCTCTGTGTCCTCTCTCTCATGTTTGTGTGATTATCATCTGCAGACACAGAATACAGTATTCATGTACATTGTCTGAGAAGAATAAAGCATCATATGATCAGCGCAGACTCACGCTGTCTGATCGAGCCGTTCTCGGAGGGACGCTGGTTTCCACCGGCTGTCCGGCCACCGGTGCGACGCACCGCGCTGCTGTCATGTGATGACATCGTGACGTCTCTGAGGGGTTTAATCAATCAGAAGCGTCTGAGATAGACAGAAGATGTGTTTGTTTCTGTGGAGATGAAACAAGCTCTTGATGTTTCATTCTAATGCATCATATGACCTTTTGAACCCTGCAGAAATGACCTGAAGTTACCCGTGCTGTATTCCCTGATCTCTAACACTGAATGTAAACAGAGCTGATCTTTGGCTGGGGAGGGTCTGTTCACTTCACGACCGACAGTAACCTTCAGACTCCTCACTGAACTGAGAGAAGAGCTGCTCACCTCACAGACACATCAGAGTCAGGAGCAGATATAATGAATCTAATTCATGGTCACGGCTAATAAATGATGTTGGAGATAAAACAGGAGATACAGACGCAGAATTCAGAAGTTACTTCTTAAAGGGTTAGTTCACCCAAAAATGAAAATAATGTCATTAATTACTCTCCCTCATGCCGTTCCACACCCGTAAGACCTTCGTTCATCTTCAGAACACAAATTAAGATATTTTTGATGAACCACTATATATTTGTCCGAACCGCTGATTCGACACGCTGATTCATAACGCTCCGAATCTTCCTGAAGCAGTGTTTTGAAATCGGCCATCACTAAATAAGTCGTTTTTTTGGCACCAAAAATATTCTCGTGGCTTTATAATATTAATATTGAACCACTGTACTCACATGAACTGATTTAAATATGTTTTTAGTACATTAATGGATCTTGAGAGAGGAAATGTCATTGCTGGCTATGCAGGCCTCACGGAGCCATCGGATTTCATCAAAAATACCTTAATTTGTTTTCAATTAAAAAGCGAATCAATCAAAAAATTCTATATATACTGTAATATTACTATAATATGGTATTATTCTGCAGTAAAATTATTACTTATTACAAATTAAAAGCAATGCTGAAAGTAGCACCATGATGTTTAAACAGTACAATTAAATATGGCATAATTCTTTTGAATAAGAATTTGGGAGGGAAAAACGATTGCCATATAATATTAAAACACAAATACAAAGCTTTCTGTGAACAATATAAGTTTTCCTTATTTATCGTATTATTTATTTTTGAAGTGAAATATGTCCTGACTGATTTCAGGAGATTCACCCTTATATTTCAATATATATTTAAAGTAATAAAGCCCGCAGTAAATGATTTTAACGACTGAAAGTGAATCTTAATGATCATGGACTCACCTCCGCTGGTCTCTCCTCAGCTTCAGTGTTTCTGTCGTCTGTACGAGTGTTTATACGTGAGCTTTGATCACAGTTCTTCTACACACCGTTATCGATCTGTTTACGCTGAATCTGCCCTGCTGACCCTGTGTTCGCTGTCAGTCACTCTACTGTATGTACAGAATTTTTTCTTACCATTATTTGAATGTTTTCTGATGTAGATATGGACACTTGATCTAATGAATGATGTTCACACATTTTTGATCTTATATTTTTGGAATTTTTTTTCATATTTCTCTACTCTAAACGGTGGTTTTCACAGCGAAGAACCATTTTTGTTTCCCCAAAGAATCACAGTTTTCTTAGTGTGAAGAACATTTTAACTTTTTCCCCTGTAAAGAACGTAAAAGGTTCTTTATGGAAACATCAACGCCAGTAAAGAGCCTTTATTTTTAAGAGTGTAGATTCAGAAAACACTGACGTTCATCAACTGGATTCTCTTTATTGAAACGTTTTTAATGGAAAGTTCTGCTACAGGCCTGTTTGTCCATCATGCATGACAAAAACCAAACACAAAAAGGCAAATTATAACACAAATCCTCCAGTCCTTCATACAGATCTTCACCACACATGTGCCATTATTCACATTTAGTAAGATGATGCACAGAATCTCTTTAAAACTAGTTCAGAAACCGCATGAGATCTTAAATAACGGTATTTTTTAAGGCTAGAAACACCCACATGTATTATATCTTTATGAATGCGTTATCTAATCAACCTATTCCTGCTCACGAGTTACTGTACGAGCCTCAGTGAACGTGCAGAATGACTGAAATCACTTACAGAACCTTTGAAGTGTTACCAAAAATATATATTCTTCTCATAACCTGACTCGCTTATCCTGACTGACAGATCAAGATGTGGACAGGTCAAAGGTCAGACCATACACACACACACACACACACACACACAAAAGAATGTCTCAGTATCTGATCAGAGTTCACACTAACTGATGTGACGTGTCTGATCACGTGTGTGTGTGTGTGTGTGTTTCTCACACATCTGAATTTATAAAATGTCAAGATTTCTCAACTCCATTTATGATGTATAAAATCCTGATTCTAGGAACAATCTGATCTACTGAGTAGAATTCTTAATATTTTTAATCTTTTATTATCGAATGTCTCTTATGGAAGCTTGTTTCTGCCACAAATTACAAAAATGAAAAGGGTAATTGCAGCTTTTCTCAGAAATGTGAGAGAAACGGTTGCTATTACCTTTTTATATTTTATTCTGTGGCAGAAACGAGCTTCAGTTCTCTGTAGAGTTTGTTATTACAGGTAATAATAAAGTTATTTTCTTTATCCAACGATACTGATAACATAAATAATGCATACAAATCGCAACAAAAGCTACTCTGTCCTTTAAATATGAGTATAAAAATAGTTACAGCTACAGAAAAATAGCTACAGAATTTGATCACAACACACTAATGTAGACGATTCCGCATCACAGACGGATTCTGGGTCGTTCTCAGGAAACGCATTTATCTCAGATCACATGCTTTTTTCATTAGAATATCTGCTAATTTGCATGTCCTCATTTATCACTGAATTTTAATTCTGCATTTTCTCTAGTAATAATGATTACAGTGATGCTACTGGAAAAGATGAATGACTGTTGGTACTAATATGTAGAAAGCCTGTAGGATTGTGGGTAAATCAGCCATTGAAAACCCACATTAGATGTTGAATTAAAGTGTTTTCTGAGAGCGACCCGTCTGCTGATGACCGCTCCACCTCCTTCATCTCACGGTTTTTGCAGCAGAAGCTCTTCATCTCTGGACTACATGCAGCCCGAGCGCTTCTGTCAGAGTTTGAAAGCTGAATTTGATGTTATGTGACGGATTCGAGTGAGCTGACGGTTCATATTCATCACTGGAACTGCAGGCAACATGCAAATATATATATATATATATATATATGTATATATATATACAGAGGAGAATTCAGAAGTACAGGTCGCCTGGAGAGAAACAAAAACAACATGGTAAATATTACTTGTCATATTTAATCACATTTTAGTAATTTAATTAATTATTTCTAAATTATATTTATAATATAACAAATATTTAATATTGTGATTTAAATATATTTATTGTATTATCATATTTTATTCATATAATAAATTATATTTTAATTATATACATAATGTAATATATGTTGATATTATTAAATATATTCAATGTATTATAATGATATTTAATAACACTTATAATATAAATAAATTATAAATATATTTTTATAAATGTATTCAAATATATGATAATACATTAAATATACTTAATAACATTATAATAAATAATTTCTAAAATATTAAAGCTTTTGTACTTTGTAACTTAATACTTTTTTGTATTTTAATTATTTATAAAACAATATTTATTAATATTTATAATGTAATACATATATTAATATATTATTAAATGTTTAATGTATTATAATATTTAATAAGTTATATAATTCATAAATATACATTTTAAATATTATAATTTCATAATTTATTAAATGACTAAAAATATTAAATGTGTTAAGTAATATATTAAATATATATGTAATAATTGAATAAATTATTATAAATCATTATATATTATAATGTAATATATATATTATTGAATATTTAATGTATTACATAGTTTTAAGTAATTTAATAAAAATTTTTTAATATAAAAATACATGGTATAAATACAAAATACCATGGTATATAGAAAAAAAGGACAGTATTGTAAGTAATACATTAAATATTTTTAATAACATATAATAAATATATTAATTTGTTTTTGTAATTTTATAAATAATTAAATTACTAAAAATATTAAATGTTTTTGTAATTAAATATTAATTAATTACAATATTTAATAATATAATTATTTATAATGTAATATATATTTATATATAATAAAATATATTTAATGTTTTATATTTATATTTTATAATATAAGTTATATTATAAAAATATAGTATATATATATTAAATTTAATTTCATAATTTATTAAATTACACAAAAATAATTAAATGTATTATAATAAATGTCATATATTTAATAATATTTTAATAATTTAATAAATTATACAATTTAATAAGTAATAATAGTAAGTAATAAGTAATTTAATAAACTATTTCTTAATATACAAATACTGTTCATTTGAAACATTAACAGCAATACCATGTTTTTTTTTTTTGTTTTTTTGTTTTTTTGTAAATGAAAATACCATGGTATTACCAGAAAAACAGGACAGTTCTGCTATTTGATTGATCAGAGCTGGTCCAGTTCTGCAGTAGTTCTGGGTCAGTTCACCTGTTAGTGTCGCTGTACCGCTGGTGTTTAGCTGGCGGCGGGCAGCTCTTGACCAGTGTGTTTGTGCTGGAGGTCATCTGAGCGCTCATCAGTGACGGACGCAGAGCGACACACGCTGGAAACATCATCAGAGGCAGTTATTACAGTACAGTATGAGCTTTACAGTCACACACCTGCATGCTTACCTGTTATCATTCACATCTCTGCCATTTCCTGTTGAAATAAGTATGAATATGTATTACTATACTGATAATGAGAACAAAAAATAATGATAAAAAGATGGCGTGAAGCGTCTTCACCGTTGGTGGCGTTGAGTTTGTGTGTGGAGTTCAGGTGTGTGTCGTCCGCTGACGGCGTCCTGTTCACATGAGGAACACACACACGTCTGACATCAGCGCTAGTAAAAACACAGTCAGACGTGATCCATAAACTCTGTTACTCACTCGCTGGACTCGGCTCTGGCTGAAGTTACTTTGGGTTTTTCACTGGCGCTGTTGAACATCACATTGCTGAATGTGATTGGCTCATCTCTGCTGCGCATGAACATGTGATTGACAGGTAAGGAGGCGGGGTAATGTCCTGGACGAATCGGTTTGGCTGAGGGCAAAAAAATACAGTTATAACTGTAATAATATTATAATATTTATATTTATTTAACATATTATACATGTTATTAAACATTTAATGCATTACTTATCTGTTAAATAATATCTTTTGTAATTTAATTTATTTATAACGTTTTAAATTTAGTAATTTTATATTTATTTATAATATAAAAGTTATGAACTATATTTAATGCATTATCATATTTAAAATATTTTTAGTAATTAATACATTTATAAATTGTATAATATTATATTTATAATATAACATTTATTTATAATATAAATGTTATTAAATATAATGTATTATCATATTTAATAATATTTCTAGTAATGTAATAATTTATACAATCATAATATATTATAATATATATATATTATATATAATGTATTACTTATAATTTTAAAATGTAGTTATTATATTTATATTCACATTTAATATTTTTTAGAAATTTAATCAATTATTTATAAAACTATAATATCATTTAGAATATAACATTTATTTATCATATAAATGTTATTAAATATATTTAAGTATTGTCATATTAATAATATTTTTAGTATTGTAATTATACAATCATAATATTATATTTAAAATATTATATATTTATCGTAATAAAATGTTATACATGAAATATATTTATTACTTACTATATTTAGTAATTTAATATATTTTTTTAAATATTTAATATTATAACTAATATTTATATATTATTAAATATAATGTATTATAATAGTTTATAATAGTAATTTAATAAAGTAATTTTTAAATACGTTTTTATTTTTAAATCTTAATATTTATTATCATTTTTTTCATGATATGAGGAATCATCAATATATCAGTAACATTATATATCATGATACAGTTAATTTGTGCTGAAATTTAACAAAAATCATGTGATAATGGCTATTTTTGGCTTATACAGTGAATAAAATTTAATAAAATATTATTATCATATTACTCTACTCCAGTATGATCCCTCTTTAGAAACTCAGACACCCTTGTGTAAAAGAAGTGCACTTAATTGAACTGAATGTGCACTAAAAAGGCTAATTCAGTGAATAAAGTACTTCACAAATGAACGATCTCAGACGATGCTTGAGATTCATTTGGTTTAACTGCCCAGAAGAGACTAATGGCCGGCCACCAACCCAGAAATAGCCATGCAGTGCATCTTGGGAGTTGGACTGACCGATAAGAGCAGCATGAGGCCGTCGGAACGGGTTTCTGGCCCTCATGACGTCTTTGATGCGCTCTACTTCCTGTTGGTAGCGGCGCCGGGTCCTTCATGGCTCCTTCTTTAGCCTCGGTCAGCGCGTCCTCCAGCGCCCGAACCCGCTCGGCCGTCGAGCGCAGACGCTTCTCCAGCTTCGGAAGCTCGCAGCGCAAATCTGCGTTATCACGAACCAGCTGAGCGAGAGAGAAGCACAATCAAACAAAACACAATCCTGCAGTGGAAGCAGTTATATTCATGTCTCTCACATCCTTCAGATATGTAAATGAGGCTATTATAATACAATTAATAACAAGAAAACAAGATGTAAAAAATGTAACTGTAGTCAAGGTGAAGAACAAGAGTTAACATATTTAACTAACCTGTTTGTGAACTTTTGTAAGCTGTTCCAGGTTGTTCTCGAGAAAGGAGATCTTCTGTTTTCTGTGTTGAACACCCCCCGCTCTCATCCGGCTCCAGCTCAGAGCTCTGAAACACACACAATTACAGCTTCATATAAAACACATTCAGAAACACCATCGACTGTTCGAATCCAACGCGGTTTTGTGCCATCTGGTGGTTTAGAGGTAAATAAAATCAAACGCACTTTTCATTATTATATATTACAGTATTTTTAAAACATGCTTCACAAACTCTAAAAAAAGCTGGGTTGAAAATGAACAAACCCAACGGATGGGTTGTTTTAACTCAGCGAATGGGTTGTTTTAACCCAGCGATTGGGTTGTTTTAACCCAGCGATTGGGATGTTTTAACCCAGCGATGGATGTTTTAACCCAGCGAGGGTGTTTTGCGTGTTTTGGGATGCGATGATGTTTTAACCCAGCGACGGGTTGTTTTAACCAGCGACTGGGTTGTTTATTGGGATGTTTTAACCCAGCGAATGGGATTTTAAACTGGGATGTTTTTGTTTTAACCAGCGATGGGTTGTTTTAACCCAGCGATTGGATGTGGGTTGTTTTAACCCCACGTTGTTTTAACCCAGCGCTGGTGTTTTAACCCAGCGACTGGGATTGTTTTAACCCAGCGACTGGGTTGTTTTAACCCAGCGACTGGGATGTTTTAACCCAGCGACTGGGTTGTTTTAACCCAGCGATGGGTTGTTTTAACCCAGCGATGGGTTGTTTTAACCCAGCGATTGGGATGTTTTAACCCAGTTTTGGGTTTTTAACCCAGCGAAAACCCAGCTGAACCAGCGACGGGTGTTTTAACCCCAGGACTGGGTTGTTTAACCCAGCGATTGTGTTTACCCAGCGACTGGGTTGTTTTTAACCCAGCGATTGGGTTGTTTTAACCCAGCGGACTGTTTTAACAGCGACTGGGTGTTTAACCCAGCGATGGGATGTTTAAACCCTGTTTAAGCGACTGGGTTGTTTTAACCCAGCGACTGGTTGTTTGGCGATGGGAGTTTTAACCCAGCGATTGGGTTATTTTAACACCGCGAATGGGATGTTTTAACCCAGCGACTGGGATGTTTTAACCAGCGACTGGGTTGTTTTAACCCAGCGACTGGGTTGTTTTAACCCAGCGATTGGGTTGTTTTAACCCAGCGATTGGGATGTTTTACCCATGGATGTTTTAACCCAGCGAATGTTTGGGTTGTTAAACACAGCGATGGGATGTTTTGTTTTAACACAGCGACTGGTTGTTTTAACAGCGACTGGGTGTTTTAACCATGGGTGTTTTTAACCCGCGATGGGATGGCGAAACCAGCGATGCAACCCAGCGATTTGTTTTAATAATGGGATGTTTTAACCCAGTAACACCAATGGGATGTTGCGATGGATTTTTAACCCAGCGATTGGGATGTCAATAGTTGAGTTAAATAAAACTACCCCGTAGGTTGGGTCAAACATTTAACCCAACCACTGGGTTTAACCAAACTTAGGTTATTTTTAACCCAGCATTTTTTAGTGTAATGTTTTAGTTTAATGAATTAACTAATGTGACCTTACGGAGCCCCTAAAGGGACATGGCGATGGAAAAATTATATTTCAATGCTTTTTCCTTCACCGTGTCTCTTTAAGTTTTTGTGTGCTAAAGTCAGCCATAATTTAATGTTTCATGACATTTTCCAGCAGCTCAGCATGTTTTCATCGTTCCTCTTTAATCTCAGATGATTCATGAGTCTCTCGTGTTTCAGGTGTGGACGAACGCACCCGTTTAACTCGAGCCGTGAGGTCCTGAACGAACAGCTTCCTCAGATTGTGGAGCGTCTGCAGTTCACGAGCCTTTAAAGAGAAACTGTGTGTCAAACATGTCATTATATTTCATATTCTTATAAGAAACAGTGCTTTTAAACTTTCTATTCATAAATATTTCTTGAGCAGCAAATCATCATATCAGAATGATTTCTGAAGGATCATGTGACACTGAAGACTGGAGTAATGATGCTGAAAATTCAGCTTTGATCACAGGAATAAATTACACTTTACTATATATTCACATAGAAAACAGCTGTTTTACATTGGAATAATATTTCACTATTTTTACTGTATTTTCGACTTACTTCAAAACATTAAAAAAACTTTATACTAGTGTATAAAGATGTACTAAAGTCCTTGTTAAGCACTGTTTAGTTGAACTAACTGCATTTAGTATTTAAATTATACTACTTTTTCATTGAATTGTAAATAACATTTAATTAAGTGTCCAAAAACCATTACATTCAGGTCGTGTTAAACGTCACAAGGGCAGATACTCACAACGGTCTCCTCCAAACCCTTCATGTCCTGCTTGGTTTGCTCCTGTCGTTCATGAAGATATCTGCAGACACAATCCCTCAGCATCAGCTACAGCAGTGTTTATGAACGTGTCCTCATGATTTCAGTCTTTCTCGCTGGAGTCTCACCTGAGCTCCTCCAGCTGTCTGGATTTCTCGTGTTCACGTTTCTTCAGAACGCTGAACTCGATGCTCATCTGCTCCAGCTGCAGCTTCAGCCTCTGATTATCACTGAACACAAACACACAAACACACGGTTACACGCGTGACGGCGCTCAGAGACGGACAGCCAATCATTGAGAGGGTTGGAGACGCGTCTGACTCTTTGAGCTCGTCGATGATCTTCTGTTTGTGGTTGATGTCGTCGCGCAGACGGCCCAGCTGCTTGTGCTGCGGCTCGCGGTGAACGTCTGCTTTCTGCTCCGCTTTCTGAGACACAAAAATATAAATAAACATCCTCACAGCAGCAACAGATCGCCCACACCAGCAATAAATCAAAACTACCTTCATGTTTCCAGACTCGTCAGTGTCCAGTGGATTGTCCTGACCGCTGTCTGCAAACATACAGACAATAACTTTACAATCTTAATTATATATAATGTTATAATATAACGTGTATATATATACACATAGATAATAATATATATACATATGATGACTATCTCTAAGACAGACATCCATTATTTTAACTTTTTAAATGTTTTTTCCATTTGAATCCAACCATTTTTCTGCCATCTAGTGGTTTAGATGACAATAAAAGTCAATTTAGCCTCCTGTCGTACCTTATATACCATGGTATTACTAGGGTACATTTTTGATGATAGTGTGTGTACCTGCGGTCTGTAGTTTAGCGAGTTCTTCGCTCAGACAGTCATAGTTTTCTTCCAGTTGTCTTTTCTTGAGTTCCACGTTCTGCATGTATTCAGTCAGAGAGCGGATCTTCGCTTCATGCTGGAACACACACACACACACACACACACACAGAGAGAGACTTTGGCATCTGAACTGTTTGCATCTGAACATGCATGTGTATTTGTGTGTGTGTGTGTGTCCTGACCTGTGATATGAGCAGCTGACAGGACGACAGCTCTCGGCCGGTCTCCTCCATCTTGCGGTGACAGTCGGATTGTAACGCCTCCAGCTGTCTGCAGCGCTTCACCACCGACTTCAGCTCCGACTTGACTTTGCTCACATACACTCGCACCACGGCGTATTCCTCCTCCAACACACCTGACAGGTCACACGGCTGCGGGAGACACTTCACATTTACTATATACTTTCCAATAACTTTTGTTTTATTAAAGAATAAGTTCACAGAGAGATTAAAATTCTGTCATTATTCACTGATAATCTTTCCTTCAAATCTCAATCATAAATAAACCAGCAGCATTCTGATCATTCAAAATCACTTTTCAGAAGTGGATGACTGTTATGGTGCTTTAATAATATTTTATGGTGCTTTTGTTTATATTGACAGACATAGATAATATCCAGCTAACAGGGAATGTTCTCAGAAGGTTCTGGCAACGTTCTCTCAATGTTATGAACAAACATTCTTCCAGTAACATTAATAGAACGTTCATTTAAAGTTATCTGGTCTGTTCTCAAAACATTAGCACAAAAACATTATTTATACATCATTCATGGAATGTTTTTCTGAAACGTTTCAGTTGGATGTTTGTCTGACATTTTTTAAATGTTTCTACGTGTTTCAGACCATTCAGAGAACATTCAAAAGTATGTTCAAAAGTAGCGTTCAAAAGTAACGTTCAAAACATTCAGAAGTAACGTTCAAAAGTAACATTCAAAACATTCAAAGTAACGTTCAAAAGTAATGTTCAAAACATTCAAAAGTAACTTTCAAAAATAACGTTCAAAAGTAACATTCAAAAGTGGCGTTCTAAAGTAACATTCAAAAGTAACAATCAAGTAATGTTCAAAAGTAATATTCAAAAGTAACGTTCAAAAGTAGCGTTCAAAAGTAACGATCAAAAGTAACAATAAAGTAACGTTCAAAAGTAACGTTCAAAACATTCAAAAGTAACGTTCAAAAGTAACAGTCAAGTAAAGTTCGAAAGTAATAGTCAAGTAAAGTTCAAAAGTAACTTTCAAAAGTAACGTTCATAAGTAACATTCAAAAGTAGCGTTCTAAAGTACATTCAAATAAAAATCAAGTAATGTTCAAAGTAACAAAGTAAAGTAACATTCAAAAGTAACAATCAGCAAAAGTAACGTTCAAAAGTAACAAAAGTTTCAAAGTAACGTTCAAGTAACAATCAAGTAACGTTCAAAAGTAACGTTCAAAAGTAACGTTCATAAGTAACAATCAAGTAACGTTCATAAGTAACAATCAAAAGTAGCGTTCAAAAGTAACAAACAAGTAACGTTCAAAAGTAACGTTCATAAGTAACAATCAAGTAACGTTCAAAAGTAACGTTCATAAGTAACAATCAAGTAACGTAACGTTCAAAAGTAACAAGTAACAATCAAAAGTAACTTCAAAAGTAACAAACAAGTAACGTTCAAAAGTAACGTTCAAAAGTAACATTCAATAATGTAATTGCTTTGTAAATGATTCCTTTTGTTAAAATTCCAGATTTTTTAATTCTGATTTTACTTGTCACTTTTTTCTTTTTAGTCTTTTTATATGATTTTTATATGGCTTTTCTTCAGAAAACCTCATGCGTTCACACACACTCTCTCACCAGTCTGAGGTCACCGTTTCCCAGTATGAAGCTGAAGTCATTTAGATCCTTCATGAGGGTGTTTAACACCTCAGTGATGCGTTTCCTCTGCTGGCCGCTCACTTCCTGTAGCCGGGAAAACTCCGCCTCCAAACACATGAGATCCGACTGAGAGGAAGACAGAGAATTACATCTGAAATGATCAGCGTGATTAAATATTCACTGTGTGTGTGTGTGTTGGATCACTGGCGATATAATTACAAGCTCAAGGAAAGCAGTTACGGCTAACATTACAGCTGATGTTTATACTGTACTATAAATCAGACTTTTACTGCTCAATTAATACTATGCAACAAAGCAGCAAGAATAAAATCATTTGACAACAGAACTGCAGTGCGCTGGTGTGGACACTAATACAGTTATGCTTATAGTCATCTGTATAGTTGTTGTTGTGAACGGCTGTTAAGAGATGCAGTGTTTGCCGTACGGTTTTGTGCGCCAGCTCCTCGGTCAGTCGTCTGTTGTGAAGGCTCTTGTCTTCGGCCTCCTGACTCTTCTGGTCGTAGTTCAGAGCGAGTTCCTCCAGCGCCTGCAGAACCTCCTTCACTTCGGCCTTCGCGCTGTCGCTCTCCGTCTGCAGACGACTCAACTCGCTCGTCACACGCTCGCTGTCTCCACGCGACGACGCCAGCAGCTACACACACACACACACACACACACACCTATTTTACACAACAAGACTGAACTCAAATCATCCTCTATGCTGAAGTAGTTTGTCTCAAAGCTTGTCAACTGTTCTGCATAGCATAGTATGAGCAGGTGAATTAAGACGCAGCAATAGTCAGTCAGTAGAATGTCTGTCGAGGAGCATCAAAATAAAGCATTACCACATTATGCTTTTTGGAATTCAGCAAATGTTTTACCTCTTCTTGATCCAGCATTTGCTCCTTCAGTTTTTCCACCAGCTGACACTGTAAATTAATCTCATCATCCTGTCAGAGAGAGAGAAAATCAATCAGAAAGCCAATTTTTCCGTGCATCAACTACAGGCTGTTTGTGAATGTGTGTGCGCTCGCACCTTGTCGTCCAGTTGTTTGTAGAGTTTGCGTATCTCTTCCTCATATTTGCGCTGGTTTTCCTCTGGGATCGGCACACACACGCTCGGACTCTGATTGTCTAAAGCTGCGTCTTCACTGACATCAGATTCCACAGGAATCACGGCCATCAGATCCAGCGGAGCCACAGATTCACCTACACCATCATTTACTGTTACTATATTATAATGCATCTTCTGTCATTTAGTCGAATTACCTTGGTTTCACTACAGTTTTACTTCAGTAACCCTTACACTGCTTACTTCTAATGTGGAAGTACCATGGTACTTTTTAGTGGTCTAAAAACCATAGTATTACCATGGCAGATGCCCATTACTCTGGTGGTACATACTATGGTACTTTGAAAATGCTCTAGCGCCACCAACTGTTTATGCAAATAACTTTTGAACTGTAAGAAACAAAATTATTTTTTCCTCTGATTCCTTGGCTCAAGACGATTGGATTGCACCCTGTGATGCCATTTTCCGTCATTAAAATTTTTCCGCCATTTTGAACTTACTTTTTTCGACCTCCTCCAAGGCCGTTGCTCAGATATTTATGAAAATTGAACCAGATCACCTTCAGATCATGTTGACAAAAAGTTGTGGAATTCAAGTAGATTTCTCAAACCATTTTCAAAAAACGCGTGAAAGAATTTTACGTAGCGTTTGCGAAAATAGACACAAGGCTCAATCTCCTCAACGCTTTATCAAACTTGGTCCTAACAAGCATGACCTGAGGTTACATGCTGTGTTTCTGTGCAGCGCCACCTACTGACTGGAGATACGAAAATGCATATTTTTGCTTATAACTTCTGAACGGTTTGTCCAAAAATCATAAAAGTGGTCACGTTAGTTCCGGGGCGTCAAGCCAAGTCAACTTAATTTTTAGCCCATATCGGCCATTTTAGGCATCAGCCATTTTGAAATTTGTAGTAAAATGCTGTACAATGCTGTATATAAACGTATCGTTATGAAACTCGGTATGGGTCATCAGCATGATGCCCTGAATGAGTCTGAGAAGTTTCGGACCAGCACCACCTAGTGGTAAAAAAAATAAAATATTTACATGCTTATAACTTTAGATGTGTCGGACTTATTTTCACGGGAGTCATCTCCTTGGATTCCTGAATCTTTGCCGAGTCCAACGATACCAAACATGATAGGTTTCGCCTTATGGTTAGTGCAACGTTGTGATTTAGCGTTTAAACAACATTCGCGAATATCTTCGAAACCGTCCGATCGAGACGAAACCAACGTAGGAAAATCGTAAATACAGGTCGTTGACTAAACGCTAATGACCAAATGTCAAAATTTTGATAGTAAATGGCAAGAAAATGCACTCAAAGTCAGGTGTGGGTAATTTTTTATGTGTTCATACATATGTCTATAACTCCTAAATGAAATTAGATATTTTTGCCAAATTTGACACACTTCTGTATGGGGGCACTCTGAGGACACGCAAAAAAGTGGTGGGACTGCGCCTCTTGGTGGCGCTATAAGTGAACAAAATATGAAATAGGCTCTAACTACAGTACTGTTGGTCAAAATTGACATGCACTGTCTTTGTCTCAGTTGCTATCATAGTCATTATGACACTGTTGGTCTGTAAAACCATGTATTACCATGGTAAATGTCTGATGAATCTACAACCATGTTACAATCATGTTACTTTAAGGTCAAAGAGAGAAATAAGGTGTATGTTCTCACCGTTACGCCAGTGGTTAAGCTCCGCCTCCAGTCTCTGGATGTTCTCTTTCAGGTTCTTGTTCTTCTCCTTCTCCTTCTCGTATTTCCTCTTCCACTGCTCCGCCGTCAGCTCCAGGTTCACAGACGCCGTGTTCTTTATGGTCTTTGCGCTGAGAGAGATTGAGTGTGAGTGTGTGTGATGTATTTGCGAGCATGGCTTCGGTTCTGTGTGTGTTTGCTGTGTTACCGTTGTCCGAACATCAGGGTGGATTTGGTCTCGGCGTCATTGAAGGCTGAAGGTGAGCAGCAGATGAACATGGTGGTTCTGCAGTTTCCGCCCAGAGAGTCCTGCAGGATCCGCGTCATCTTACTGTCCCGGTACGGCACGTGAGTCTTCTGCACGACAGAGAGAACTTACTGAGTTTAACCTTTGGTTCTGAATGGGTTGAGGCAGTCTAGCCGTGGCTTTAGTTTCATATGCAGATGCTGCTGTGACTCACGGTGCCTTCGGCCAGAGCTGATATAACGTTTCCCAGCGCCGACAGAGACTTGTTGATGTTCTTGGCTTCATCCAGAACGGCTCCCTCCGCACCTGTCTTACTCACCTGACCGACACACAGAAAAGTTTTTTTTCTTCAAGAAATTAATACTTTTATTCATCAAGGACGCATTAAATTGATCAAAAGTGACAGTAAAGACATTTATAATGTTCTATTTCAAATAAATGCTGTTCTTTTGAACTTTTTGTTCATCAAAGAATCCTGAAAAATAAAATGTATCACAGTTTCCACAAAAATGAACTGTTTTCAACATTGATAATAATCATTAATGTTTCTTGAGCAGCAAATCATCATATCAGAATGATTTCTGAAGGATCATGTGACACTGAAGACTGGAGTAATGATGCTGAAAATTCAGCTTTGATCACAGGAATAAATTACACTTTACTATATATTCACATAGAAAACAGCTGATTTACACTGGAATAATATTTCATAATTTTTACTGTATTTTTGATCAAATAAATGCAGTCTTGGTGAGCAGAAGAGACTCTTTTGAATATCGGTTGTGTGTGTATATATATAAATACATATAATTATTAGAGGGAATTTGAATAAGAGGGCAGGATACACTAAAAAATATTTTTCAAAGTTGTAAATAAATTAAAGGTTATAAATCAAATAATACTATTTCAGTCTTTCTACTTCAAAATTTCATGTTTAATTCAATGTGTTACTTTTTGCTTCTTTTATTTCTACACAACTTGAATTTGATATCTTTGTCATGTGACATTAATGGGATGTTTTTCTCCAGTAACGTTTGTGACATTAATGAGATCTCTGTGTGATCTGCAGGTGGACACGCTCCTGTGAGGCTGAAGATGTCAGAAACACTCAAAGCACCTTCTCGCTCCCGGCCAGATCCACCAGGTAGAGTTTTCCGCAGAGCTTCTGCTCCGTCTCCACGTGCTCCTGTTTGATGCTGATGAGGAATATGCTGTGACTCCTGGAGCTGTGTTCGTTCATATCTGACACATGACATCACAGCAGTCAGATCAGCACCACAGGTTACGTTACATTCTATCGTTCTTCAAACATTATAGAAATGTTACTTTTGAATGTTCTCTGAAACTAGAAGTTACTTTTAAAAAATGTTAAATGTTTCATTTAAAAAACACTCCAAGAACAATGTATAAATAATGTTTTTCTACTAACGTTTTGAGAACATTATTAAAGACCAGATAACTTTGAACAAATGTTCTATTAATGTTACTGGAAGAACGTTTGTTCATAACTTTAAGAGAACCTTGCCAGAACCCTTATAGTGCGTTCGTAACCATCTTTACTTCTTCATTTACATTTATGCATTTGGCAGATGCTTTTATCCCAAGCGACTTGCGTTGCACTGAAGGTGTGCATTTAATTAGTTCATACATTCCCTGGGAATCGAACCCATGACCCACAATGCCTCTGTAATAAACAGTATTTCTGGGTTAGAGACACTAACTTGTAACAGCGACGTGACGGTTGGCTTTTCCCTCGTCAATAACATCCATCACTTCATCCGGGCTGGAAACAAAACGTTCAGTACAGCCCTGTGCACACACACACACACACACACATATGATTTTATGAAATGATGATACAATAATATATAATACAATATTATGATACTATACACTGTTAAAAAAAAAAAATCCATAAAAATGGATAATGCAGAAAACTACCAGGACATTTCCCAGTAATTTTATGGACATTTCCATTAACCCTAAAACACAGTGCAATGTTTAAAATTCAAAATACAGGTTAAACACCTGTAAAAAATAAATATGGATAATTCTATTAAATTAACACAGTACAGTGTGCCATATTTTTATTGATTTTAAGAGTGTATAAAATATGATATGGTTTTATGATGTTATGCTACAATTAAAATATATGCATACAATATTAAATATGATGCATCAAATATAATGTATGATACAATAATAAATCATATAGGACCGGGGTGGTTTAAATAAGTTTGACTTCCTCCCACTCCGTTTCGAGCAATTGATTAATTATGTTGTTTATGTAAGGTGAACTTACCTTGTATAAATCAAATGCTTCTATTGCTTTGTTATATGTCACTATTGCTCGAAATAAGAAAAAAAAGGATAGGGAACGTGATATAATACAATATGATATATGATGCAATACATGATATGATTTGATATGATACAATATTATGATATTTCATATGATACAATACGATATATCATTGTAGATATGATATTGTATCATATATATCATCTGATCTAATACAAATAGTATTATATAATATACCATATGAATGGGAATAATATCTATCCTACACTACACTGTGAAATAAATATTTTTTGAAGTTGTAAATAAAATCTTTAGATATTATTAGAGCATGAAAAAAAGAAAATACTATTTCAGTTTTTTTATTCACTGTGTTACTTGCCATTTCTTTGTGACTGTGAAATTTAATTGCAATTTCTGAGTTGAAAATTGTTTCTACAACAATTTTTTTGTGTGTGTATTTATCGTATTTATGCAGTTTAGTTTCAGTAAATGCTCTTTTTGGATGGGAGGAAGTTTTGAGCTCATGATCAGTGATGTTCAGCTCACCTTCACATAGGGAACTCGGTTCTTGTCCTCATGAACGGACAGGTTTGTCTTACTCACTGAAAGAAAGAGAGAAAGAGAGGCAGATGAGGGAGAAAGAACAAAAGAAAGGAAATAACAAAAAAGAAACAAGTTTGTTCCCAAAATTAAAATTCAGCCATTCCAAATCCACGTAACTTTACTCTGAAATCAAAGAACGTGTTTTACAAGATAACACTATTTCAGTCTTTCTACTTCAGTGTGTTACTTGCTGTTTCTTTGTAATTAACTGTGAAATTAATTAGCATTTTCGGAGTGAAAATTGTTCCTACAACATTTTTTTTCAGTGCATTTCTTCTGTGGAACACAAACAATGTTTAGGACGATGAGGATTCGTACTTTCAAGCTTAAAAAAGCATCATAAAAACAGCCTTTTCAGTCTGTTTCTCACACGAATAACTTAGAAGACTTGAAATATACGGTGTAAGTTCTATAATCTTCTGCTTTTATGATGCTTTTAAAGTGTTTCATCTGTCTTCATTTATTGCATCACTCTTAGAAGAAGCTTAAAGGTTCATCAGGAGCTTCACATTTAGAACCTTTTAGGGGTTCCATCATGGGATCATTTTATGGATTTCGTTTTAATTATTTTTTTTTAATTTTGACGACATTTTATGAATTAAATGGCTTTACCACTAGAAAATTGTAAATAACTGGTTAAACATGAAAGCATTATGTGAACACATTTCTCCTTATATAAAACCTTTTTGGCATAAAGCTTCTTTTTTTCTAAGAGTGAGAGCATGAACGTTCTCCTAAACATCTTCTCTTGTGTTCCACAGAAGACTGAAGGTCTGGAGCGACAGTAAATGATGACAGAATCTTCATGTTTGGCTGAATTATTCCTTTAATGAGCACATGCAGATCCACAGCACAGACAGGCCTCGAGTTTATTATGACAGAAACGACCCTTCCAGACAGACGCGCTTCTAATCTGATCAAGAGAGAGAGAGAAACTTCATATGAGTCGCGGCAGATATGAAAGCGCATATGTGAACGTCAGATCCTTTTAATCAAATATAGATACAGCGAGACTGACGTCATCTCGCTTCGTATTTCTTCTCCTCGGCGCCTGTCGATCTGTATCTGTGTTTCATTACTCGTCTCTCTCTCTCTCTCTCTCTCTCTCATGCCATCTGTCCGCAGGTATTTTCCCAGACTGCTCAGTGACTCAGCAATTACAGTGGAATACAGATGAGCAGCGTTCCTCCAATCAGAATGCAGCAGCCGTGACTAAAACGACACAGATGGACGAGTGTATGTGTTCATACGGCACAAACGCTCTTATCTGACGCTCACATACTGAAATATGAGGTCTTAGCTGTTCAGGATTGATAGTTTTGTAAGATTTTTTAATGTTTTGAAAGAGTTTCTTCTGCTCACTAAGGCTGTGTTTATTTGATCAAAAATAAAGTAAAAATATGAAATATTTTTACAATGTAAATGTTTTCTATGTGAATATATAGTAAAGTGTAATTTATTCCTGTGATCAAAGCTGAATTTATTTAATTAAAAATACAGTAAAAATCACAAAATATTATTAGAATTTAAAACAGATGTTTGCTATGTGAATATATAGTAAAGTGTAATTTATTCCTGTGATCAAAGCTGAATTTATTTGATTAAAAATACAGTAAAAATCACAAATTATATTTTAAATCAGCTGTTTTCTATGTGAATATATAGTAAAGTGTAATTTTTCCTGTGATCAAAGCTGAATTTTCAGCATCATTACTCCAGTCTTCAGTGTCACATGATCCTTCAGAAATCATTCTGATATGATGATTTGATGCTCAAGAAACATTTATGATTATTATCAGTGTTGAAAACAGTTAATATTTTTGTGGAAACTGTGATGCATTTTATTTTTCAGGATTCTTTGATGAATAAAATGTTCAAATGAACAGCATTTACTTGAAACAGAAAATTATAAATATCTTTACTGTCACTTTTGATTAATTTAATGCATCCTTGATGATTAAAAGTATTAATTTCTTAGGTAGTGTACATAAAAACGTTGTAAATTAAATTGTAAATGAGCACTCATTCATAAGTACATTTCATGCTCTTTTTATATCCAGTTTAAATAAATTATACCCAAAAAATAAATAATATTAATGAGTTTTAATTATAGCAAAGTCTGGCTTTGAAATGATTCTCTGGAGTCTGTATTTAGGTCGACCTGAGACAAAATATACTGACTCACCATCAAGTAGGTCACGAATCTTATCCATGTAGATTTCAAAGTAGGAAACCTTGGGAGAGAAACGAGAACAGCCGATGATGTGGAATTCTCTGAAACCGTTTAATTTCCTCACCAGAAAACTAAACAATCTGTAAATGACTTTTTTGTACCTTAATGTGGAACTCCAGGTTTTCATCCATGATGTAAATGTGGTTGAAAATATCTTCAGCAATCCTCGGGATAATTCCCCTTCCATCAGGATCATGCAGTTTTCCCTAACAGAGAATCAGTAAGAACTTTCATTACATTTATTGTGTTTTATCAATGTGAACATCCTGCTAAACATCTGCTTTTGTGTTTCACAGAAGAACGAAAGTCACGACACGAGTATATGATGATAAAATCATCTTTAATAATAAATAAACAGGGCTGCAGAGAAGGTGTTTTACCTCCATAGTGTAGGTTTTTCCAGATGATGTCTGTCCGTATGCAAAGATGGTGCCGTTGTAGCCGTCCAGAACATCTGTGGTCAAAAACAGATGAGAAACACTAAATCTACATGATGATAATAATAATATTGGTGGTACATTTTGACGACTCAATACCAATCTTTAAATCACATTCACACACACTGACCTTTAACGATCTGTTTGGCACAGCTGTTGTACACCTGCTCCTGTGTGCAGTTCGTGGGAAAGACTTTATCAAAAACATACGGCTTCCCCTGTAAGACACAAACACATTCAGATATAAACAGACTGACGTGTGCATTCATCTTCAGATGTGTCAGTTTAACATCAGAGTCACTAGACGTCAGTCATTGCTATAGATTCCCTCATTGGCTGAGAGACTGCACTAAACCAATGATGTGAGATTGAGGCGGGACCATTCTGTGTTCAATCCAAATGATCCAAAATGACAGATGGATGGATGGATGGATGGATATGTTGATGGATGGATGGATGGATGGATGGATGATGATGGATGGATGATATGTTGATGGGATGATGGATGGATGGATGATATGGATGGATGATGGATGGATGGATGATGGATGGATGGATAGATATGTGGATGGATGGATGGATGATGGATGATGGAATGGATGGATATGATATGTGGATGGATGGATGGATGGATGGATGATGGATGGATGGGATGATGGATGGATGATGATGGATGTGGATGGATGATGGATGGATGGATGATGTTGTGGATGGGATGGATGGTGGATGGTGGATGGATGGATGGATGGGATGGATGGATGGATGATGGATGGATGGATGATGGATGGATGGATGGATGGATGATGATGGATGGATGATGGATGGTGGATGGATTGGGATGGATGGATGGATGGATGGATGGATGGATGGATGGATGGATGATGGATGGATGGATAGATATGTTGATGGATGGATGGATGATGGATGATGATGGATGATGGATGGATGGATGGATGGATGGATGGATGGATGATATGTGGATGGATGGATGGATGGATGGATGGATATGTGGATGGATGGATGGATGGATGGATAGATATGTGGATGGATGATGGATATGATGGATGATGATATGTGGATGATGGATGGATGGATGGATGATGATATGTGGATGGATGGATGATGATGGATGGATGGATAGATATGTGGATTGGATGGATGGATGGATGATGGGATGGATGATGATGGATGGATGGATGGATGGAGGGATAGATATGGATGGATGGATGATGGTGGAGGGATGGAGGATGATGGATGATGGATGATGATGGATGGGATGGATGGATGGATGGATGGATAGATATGTGGATGGATGGATGGATGGATGATGGATGTGGATGGATGGATGGATGGATGATGGATGGATGGATGTATGATGGATGATGATGATGATGATGGATGGATGGATTGATGGATGGATGATGGATGTGGATGGATGGATGGATGATGGATGTGGATGGGGATGGATGATGATATGTGGATGGATGGATGGATGGATGGATAGATTGTGGATGGTGGATGTGGATGGATGGATGGATGGATGGTGGATGGGATGATGGATGGATGGATGGATGATATGATGGATGGATGGATGGATGGATATGTGGATGATGATGGATGGATGGAATATGGATGGATGGATGGATGGATGTGGATGGATGGATGGATGCGATGATGGATGGATGGATGGATAGATATGTGGATGGATGGATGGATGATATGTGGATGGATGGAATGGATGATATGATGCATGGATGCATAATTCCTCACAAACACTTCACATGCATGAAACACATGTAACACACACACACACACACACACTCAGTTTTGCCTGTTATAATTAAACATGAAGGCAATTAGAGCTGAAGCAACACATGATTCACATTGAGCTTCAGTCAGTAATTAGTCCCTCTGCTGTTTCCATGAGCTTTAATTGATCCTCAGAAGAGCATCAAAGTCTCCAGAGCAGAAAAACACCTGAAGAGTCTCACACACACACACACACACACACACACATGTTTGTTTTTGTGAATTGTGGGGACTTTCCATAGACTTCAATGCATTTTACACTGAACAAACTGTACATTCTATCCCCCTACCCTGCCCCTACCCCTAAACCTAACCCTCAGGAACTGTGCAAACTTTTACTTTTTCACAAAACTCATTCTATATGATTTATAAACCCATTTACATTGTGGGACCGCTGGCTGGTCCCCCGATGTAGGTGAACTCAGGTTTATTACATCATGGGGACATTTGGTCCCCACAATGTATATAAACAAAAGCACACACACACACACACACACACACACACACTATATCCAGCGCGGCACATCAGTGATGACAGAACTCTTAACCTCACTGGAGTGTTTGTGTCTGTCTGAAGGAATCATAAACGAACACACACGGTGTTTACGGTTTAAGCCGCTGTGGAGATGAGATGATCAACACACGCGTGTGCATCAACACAATCTGTTTAATCATCTCGCAACTGCCCAGAGTTCCACAGGAAAATGAAATTAAGAGCAGATTCAGGAGCGAGGGAGATAAAACATCCGCAGCTGAGCCTGGGGGATTGTGGGATACGCTCTAATGGCTTCAGTCCAGCAGAGCTCGACTATTAACATTTACCTCTTTATCAGCTCCATCCCTCCATCCCTCTCTCCACTGCTGCCGTTCACTTACAATCATGTTTACAATGATCAGCATGTGCGTCTGCAGTGTTTGTGCTCCAGATAAGAATGATCTTAATAAAAATATGTAATAATGCACATCATAACTGTTAAAACAGGAAGGTGACGTGACACCTGCAGACAGCTGCGTTTGTGAAGCATCATGTGCTGCTGCTGAAAACTGATCCGTCTGCAAAAACACCCTCTCTCTCTCAGCTAATTTCACTCCTCTATTTTCTGCTGCATTCGTATCTTTCTTTCATCTCTGTCTTTCATTGAATCCTCCAGCGGTTTGATCTGGTGTCAGATTGAGTCTCACACAGAAAGAGTTTCAGGACAGATTTCTTAAATGAGGATGGTGAAGGTCACTGACATTCAGAGCTTTAGACGAGAACAGAAGAATGAAACTGTCTGCAGGATTGAATGCAGTGTTTCTGCTGCAGAAGAGCTTACCACACTGAGGATGAATTATGAAATGCGTATCAGGAGTGTGCTATTGAAAATGACTACAAACTGAAATTTAATTTACATTCTGGAGGAGCAGCACATTTACATCCAAAAGCTCATTAATCTACCCGAAATAGATTTAAACCACAGACGGCAGCAATAAACGGCTTAAATTATTCCCTTGTTCAAAGTCTTGATGTTGTTTTTATGCTCTACTAGATTGAATGTTGATTATTCTCCTCATATTCTCCATTGTTGCAGCTCCTCTCTTCCCAGTCTGTCAGTAACGCTCTGTTTAGTTCCTGTCTCTATGAAGCCCCGCCTTCTGAAAAGCACATTGTGCTCTGATTGGTCGGCTGGTGCAATGTGTTGTGATTGGTGTTTGGGAAATGTCCCGCCCCTTACCATAACCGCCAGCTTCAACTAACTCAACCAGGCCCCGCCCCTTTATTCTGCGCATGAATTATTTAAATGAGGAATATTGTGTTGAAAACTCAAGATGGAGTTCAGAAACACTGATATAGAGAATATACATTAATAAGGATAAACATGGAAAAAAGCAGAATTGGTGCTCTTTACATCATCTGAATTCTGAATAATAAACATAAAGTGTTTTGTGTGTCTGTCTCTGTGCGTGAAACTTGGATCAAGCCAGAAATTCAGAAATTTAATGATATCAACAATATAGGTTTATAGGGTGATTTTAAACACGTTTTCTGCTGAGTTCAGCGTTTGCCACGCAGCAAAAATAGGAGCTCTAATCTGGGTCGCAGCATTGCACGGCTTTTAGGGCTATATTGAGCTTGATATAATATTTAATATGGGCTCTGATTCCAGCTTGAGTAGACGAGCAAAAATATTTTTTCTCTGAGGCTCTTTTCTTACATTGAATCTGTTTGGCTCCAGACTCCTGATAGCACTGAGGTTTAATTAATTATTCAGTGACACATTTTCAAGAGGAAAACAGAATTAAAAAGAGTTCAAGACAGAAAACAAATCACCAATTCACATTTTATTTACTGCACTGTAGAAAACTGCACATAAATTGACTGCTTTTGTTCGTGAATCAACATGTCTACATTAGGTCATTTTTAAGTGCCCCTATTAGTGTGTAATAAAATGTAAAGTCTGTTTCAAAGATCAAAGTGCAGATAAAGGGAGTTTTCATCAGTAATTCAGTCTCACTTCCTGCTGAACCTACGTATTTGTAACTAATTTGCATAATGCCAGCCTATTGGCCGAACAGCGTCTCTTTGCCCCGCCCTCAATCACTGTAGTTGTATCTGAGACTGGAAGAGTTTGGTTCGTGTTGTTCATGTCGAGAAGACGCTGTTTTCTCCACTTTGATGAGATTGATACGGTGAAACTGTTACTGTTACTAGAGCTGAGATTCAGATATGATAATGAGCGTTTGGTTTCTGACCAATCAGAGCAGAGCAGCTCTCAGAAAGGCGGGGTTTAGAGAGACCAAATCTTTGATCAAAGCGTTTCAGACACTGAGAGAAAAGAGCTGATGCTGCAGTGGATATTATGAGAACATTAAAGTGTTTTTTGAACTTGAATGAATGTAAACCTGTTGTAGGAGACAAAGGGGTGGTTGATTATGATTTGACTTTTTTTAACTTTAGTTAGTGTGTAATGTTGCTGTTTGATCATAAACAACATCTGCAAAGTTACGACGCTCAAAGTTCAATGCCAAGGAGATATTTTCTTTTACAGAAATCACTTTTTAAACGGCTGGTAGGGACTACAACGAGCTTAGTGACATCACAAACCCTAACATTTGCATAAACCCCGCCCCCGAGAACACTCAACAAAGGGGGCGGGGCCATGTTGGGCTGCTTTAGAGAAGAGGAAGAGTTGTTGTAGTAGAGTGTTGTTGTCATGCCGTCATTTTACGCCGGACTGCTTCACAAACGAGGGTCAATTCAACACAAAAGATGAACATGACGGCACATGCTAGTGGATGAGTTGAATCAACTCCACAGCAACTACATCAATTTATCCACTAACCATTCAGAAACGTCTAAAAGTTGTAACTTCTTCCTGAGTCTCTCCATCAGTGTCGACTCCGGTTTGAACAATGTAAGGCTGAACACTTTCGTCATTTTGGCTGTGTGAGATTCTCCAGCTTTGTTGTTGTTGAGCTGTTAAAGCTCCGCCCTCTTCTGGAAAGCGGAGCTCATTTGCATTTAAAGGGACACACACAAAAACGGTGTGTTTTTGCTCACACACAAATAGGGGCAAATTTGACAAGCTATAATAAATGATCTGTGGGGGATTTTGAGCTGAAACTTCACACACACATTCTGGAGACACCAGAGACTGATATTACAGGTGCTCTTTAATATAGCATAATAGGGGCATTTAAGGGTCCTACATACAACTACACATTTTGACAGCGACAGTGAAATTTTACCAGGTTTTCTCTGACATCAACACACACATCTACACCTCTCTACTGTACAGCTGCACTCTTGACCTCAGACCAGACAACAAAGCCGTGTACATGACACAGTGTCTCTTTCAGGTTGTATGCTGCATGCTTTAAAAGGCTGTGGACATAATCAAAGCCGGCAGCCTCCTTCCTCAAACTTCTGATGCAAGTCAGGATGTGAATCACTCGAATAATAATATCTGCACAAATGACACTCGGGAGTTCAGCAGTGCTCATTTATCTCAATGCTTCACTAATGAAAAACCTGCCCGGCCTTGAAGACGGTATGAAATGAAAGCGAATGCAGTGACATTAAAGTTTTTAAATTTTAAAGTTTGTAACAAAGTTTCTGCACAACAGGAATGACCCATTTATCTGAGTATGCCTCACACACACACACACACACAAGATTTCTACCTATTTAATGGACCCCATTCACTTCCATAGTATTTTATATCCATAATATGGAAGTCAATGTGGTCCATCAACCCCTGTTCTTCACAATATCTTGTTTTGTGTTCAGCAGAAGAAAGAAATTAATACAGGAACGACATGAGGGTGAGTAAATGATGTCATAATTTTCATCCCTTTAAAGGGTTCGTTCACCCAAAAATGACATTTCTGTCATTAATTACTCTCCCTCATGTCGTTCCACACCTGTAAGACCTTCATTCATCTTCAGAACACAAATTAAGATATTTTTGATGAAATATATGAATCGTCCATAGACAGCAATATAATCAACACTTTCAAGGTCCAGAAAGGTACTAAAGACATCGTTAAAACAGTCATGTGACTGCAGTGGTTCAACCTTAATGTTATGAAGAGACGAGAATACTTTTTGTGTGCAAAATCAAAACAAAAATAACCACTTTATTCAACAAATTCATCTCTCGTCAGACTCATACGCAGTTAAAGCACTTCCATGTTTACGTCAGAATGCCGACTCATTATTGGCCGGCTCCTGCGTCAGCATTACACGCATGCATTGTGCTGATCATGTGATCAGCATCGGCCAATACTGAGCCGGCGTTCGGACGTAGAACCTGGAAGAGCTGCAACGTAAATAGCATAGCAGAATGACAGGAGAGAGATGATTTTTTTAAATAATTTTTTTTTTGATTTTGTGCACAAAAAGTATTCTCGTCTCTTCATAACATTAAGGTTGAACCACTGCAGTCACATGACTGTTTTTTGTACCTTTCTTGATCTTGAATTCGTTGCTTTCTATTTCTATCTAAAAAAAGCCTCTCGGATTTCATCAAAAATATCTTAATTTGTGTTCTGTAGATGAATGAAGGTCTTACGGGTGTGGAACGGCATGAGGGAGAGTAATTAATGACAGAAATTTCATTTTTGCATGAACTAACCCTTTAAGTCTAAAGTTCTGGTCGAACAGGATTAATGTTTTTATGATTTCACTGTGAACTGAAGCCAGATGTTTGCAGCAGCTGATTTCGCATCAAGATGCTGCTGTAGATTTTGGTAAATAAACCTTGATTTAATAGAGTTACATCGTAATCCTCATTGATGCAGTTCACCCACATAGAGTTTATTACTGTCAAATCATGAGTCATAATTACAGCACATAAAAACAACATTTATTTCAGACTGTCTCTCCATCATGGCAGATGGATGGAGTTTTAGCAGCAGTGTGTGTGAATGTGTGTGTGGGTGTTTATGTAAATGAATATAGAGGAGACATGGAGGACAATTCCCAATATATATATATACATATAGATGCTTTTATAAGCACTTGAAGTTCTGATTCTATTGTTTTGTAGGTATTTATAAATTCATGCATAAATATGTGACACAAATCTGAATTAATCAGATCATCAGTATGCAGTAGTGAGTATTTCATTAAAAATGAACATCACCATCTGGAGGAGTGTGAAAATGAAACTTTGATAATGATCCATCTGCGTCAATTTACTGACAAACAACTTGCTATTTATAAAATCTCAGTAAAGAGGAAAACTTGCACGAACTCACCCCAATGATGACAGTGTCATCTCCCTGAAAGGTGGGAATATATTTGTCTCCACGGAGGATTTCGGACTGATTCAGGGGTCTGAAGCGACACAACACCCTGATGTTGCATTCTGCGCTGTTCTCAGCCATCCTGTGATGCTGCACTACAGATTTGACTCTGATTCCTCAGATCTGATGCTCACAGATGAACAGATTCACTGACAGACGAATAATCCGTGTGATGGGGAGCGCGCGCGCCGTGAACGAGCTGCTCTGTCGCAAACGCGCATCAAAACATTCTGCGAACAGAATCCGTCGTTAAAACATCAGAGCCAAACGCGCAGCCCTCGGGTGTTTGTGTGAATCGCTCTCTCGAGGCTGTGTTGTGAGTGTGATTAGTGCTGCAGATGTGCAGAAGCGTGATGCTGCAGGGATACGGAGACACACGCGCTTGGTACCGCTCCTCTCTGATTGGTCAGTATTTGACAGGGGGCGGGGCGTATGCTGCCAAAAACTTGGAGCCATTTCCATGATATATATTAAAGGGTTAGTTCACCCAAAAATGAAAATCTGTCATTTATTACTCACCCTCATGTCATTCCACACCCGTAAGACCTTCGTTCATCTTTAGAACACAAATTAAGATATTTTTGATGAAATCCGATGGCTCAGTGAGGCCTGCATAGCCAGCAATGACATTTCCTCTCTCAAGATCCATTAATGTACTAAAAACAGATTTCATTGTGTTTTATTGTAATCTATGTTTTTGATTGATATTTTATTTTTGAGAGTTGTGTTTGATTGTAAGGCGACCTTGAGGGTCCTGAAAGGCGCTTAAGAAATAAAATGTATTATTATTATTATTATTAAAAACATATTTAAATCAGTTCATGTGAGTACAGTGGTTCAATATTAATATTATAAAGCCACGAGAATATTTTTGGAGCGCCAAAAAAAACAAAATAATGACTTATATAGTGATGGCCGATTTCAAAACACTGCTTCAGGAAGCTTCGGAGCGTTATGAATCAGCGGTTCGGAGCGCCAAAGTCACGTGATTTCAGCAGTTTGACACGTGATCCGAATCATGATTTGACACACTGATTCATAACGCTCCAAAGCTTCCTGAAGCAGTGTTTTGAAATCGGCCATCACTAAATAAGTCGTTATTTTGTGTTTTTGGCGCACCAAAAATATTCTTGTGGCTTTATAATATTAATATTGAACCACTGTACTCACATGAACTGATTTAAATATGTTTTTAGTACATTAATGGATCTTGAGAGAGGAAATGTCATTGCTCAGGCCTCACTGAGCCATCGGATTTCATCAAAAATATCTTAATTTGTGTTCTGAAGATGAACGAAGGTCTTACGGGTGTGGAACGACACGAGGGAGAGTAATTAATGACAGAATTTTCATTTTTGGGTGAACTAACCCTTTAATATAACATCATAAAAAGCCTTGTCCTCTAGTCCTCGCGAGATCGCGCGAGGTTTTGTTTGTGTGTGACGTCACAGCTGTCGTTTGGCCTGTGTCTGTGAGCGCTCGCGCGTCATCCGCTTCATTCAGTCGTTTATATTTCCTTTAAAACTGCAGTAAATAAACACGCCGCATATAAACTCACATTAAACTGCCTTTCCAAAGCGTGCTGCAATGGCCGACCCGAAGTATGCCAACCTGCCGGGCATCGTAAGTGATTCTTTCAGTCCATAATCCACAACAACAACAGTGCGGCGCATTAGCATTAGCCGCGGCTAGCGGTCTGAGGCGAAACATTCATTTATAAATTCACATTTACTGACCGATTGAGTGTCCTGAGTAAATGTAAGATGTACACGATTATTTTTAAAGTATTGAAGTTATTTGACATTCTTGATTTTTAGAGGTGTTTTTAGCTCGTGTTTCTGACTGATGTTTGTTAAAGAAAACACACACACAACTCATAAATGCTGCTTAAATGATGTTTTTCCAGCTCTGTTGCTGGTATGTTGTGTAAAGAGTCTGTTGCACAGCTTTATTTTGCAGGAGGGATGCTAAGAATTAGATGTTTGTGAAGGGCGTTGGCCAGATGTATGATGGGTGTATTATAATGTCAATATTTTAATGTCACGTGATGAGGCTGATGTCAGTCTGTATTGTTTACATGAACTATAGATTTACAGTATTGATCAATTAAGATGGGGTTCAATGGCAGGTTTTACTTTCATAAAATGACAAACTTTTATTCTGATATTTAGGCAAATTAGATGTATATAAATGTGTGTGCATATGTGTATAAGGGTCAAATCATCAAAACAAAACGTGTAATACAACTTTAAACAATCTGGTCAGGGATATTTGCAACAAAAAATCTATTTATGTCATATTAAACACTAATTACTTTTACCCAAAATGCTAATTACTTGTAATTTTACATTTTTAAACTTTGCCACAATCCTAGTAAATTTGTTACTCATTTAAAATGCAATAAAATTTATTATGCTCACTTATTCTTTTATATATTTTAATACGTACAGGTCAGAATAAGCGTGTTATTTCAATTTTTACATAAATATAAGTGACAATGAAACATTATTTCACCCACATTTTGACATTTTATTCTCCCAAAGTAGACGTTTTACCTGCACTTAATGTGTTTCTATGTATATAAAATCACTTTTGTACATTTCTATTGATGTGGACATCTCAATGTCTTTGACCCATTTATTTATTTACACACACACACTTGAGGATTAATGTCTGTATTATATTACTGAAGTGACATCATCATCATCATCATCATCAATATTAAAATGACATCATTTCCCCCCAGGCCTCCAACGAGCCTGACGTCTATGAGACGAGTGATCTACCTGAGGATGATCAGGCGCAGTTTGAGTCGGTGAGTATCTGTGTGTGTGTGTGTGTGTGTGTGTGTGTGATTTGAGCTAATTACTCTTTCCCTCCTCGTTCATTAACCCTCCATCACTGTTTGACTCGCTCCGGATGCTAGTTTGTGCAAGTAAGACGTCCATGTTTCTCTGATGCAGTAACTGCATGGGTTGAAATCTTCCTGTTTTCTTTTCTCGGACAGTCGCACCATTAGATTGGAGTGTTTTTTGATTTTAACTAAGAACAGGTTCATAAATGACTGGTTTTGTCTCTGTGTGTGTGTGTGTGTGTGTGTGTGTGGTGTTATATTATGGTAAAAGTGTGGTACAGGTTGTAACCTGCTAGATATAGTTATTGAGTTATGAATAATCTCAATGACTGGTTTACTCCTGTAATATTATCACTTTAGAATTTGACTCGTGTTCATAATATGAACAGAATTGTATTGAGGATTTCTAACTTAAATTTGTAAACCTAATGCTGTTACTAACTTCCTGTGAAAGGCCGTGGAGTGACGTTTAGCTGTTAAAGTGTGTTTTAAGGAACAAATGGTGGTAAATTTGACAGTTTGACAGAAATAGTGTGTGTGTGTGTGTGTGTGTTTCACTAACTTCCTTCTAGGGCTGCACAATTTGTGAGAAAAAAAAAATTAAAATTTGCAGTTTTTCACAGAATTATTTTTGTTGCGTTTTAAAATGCAATAAAAAATTGCTGTGCTTGTTTAAAGGGCTGCACAATATAAAATAATAATAATAAAGAATATATATTTTTAGTATTATTGTTATTATTACTAAAAAATATTAAACAAAATATTACTATTACTATTGTAATTTCACTTTAAAAAAAAAATAGGAGAAATAATAATAATAATACAATTGTAAAATTATATTACTAATATTAATATAAAAATATTCATATAATTTTTTTTATTATTATTATTACTACATAAAACAATTTAACAAATTATTAATAAAATATTACTATTGTAATATTTCACTGTAAAATAAAAAAGTATTTAGGGGAAACAATAATTACTACTACTAATAATTATTTTAATCTACAATTGTAAAATTACAGTACTTTTTTTTTATATATATATATATATATATATATATATATATATATATATATATATATACATATTCATATTCTTATTTAATTTAATTAGATTTTTATATTGGATTGGCCTTAAAGCTTTTGTTGACAACAATCAATACAAGTCTGATAAGATCTTGTGTTCCCAAATCCACATATTTACTTTATTAAATCGAGTCTTACAGTTTTATTTTGATGAATTGTGCAGCTCTTCTTCCTTCAGATGCTGCTCTGATTGTCTCATCTTTCCTCTTCCTGAACACACACACACACACACACACACACACTCTGTCTCGTGTGTTGAGTTTGTGTAAACTCTAATTGAATCTCGTCAGCAGGTGGAGGAGGTAACGTTACCCACTGACCCGTGAGCGCTTGTGTGTTCACGATGATCAGATGAAGAGCCGCTCGGGCCTGTGGGTGTGTCGTTACTCAGATCAGCTGTAATTAAGACTCTGATGAAATAAACAAGCAATCCAGTGATACTCACAACAACACGGCTCTGTTCTGCCCTCCCCTCCAGCTCCTGTTGTGCATGTCATGTGATAACTACATTAATATCTCTCTCTCTCTTTCTCTTCCTCACTCTCTTCTGTTTTTCTCTTTCTCTTTTGCTCTAACTGTCTATGGGGACCCAAGGAGCTGGTAAGAGTTTCTGATTCCCCTTTAACACCCAGTGACTCTTCTAAACCAATCAGATCGTGATCTGTGCATGTGCGTCTGTGAACTCCACACGCATTTGGACTAACGCTTCCTCTCTGAGCATTAATGCGGATGCTGTCTGGAAATAAATCTGCTGATATTTGGCCGTTTCTGTGTGACTAATCAATCAGTGGTTCTCTAAACGCAGCCAATTAAAACAGAAGAGTGTCAAATACTGTGTGAGTTCACCGTACGCTTGCATTCATCAGACGCTCTCTCTGTGGACATGTGTTCGTGTTTCTCCAACTTTAATGGCCACAGAGTACAGATGTTTCAGCTTCATAGATTTCTTTCATAATAAACTTCAGTAGCGTTTGCTAAATTAGATTTACAGTAAAGAAGGGAAGGAGCCGTAGAAACACACTAAACATCATAACCTTTCACAGTTTTGCAGTCAAGCGTAGATGTTTTGAGTTTGCTGCAGTATTTTAGAGATGCTCGAGCTTATTAAACACCTGCGCCGTCGCCCGACTCTCTTCTGTCAGATTGATGTGTGTTTGAGAGAAGAAAATGTAGGGCTGGGTATTGACACAATTTTCACGATTTGATTCGATTACGATTATTTTGGATGTAGTATTTCAGTTACAGTACATGGCAAATTTTCTAGAGGAAAAAAATCTCTCAACTAATGCTGTAAACTACACATGAGAGTCAGCTGGTACTACTATAATAATATTGAAGGTTAAATTAACTTATTTATATGCAAACACTTAAATTACACTCAATGATGTTTTTATTATAAATAAAGTTTAGAATTGCATAATCATATTTCTACTCTAATTTGTTTTCTTGAAATATAAACATTTAAATCACGGCTGTTTTTATTCAAACATGCATTAAATATTGAAGAACATTAAAAATTATAATGAATATGTAACGGTGCATAGCTATATTTATCTTTCTAGAGCACTTTTCTATCTGACTAATGAGTTTATGGTCACTGAATATGTTTTTCTGAGGTAAATGTGACGTCACGTGACATTGAAGCACTGATTGAGCGATTACACGAGACATGATACGGATTTCAGTAAGTTGTACTGTATATTTTAACATACCTTCAGATGTTCATGTTTATTTCGCTGTAACTGGTATTAAAGCGGAGGAGAGGATGATCACATGCTTCTCTTTAACTGAGGCGCTAAAGCGATCCGTCACGCCACATTAAACAGCGCCAAAACGGTATTTATTTTCTGAATCTCATAATAAGATGGACGTCATTTGAAATCTGAGACTTTGCTTCATATCAAAAGTAACAAAGATTATTGTGATTTATTGGATGGGAGGAGCTACATATTCTGCTCATTCATCAACTAATTGATTCTTGGGATTTAAGAATCAATATCGGATAATCGATTAAAATCGAGAAATCAATATTTTTTTACCCAGCCCTAAGAAAATGATTGGTGCACGCACTGATGCATGATGGTCTGCGAGTGTTTCTGTTTGAGTGAATTAAATCAGTGTTTTGAATAACTTGAGCCGGACGAACGTCCTGTGAGATCACGGCACGCATGTCACTCTTAAATCAATCAGCCACGCCCCTTCTGTGGGAGGAGCCTCAAAGATTCAGCCAATCAGAAGCGTCTCCTTTATAATCAGACGTCTAGATGTTTTGGTGTGATTGGTTTATAACTCGTCTCGCAGGAGGAGCTGTGCAGCGACAGCGTGGAGCGGATCGTCGTCAATCCCAACGCCGCTTACGACAAGTTCAAAGACAAACACGTCAGCGCCAAGGGTTTGGGTGAGTACAGTGACTTCCTCAAGGAGCTCTTTCAAAACACAGTTTATATTTGTTAAATGTGTATGATTGTGTGCAGATTTCTCGGACCGCATCAGTAAGAATCGCCGGGTGGGCTACGAGTCTGGAGAATACGAGCTTGTGAGTGATTCATCATGATTGGTTTAGTTTATGGAGCCTCTCGGCGTTTGTTCTGATTTATTTCCTCTCGTCCTGCAGTTAGCCGAGGGTTGTGGCGTGAAGGAAACTCCTCAGCAGAAATATCAGCGGCTGGTTAACGAGATTCACGAGCTCTGCCAGGATGTGGAACGCATTCAGGTTAAACATTGACTTCTCTTTCATTACTTCTCGTATACTCTCGCCATCTGCAATATTTTGATTTTATAGTGACTTTAATTGCATGAATTTGTTTTCACTCCTGTGTGTGTGACGTTCATGTGTGTGTGTTTCCTGCAGGTCAGCACTAAGGAGAGCAGTGCGGAGGAGCGCTTGACTCCGGTGGCTTTGGCTCAGCAGGCGGCGCAGCTCAAACAGCAGCTGGTTTCTGCTCACCTGGACTCTCTGCTCGGACCCAACGCCCACATCAACCTCACCGACCCTGATGGAGCTCTTGCCAAGTGAGTCAAACTCTGAACTTCTGTGGCCGCTTGCTGAAACTGCTTAGACTAATTCTAAAAGTTAGTCAGCTGGTTCTGACTACATAAAAAGATAAATCGGTCTGATTTCTGATATTCTCATCTAATTTCTAGTTGGTCAAACTAGATCTTAAGAAACAGTCTTAACATAGTGGCTGAGTTTATGCAACTGACCGCTGCTTTTAGTTCATCAAAAATCTGTTTTAGATATTCTAAGTAGTGCTGTCACATGATTAATCACATCCAAAATAAGTTGGTTTTTACATAATATATGTTTGTGTATAACTATTATGTATAAATAAACACACACACATACATGTATATATTTAAGAAAAATGTGTTATTTATTTATATAAAAACTTTAATAATTATATATAATTATTGCAAATATTTATTAAATATATACATGCATGTGTGTGTGTATTTATATATACATAATAATTATACACAGTACACACACACACATTTTACGTAAAAACAAACTTTTATTTTGGATGCAGTTATTTGTGTGAGCACTAATTCTGGTTTCAAACTGGTGTAAGAGAAAAGTCTAAAGAAAAACAGTGTAATAAAATGTACAAAAATCATAAAAATAAGATTAAAATAAAAAAAAATTGATTTAATAATAAAAATTACATTAAAAAATAAATAGCATTTAACAGTACAATAATATAATGAGTAGAAAAAGACAAATTCATTTTTTTTTTAAATATTTGAATAATTTGTAATAGTAATTATTCACAGTATAAATTGGTTCTTTATACCAGAAACTATATAATTATTTTAGTTTTATTAAAAAAAAAATATATATATATATATATATATATATATATATATATATATATATATATATATATATATATATATATGTTAATTTTATTTTATTTTATTTTATTTTTTTAGGTTTAATTTATTTTTATTTGTTTTAGTTTTTATCTATTTCTAGTTAATAATAAATGTAGTGCTTCAACTTAAACTTATTTCAGTCTATTGCGAAGGCAACATTTCTAGTTTTTCAACATTAAAGTTATTTCTGTTAACAGAAATGCTTTCAATTTAGTTTTGTTAATGATAATAGCCCTGTATAGATTAATGAGGATGATCATATCTGGGGGTTTGTGGATCTAAAAGATTGAAAATCTCAGTTCTAAGACACATTTAGTCATCCTGATCAACAGACACAACACAGAACATGATGCATTATCGTAAATATGAGGAAATATCTAGTCAGAGTGTCCTGCTCTTGAGTGTGTGTGAAGCTGACTCTTCTCTCCGTCTCTCGGCGCAGGCGGTTGTTGACTCAGCTGGAGGTGGCGCGGGGCGTGCGGAGCGGGTCGGGTGGAGAGGGCAAGACGGCGCCACCTAAAGGCCCGGATGGAGTGATTCTCTACGAGCTTCACAGCCGACCAGAGCAAGAGAAGTTCACTGAATCTGCCAAGGTACGGCCTCCGTAAAACATGCAGTGATGTCACTTCCTGAGGTGGTTTCTGACGCTGACGTTCTCTCTGTGACTGTAGGTCGCTGAGCTGGAGAGGCGGTTGGCTGAACTGGAGATGTCGGTGGGCTCCGGCTCAGATAAACAGGTGCACGAGATTAAGAAAATTGAGCTGTTTTTCCTCCATATTCTCACTATATCAGACTATATAGCCTGATGGATCAAATGACACATATTCAAACGTTTGAACCTTTTGTGTGTGTTTTCCAGGGTCCGCTCAGCGCCGGGGTGCAGGGAGCCAGTCTGACGGTGAACAAACACACACTGATCTCTAGAACAGCAGCTTTAGTGTGAACAATCATCATCTTTACTCTGAGACGCGTTTATGAAAATAACATGCATGTCAGCGACTGTGAAATCACCTAAAAGTGCAAAGATAGCAGATCAGCTAAAAAACTTTAGGATACCACATGACAACTCTCATTGCTTGATGTAAAATGAGTGAATGTGGTCACGTGATGAGAGTAATAACAGCTCATAACTCTGTGCAGGACACTATAGAGCTGCTGCAGGCTCGGGTCAGTGCGCTGGACGCCGCCACTCTGGACCAGGTGGAAGCCAGACTACAGGTACACATGACCACGCTCGGGGAAACCGCTCGTCTCATCAGTGTCACATGGTGTTCAAGGCTCGAAACTGATGGGATTAGTTCTCAAAAGTGCCTTTATGCATTTTTCAGCATCTCATCAAATAAAAATCTGACATAACCCACAAAAACAGCAGATAAGAGTTCACAGCGAGGTCTAGTTTTCATTTTTTAATTTTGTGCATATTCTTCATGAAATGATGTAGCGTGAATAAGACTGATGTTTTACACTTTTGAATGTTGATTAATTAAATGTGAAAATGTCTGTTATATCATATGAATTTGAACTTATTTTATATATTATATACAAAATGATTTACTAACTTACTGAACATATATAAAATGAGTTATATTTAGAAAATTATTTAAAATTATTTGCACTTAATGGTCCTGAAATTATGATAATACTAATAATTATAATAAAATATATATATATATATGCATTTAAATGTACTTCCTCCAGTGGCTGGAGTGACTGCTTGTTTTCTGTTTTTCTTCAGAGTGTTCTGGGGAAGATGAATGAAATTGCCAAACACAAGGCGGCCATTGAGGACGCTGAGACCCAAAATAAGGTGCGTCCTCACGCCCGTCCCACATGACTTTACTGCTGTCATCATCAGATGTAGAATGAACGAGGTCTCGTGTGCTTCAGGTGTCGCAGCTGTACGATGTGGTTCAGAAGTGGGATGCGATGGCGACGTCTCTCCCGCAGGTGGTGCAGCGACTGACGGCTGTCAAAGAACTGCATGAACAGGGTAACGTTTACTCTCTCACTTCATCTGTTGATCTTCATCAGCCGTTTATAGTGCGTTTCACTGCTGCCTTTGGCCTGCGATTTAAATAACTGTTTAGAGGTGCAATATGTAAGAGTTTTGTAGTAAAATATCCAAAAACCACTAGGCCAGTGTTATATATTTTGTTCACTTGAGTACTTACAATATCCCAAATGTTTGCAACTATTTGTAAATCATGAGAAAATTGCAATTTTACCCAAGGCTCCGGGACGTGTGAGGAGTCACCTGTCAATGGCGTCATACCCGCGTTACCCTCGGTTTTATTTTGTAGAAACCATGGAAACACCAAAGACGCTTTAATATTTACATGTTTTAATAGACAAGGGAACAACTGTTTTGATATATTTATAGACAGAAAACTAATTATTGTTATATAGCTCAACACGTTTAGTCTTATTGTTTAAATCTAATTTTCTTGATTTTTTGTGAGTCTCATGCTTTACCATGCCTCAGAGAAAAACACTATTTTGTCAAATAGCTAACATAGCATAATCAGATGCAGCTTTATTTTTAGTAACAGTAATACAGCATTTTCTCCATCATTCAATACATTTTAAAATGAATTGCATGCCATTTATCAACACAAGACATCCAATATTTAATATGATAATCTAAAATCGATCTATCTTACTGCAGTGTGTAACAGTGTCTCACAGCAGCCGCCGAGCGAACGCACAGAGTAACGTTATAACATCACTTTCAACACTCTCAAATGTATCTAATATGATAAACAGAGCTGCGTTTCCTCATACTCATGACCGGAAAAGCGGAAGCGGCGCCGGCGACTGTGTCATAATAAAAGTCCCGCTGCTCGTGAGGCGTGTGTTGATCAATCGCTCCAGCTCCTCGTTCAGCTCCACAACACTCGCTCCTGCTCTGCTTCACACACTACAGTAACGTTAATAATCACATCCATGAACATGATTTCTTCCCGAGTCCAATCCCTATTCTTTCCACCGGATGTGATGTGGAGACCACATGTCCCAAGATTCCACGCTCAAACTTGGCGTCATCAAGCTACGCCTTTGTTTTGAATAGGCCCAGAAATCTTACATATTGCACGTTTTAATTGGCCAGAAAATTATGTAAAATGCCAAAAAATCTTAATGGTCTTAAAATGAGTCTTCATGTGCTTTCTGCAAAATATAATGATAAAAATAATTATTGTTATTATTAACACCCAAAATAATAGTAGTACTATTACTACTAATAATAGTAATATAAAACTGTTGTTTTAATAAATTAAACATTTAAAAAGTCATGAAATTTGGCACACAGTTAGAGGACAGTCTGAACTGTCACCATAGCAAATTTAGAGTTTCTAACTCAATCCTCTAGCGCCACCACCTGTCCAAACTTACACTTATATTTATGCTAATAACTTTTGAACCATAAGGGCTAGAAACAAAATTCGTAATGAAAATTTTCCTGCCGTTTTGAATTTTTCGAAAAACCTACTTTCGAACTCTTGCTAGGTCGTTGCTCCAATTTTCACAAAAATTTAACCAGATTATCTTCAGACTGCTGACAAAATGTTGTGGAATTCAAGTCGATTTGTCAAACCGTTCTTGAATAACGTGCAAACAAATTTTATTTAGCGCTTGCGAAATTAGACGTAAGGCTCCTCAACGCTTTATCATATTCAGACCAAACTGGGTGCGTCATCACAAGCATGACCTTTCGGCGCAGTGCCACCTACTGGCCCGGAGATACGAAAATGGATATTTTTGCTTATAACTTCTGAACGGTTTGTCCAAAAATCATAAAATCATCATTAGATTTTGGCCGTCATGCCAAGTCGATTTTCGCATATTGGTCATTTTGGGTGTTGGCCATTTTGAATTTTGTAGTAAAATTTTGTAGTGAAACTTTTATGAACGCATGAATATATCATTACAAAACTCAGTATGGGTCATCAGCACAATGCCCTGAAGGAGTCTGAAGTTTTGGACAAGCACCACCTAGTGGTGAAAAAAAAATATTTACATGCTTATAACTTTGGATAATGCAGTTTTTGATCTTATTCTTTCATTCTGTGGTATTTCAGCGATGCAGTTTGGTCAGCTGTTGACCCATCTGGACACGACACAACAGATGATCAACAACTCGCTGAAGGACAACACCACTCTGCTGACTCAGGTACCGTTTGTGTCTCACTTCAGCACAAACTCTCTCATGTCTCACAAACAAGACGTTAAACATGCTGCGGATCACATTTTCAGGTCCAGCAAACCATGAAAGAGAACCTGGTGGCCGTGGAGGAGAACTTCGCCGCGCTGGACCAGAGGATGAAGAAACTCTCCAAATAAAGCTCATCCGTCGTACTCGAGGAGAGAGAATGAAGGAAGAGGCAGTTTGACGTTCCTCCCATTAGAATCGAGCTCTCTTTCTCATGTCGCCCTTTTTGTTTTTCCGCAAAGCAGATGAAAGTGTAGATGAAGGTCGAGACCAAATATTTCACACTACAAACATCCTAAAGCTTCACCCTTCCTTCCCGAGACGCTTTATCAGTCCGATACTGTAACTCACGCACACAAACGCAAACCCAAAGTCTCAAACTGCCTGTTTGTGAATGATCTGATGAGTTCTGCAGCCGCGAACGGTTTGAAGCACTTTCCATCGTGATCGACATGGACTCGTTCTGGAAGGTCGTAGAGCTGAAGTGAGCAGAAGCTGTGTGTAAATACAGGCTTATGTGTACTTTAACTTGTTCTCATGAGAGATCGCTTGTAACCGTTACTGTATTATTAATGTGTGGAACACACTCCACAAATTATGATCATTTTCCAATATAGAATTTCAAATGCATCTCTGGATAATAAAATGCTTCCAGAAATCGATTTCATTCTGTTGTTGTTTCTTGAATGTTCACATGTGTGTAGTGTGTATAAAATGTTAAAAACATTCCAGGGTTAGAAATCGATTTGCCTGATTTATTGTAAATACAAATTTCCTAGTTGTAAATTGCACATGGAAGCCCTCTCGTCGTATTTACTATTGGAATCTCCGAGATCATTTTGATAGCGAAAACAGCCTGTATTTGACCGAAATTCCAGATGATGGCGCTGTGAATGTTTATATGGTTGTCAATAAACGGGACGCTAAATATCATTTTGGCTCTAATAAGATTTTCCCAAAAAATAGGCAAGATCTTTGTACTCGAACGCTACAAGTTCGTAATCACGACTTTAAAAAGTGATAAGAAAAACATTTCCACTAACGTGACAGCAACATAATAAAATCGCCATACGCCACATATTTTACTACAATTCTGAGCTTATACTGCCTTCACATGCTTTACTACTTCTTATTTTACTTCAATCCTATTTTTGCTGCATATAAAACATACAGTATGCTTCAAAAGATTATTCATGTAAATATGCATAGTGTAACGACAAGGTGAAAAACTAATAAACGGCAATCGTTCTCCCTTCCACCAGTTTAAGGTTTATGGCCTGCCCAACTTGAGAACTGGGGTATCAAAATTATCTTTGAGTTCCCCAGTAGTATATACAACTTGAGAGGGCGTTCATGTCCAATTTCTGACTAGAAAACTCTGACTAGGAATTTCCGACTAGGAAACTCCAACTAGGAATTTCTGACTAGAAATGTACGATATTTCCGATAGCACGTGAAGACAGCATTACATGCCTGTTTATTGTGATTTGTGCTGCCATATTTAAAGTTTATGGCCCACTTAACTCGGAAACTGAGGTAACAAAATTGTCTAGAGTTTCTCAGTAATATAACTTGAGAGGGCGTTCATGCCCAATTTCCAACTAGGAATTTCTGATAGCACGTGAAGGATTACAAGCCTGTTTGTGATTTGTGCTGCATCACACGCTCTTCCCTCTGCCATGTTTAAAGTTTAAGGCTCGTCCAACTCGGAAACTGAGATATCAAAATTATCTTCGTTTCCCAGGAGTATATAGACTTGAGAGGGTTTTCCAATTTCTGACTAGAAATTTCCAACTAGAAAACTCCAACAAGGAAACTCTGACTAGGAATTTACAAGTAGAAATTTTTCAACTAGGAAACTTGTATTTGGGATAATTCCGACAGCACATGAAGGCAGCATTTGCAATTTTGTGCTGCCATGTTTACCATTTATGACCCACCCAACTCGGAAACTGTGTTATCAAAATTATTTCTGAGTTTCCCATTAGTAAATTAATTAGTAAAAGTTCATTTCAATTATTAAAGTTAATTTCAATATTTAATAAATCATACTTTAAATCAAACATTTTATTTATGCACTGATGAACCAACATGGATTATATTACCTTTTACAAAGATTAATATATGCTATAAAAATACTGCTCATTGTTAGTTGTGACGATTCTAAAGTGTTACCAAAAATGACTAATTTTAATTGAAAGTCGACGTTGTTTGGATCACGTTTTTCATTTGCATATTTTTTGTATATATTTGCATATTTAGTCTGTATATATTATTATATTGTATTTTTGTATAAGGGAGACTTCATTCTAAACCGTGGTGTTTTTTACTGTGTGCACACGACAATTAATCTCTTGATCTTGATTTAAAACCTTTTAATTTGTTAAATAAAAAAAAAAAAATCAACTCCCAATAAAAAAGGAAATGCTACTTGTTCACAATTCTCAAAGTATTTTCTTTACAAATCAAACATGAATATGAGAAAGGAAAGGTTTCTCTGCAGGAGAAATATTTTACAAATTGATCATTTTTTTCCTAAAAAAAGGTGTACAAAATAAAATACTAAAACTGTACATATATACATAAATTCAATAGTAAAATTGCATAATCAGCCACATTATTAAATCATTATTTTAAATATTCAGTAATAATCTTGTGCCTGTGTTGATGAGCTCTGGGTAACACAGTCCTGTGCGACACCATCCACGACTAAAGCCCCTACAAACCTACAAATACACTAGACTCACTCCCTCCTGTAACACACACACATATACACACAAAATATATATATATATACTGCCCTGCAAAGACAAAACAGAGTTATGAGAGAAACTGGGTGTCGTTGGGCGTCTCAAACCACATGTCTCAGTTTCAGTGTCTCTGCAGGACGGCATAAAACACTACAAAAAATCATGTTCTTCCTCAGTGTTTCTGTCTCGTTTTCCAGCATAAACATTTGTCAATCAAGATACATTTACTGGAGAAGCAAAATGACTGAAGATATTAAAAAAATATATCAAAATCAAGCAAGTTTTTGCGGAAGAAAAGAAAAATCTGCCAATGGGGATTTCCTTTTGAATTATGTTTAAATTTATTGGCAAATATTTTTTTTCTTGCTTTAAGCATGATTATTTCATGTCATGGTTCTGACATCAAGGAAATGTCATGTTTATTTTTTCTACCTTAAATATTTTATTTATATAGTATATTTTGCTTCTTCAGTATATGTATCTTGATTTAAGTATGTTTAGATATTTGTATTGGAAAACAAGATAAAATTCCCAAATAAGAAAACATTTTTTTGCAGTGTGACAAAACTCCTGCTGAATGCGTCTGGTGCTGTAAAGCGGTTCATGAGGTGCATGATGGGTTAAATGATCAGATGACATTTGTGATGCAATGATCAGTCGACTGGAAAGATTCCCAGAGACGAAGGGATTTTGGCTCTGGAACACAAGCTATCAAATGACACTAATTTGTTGATGACGACAACAACAACAACAACAACATGGACACAGGCATGTGTGCATCTGAAGACTGATGGGAGTGAATGTTCAGACAGAGCTGTCAATCACAGTCATCAAAAAGAAGCAAATAAAAGAAAATCATTAAAAGAACTGGTAAAAGAACAATAACTATTCCTAAACTGATGCATTCATGCGACAATTTAACAATAGCTCTCATTAGTAAAACCCTCTCATGTTCGATGTAACAATGGTGAAGTTGCTCTGGTTTGAACGGTAACAGAAGTTGAACAAACACAAACAGACGTGACGGAGGAGCGAGATCACGGGAGACTCTTCACAGTGCGGCTCAGTCAAACGCTGTGATGGTGTTGCCGTGGCAACAGTGCTGGTGTTGGTGGTAAAGTTCAGTCGGACCTATCGGACCACGCGGCGTCTCTTCCCTCTGGTGGAGCGGGCCGGCCTCGACAGCGATATCTGCGTCACAACACATCAAACACGGTTTAATACGTTTAATCATCATAGCCATGTGTGATCCCCGTTTTTCCTTCACCAAATTTAAGACCACTTGAAATTTAAAAACCTCTTAAATTTAAGGACACTTGAAATTTAAAAACCTAAAATTTAGAACTCTTGAAATTTAAAAACCTCTTAAATGTAAAAACCTCTTAAATTTAAGAACTCTTGAAATTTAAAACCTCTTGAAATTTAAAAACCTAAAATTTAGAACTCTTGAAATGTAAAAACCTCTTAAAAAAAATGAAAAAAACCTCTTAAAATTAAGAACTCTTGAACTCTTGAAATTTAAACCTTAAAATTTAAACTCTTGAAATTTAAAACCTCTTAAAAAAAAAAAAAACCTCTTGGATTGAAGAATTTAAACCTTAAATTTAAAACCTAAAATTGAACTCTTGAAATTTAAAACCTCTTAAAAAAAAAAAACCTTGGATTGAAGAACTTGAAATTTAAAGCCTCTTAAATTTAAGAACTCTTGAAATTTAAAAACCTAAAATTTAGAACTCTTGAAATTTAAAACCTCTTAAATGTAAAAACCTCTTAAATTAAGAACTCTGAAATTTAAAACCTCTTGAATTTAAAACCTAAATTTAGAACTCTTGAAATTTAAAAACCTCTTAAATGTAAAAACTCTTAAATTTAAGAACTAAATTTAAAACCTCTTAAAATTTAAAAACCTAAATTAAGAACTCTTGAATTTAAAAACCTCTTAAATTTAAGAACTCTTGAAATTTAAAACCACTTAAAATTTAAAAATATAAAATTAAGAACTCTTGAAATTTAAAACCTCTTAAATAAAAAAAAAACCTCTTGGATTGAAGAACTTGAAATTTAAAACCTCTTAAATTTAAAACCTAAAATTAAGAACTCTTGAAATTTAAAACCTCTTAAAAAAAAAAAAAACCTCTTGGATTGAGAACTTGAATTTAAAAGCCTCTAAATTTAAGAAAAAAAATAAATTTAGAAAACCTCTTAAAAAACCTCTAAATTTAAGAACTCTTGAAATTTAAAACCTCTTAAATTTAAGAACACTTGAAATTTAATTAAATTTAAGAACTCTTGAAGAACTCTTGAAATTAAAAACCTCTTAAATTTAAGAACTCTTGAAATTTAAAAACCTCTTAAATTTAAGAACTCTTGAAATTTAAAACCTCTTAAATAAAAAAAAAACTCTTGGATTGAAGAACTTGAAAATTAAATTTAAAACCTAAATTAAGAAAGAACTTTTGAAATGTAAAAACCTATTAAATTTAAGAATTCTTAAAATTTAAAAATCTAAAATTAAGAACTCTTGAAATTTAAAACCTCTTAAAAAAAAAAAAAACCTCTTGGATTTTGAACTTGAAGAACTTGAAATTTAAAACCTCTTAAATTTAAAAACCTAAAATTAAGAACTCTTGAAATTTAAAAACCTCTTAAATTGAAGATCTATTGAAAAAGATGTTCTTTTATCATTTAAGACATTTAAGACTTTTTATGGCCTTAAATTTGATACAACAGAATTTACTTCTTTAAGTCTTAATGACCCGCGGGGACCCTGATTAATGCACATGTGCAGTCAAACAGTATGAAATGTTTGCAGTGTGTGTGTGTGTGTGTGTGTGTGTGTGTGTGTGGTGTCTCACCGTCGCAGTGGGCTGCTCTATGATGCTGTCTATGCCGCCTGGCAGGTCTGGACCCCTCTGCAGTCTGACAGGAAGAAGAAGAAGAAGAAGAAGAAGAGAGTAAAAACACAAAGCACTTCACACAAGTGAAGGAATGTACTGAGCTCTGGACAGCTGCACTTACGACTGTTTCCTCTTGCGCCCCCTTCTGGCTCCTGTGTGCATGTCTTCAGTCTGTGTGGACAGAAGAGAAATTAAACTAGAGTTATACCAGGAAATAAATACTAATGCACTACTTAGTGTGCAGTACACACTGCTATGAATAAAGGTATTGAAGCACTCTGAAACATTACATAATATTTTAATATTGAATTGTTTTGTTTTTTTGTTTTTTTTTAAATTGAAAAACCTTCTAGTTGTAGAAATAAAGATAAAATAAATTGAACAAAAATTAGAAATGTTGCCTTGGCAAGTTTAATGTGAAGCACCAAAATGACTAAAACTAAAACAAAATTAAAGCTAAAAAATATTTTTAAAAAAAAGGCATAAAAAAATTGCAAAAGCACAAAAAAATACTGAAACAAACTAAAATTAAAATAAAAAGTGAAATTTAAAAAGCTAACTAAAATATTAATAAATACCATAATATTACATAAATAATAAAATAAGATTGATCACACTCACCCTCACTTGCTCTGCGTCTCTGCTGCTGATGTCATCGACCGCCCTCTCACCCGGACTCAAATATCCCTGCGGCCTTCGTCCATCCTCCTCCTCATCTGCCTCATCCTCCTCATCATTGTCTCCTCTTCCATCCGTTCCCGAACCGATCCCGTTGCTGTAGAGGCACACTTTGGCTGACCCATCGGTCTTCGCTTCCTCCATGAAGACGGGATGCAGCGGGGCGTCTGACAGAGCGTCTGCTCCGGCCGGCCTGCAGGGCGGCGGCGTCGAGGGGTCCTCGCTGAGTTTGGGTGTGCCGCGGGCCGGAGACTGGGCCATCTCCATGCCGAGGCGGGACAGGTCCGGGTTGTGGACCGAACACGCCCGGCGCGGGCTGAGGGACGGCGGGGCACTGGCTTGCTGAAGGAGGGGCGGCAGCTCGGGGTACGACAGCGGCGTGGAGTCAGAGCCGCCCTCGGCACCGCGCTCGCTCACCTGCAGGAAGGACGTGTAGATGGTGTCCATGAAGGAACCGTACGGGTCAAACAGCCCCGTGCCGGAGCCCTCTCTCTGCTGCGCAGGGGTCTGGACCGGGTTGAGCAAGGAATCCTGGGATATCTGAGCTGGCGGAAGCTCTTCTTGTGATGGAGGGGTCTGATGCAGACTCACTGGCTTCTCTCCCATGAGCGTGGGCGTCATCGTCAGCTGAGAAAGAGAAAATACGTCAATAAACACCGGCATTCTTTTGATTTAAAGGCTTCTGATTAACCCTTGTGTGACCTTATAGACATTTTTGTTTAATCATTTTGACTGTGTTAATGCCAAATGCATACATTTAGGCTCTAATCTTACTATTTCACCCCCATTTTCTTTAAAAAAATCTATTTTATACTAATAACACAAAAAATTGTTCCACTCAGGATCTTAAAGGACAAAAATGTCCCCATTGAAACCCATTTTTAATCCCTTTTTAAAAAATTGTGTGTGTGTGCGCGCAAATCACAAATCCAACCACTGTGGGTGTGATTTTTCTAGCATGTTTTTAAGCAGCGATGCTTTTAGGTTTACCTGCAGACAGGTGAGCGGGTTGAGAGCCGTTTGGTTCTGTGGCAGCGGGACGCCCAGAGACGGGCCCTGCGGCAGCAGCAGATGTCCGGCTCCTAGTAAACTATGAAGACTGTTGATGTTACCCAGAGCTGTGAGGTCACCTGAGAGCAAAGAGAAACACAACACTGATGCATTCTGGAAGATATTAGAGCAGTTCAAGACGACAAGGAGAAAATCACCAAACATCATGTCACAATAGACTGATGGGTCAAAGACATTTAGATGTCTGCATCAATAGAAATGTACAAAAGTGATTTTATATACACAGAAAGCACATTAAATGCAAGTAAAACGTCTACTTTTAAGGTTTCAAATCAGTTTTGGGAGAATAAAATGTCAAAATGTGGGTAAAATAATGTTTCATTGTCATTCAGTGTAACACTTATAATTATGTAAGAATTTAAGCATACTTATTCTGACCTGTACATATTAAAATATATAAAAGAATAAGTGAGTATACTAAATTTTATTGCATTTTAAATTAGTAAAAAATTCTTGCTGAGAAAACCTAGGATAGTGGCAAAGTTTAAAAATGTAAAATTACAAGTAATTAGAATTTGGGGTAAAAGTAGTAAGTGTTTAATAAGGCATAAATATATTTTTGTTGTAAATATCCCTGACAAGATTGTTACACTGAATGACATTTTAGTGTATTCTGTAAATCAGGGTAAAAAAATATTTAATTTTTGCTCAGAAAAACAAACAAATTAAACAGGACCCGTTCTGGACTCTGATTTAATGGTTAAATTAAATTTTAGCAATCAAAAAGCATGTCCAATTAATTGAAATCATGATATACAATTTAAAAGTACAAAAAAGGTTTTATTTTTTCTTAAATTTCAGTTTATTTTTCCTAAATTCCACTATTTTTTAATACATTTCCCCCCACTATTTTTTAATTGTTTGATTAAATTTGAACAATAATAATAATAAAAAACTCACATGCAAAACATGCAGATTTTATATTTAATAGTGCTTTTGCACTTTAATATTCACAGAGACGAGTTCATATTGTCATGTGATAAAGCGTACAGCCCTACTTCTGATTTATACATCCAAAATTTGCCAAAATCCACGTCACACACTAAATTCCATTTTTGTGACTGAATTCTGACCAAAATTAAAGGGCTCTATTTATAGACACAAAAAAGATGTTTTGATTCAAATATGCTTTTCCTCTTCCATTGTTAAAGGGCAATGCTTGATACATTAAATGAAAATAAAAACAACATGAAGAAAACCTCAAGCATCATCAGTGAGAGACTAACTTTTCCTGGAGTTTCTCAGCAACAAAAATGAGTTTTACACGTCAACATCAGATCTGGCGGAGCGCTCTGCGTCAGCAGTTCTGCACCGAGATGATGTCGGAGGAATGTCACTGCTGTGGCCAAACTTTATTTAAGAAAAAACACTCAAGTCTGTTTCACTTTCCCGACTTCTCCCATCCAGCAGTCAGTGTGAATGAGTGTGCCGAGTCAGCCGAGGTGTCGGTGAAGGTTGAAAATCCCCCAGAGCAAAGAGACAGCCTATAAAACGTCAATGTAATGCCATCCGGCAGGACGAGCGAGTTCAAGTACAGCCAATAAACACTACATGGCCATTTTGTATTGTGGACATGGAGGGAACAGCAGAGAATCAAACTAGAAGGAAACTGGTAATGGCTGCTTGTTTTTTAACCTGCTGAGGCTTTATTTTGCATCATATCAACTCAGTTACAAGTCAAGATGCACAGGTTATTCAATGATTGATAAAATATTACATAATATAATATTGCACAAAAATATTTTAGAGATGGAAAATGTGCATTACAAACTGGCATGGCCTGGAACAGACAGTAGGGGAAGCATTTTTGTCAATAAAATGATCAAATATATGTGCATTAAATGGCCTGGACAATATTTCAGTCCATCACTAATTTCGTTATTGAAAATATTCAGCTGAAAAAGCAGTAAAATTTCCTCTCAACATGTGATAAAACTGTAAACTAATGCATATTTGCTTTTGCATTTCTGTGTACCGGGGTGAAATACAAAAAACAAACTGAATTGAAATAAAATAAGGATGCACTGAAATTTCAGCAACCCAAAATTTTTGGCTGAAAAAGCTATTTTCAGTTTTGGAGGGCTGAAATCAGTGACCGGATGGCATGTTTTAACTGTGTTCAGCGTCTATTTCATGACACAACAAGGATAAGCTACAACAGTTAAACATGCCAGCTGTGTGACACTCGCTCTGGATTGACTAGATTAATTTCTTGATTTTAATTAAATATGGCTTCTTAAATCTAAAATCTTCTAGCCTGTGCTGTTTTCTGTTGATGCGTGAACAAAACTTCACCAAAAACTATTTTGGTTAATTTGGGTATTTGGATTAAAGACTGATCCACTTACCAAGAACCCCAGGGGTGAGTAGATGCGGCAGGAAGTGAGGTGTCTGGCCGTTGTTCTTGTCCTGCTCGGCCAGGGGGTCACACACTTCCGGCCCCGAGGTGGAGACCAGAGGACCGCAGGACACCGAGGTAGAAACTAGAGCAGGGCTGGACAGAGTCCCCTAAACCACACAGAATTTATATATATGTATTGCACAAGATGCATGTACTATATTGCATATGAAAATACCATGAGGAAAATTAACAATAACCCACAGTACAAAGATTCCCAAAGTTTGCCAGCTGAACTTTCCTGATATTTGACCCCACAATTTAGCATTTCTGAATTGGCATTCTGAGTGAGGAAATGTTCCCATAGTTCAAAATAAATTATATTTTACATAAATAAAATGAAGCCTATTTTAATTAAAGGGATAGATCACCCAAAAATGAAAATTCTGTCATCATTTACTCATCAACCATCATGTCGTTCCAAACCCGTAAGACTTTGAAACACAACATAATATATTTTTAATTAAACCAGAGTGGTTTCTGTCCCTCCACTGAAAGTCCAGGGTAATGAAATGCGTTATGGGTTTGGAACGACACAAGGGTGAGAAAATGGTGAAAAGTTTTATTTTTTGACATTAAGACTTTTTGCAGTGTGACATTACAATTAACCACATTTTCCCAACAAATTCTCAACGTAATGCCAAACCAAAAGTATGATTAAGACAATCATCCAGACACAGAGTTTTTCATGTTAGAATTTAAATATTGTATTAGTGTTATCACTACTGGAATTTCCAACAATACGATACCTTTTTTTTTTAGTTACAAAAGTTATTCAGTAAAGAGCAGCGAGTGATTTTCTGACTTTTGCAGCAGGTTTATTAGGCTGCTGTCACTTTAAGAGCTTATGCACGGATCCAATACACTGTTACACAACATGCGTTTTTTTCTCAACTTTTTTATGTTCCAAAACCGACTGTATTTATCGGAATACTCTGCCATTTTTTACATAATTTTGTATGCATTTGATGCAATAAGTCAAGAAAAACAACTCAATTTGGTACTCGTGAGCGGTTTGAAAGGCGGCTTTGTGTGCGCGACTTATATAGATCAGTGGTGCGATCGCTTTTGGTGTGATCGCGAAACCTGCGGGAATAACTAAAATTGATTTAGAGGTTAAAAATTACCCAGAGGTTTTATATTTAAAGTTTTCGTTTTTGTATTTAAATCTCACAAATCCCATGCAGTTCCACTATCAACCACTAGGGGGATAACATCCAGTTGGGAAACCCTGTCATAGTAGATGCATACAGCATTCTGAGGCATGCAGACTGTATGTGCACGTGTAGCGAAGCATGCAACTGGTGTTGGCCTGTGTGTATACCTGAGAATGAGGCGGGGGGGATGGCGTGTGGTTGGGAAGGGGTTCGGTCTGGGCGAGAGCTGCGGCCAGCAGAGCGGGGTTGAGGGACAGGAAGGCGGGAGGGGGTGGAGTTAGCGGCGCGGAAAGAAGAAGCGACTGGCCGTCTGCGCTGGGTGCTAGAGTTTGAAGAGCCTCCAGGAGCCCCGGCCCCATCAGGACAGAGTCCAGCAGAGCAGGGGTTTTCTCCAGAGACACTCCGTCAGCAAAGACCTGCTGCTGTGGCGTAGGAAGCTCCAGGTTGAGCGCTGGCAAGGGCAACATGGCAGCTGGATTCTGCCCGAGCAGCAAAGAAGCCATGAGTAGGGCTTGAAGCCCAGGGGGCTTTTCACCGCCTTCCACCCCTGCAACAGGGGGCAGGGCTGAAGCCGAGCCTGGTGGATTTAACAGGCTCACCAGGTTGAGAGGAAGCTCGCCCTGGTTTAGGACGTTGAGAGGAGAGCCCTGGTTCAGGATGGTGCTGGTTGGCTGTGGTTGCTGGGCTTGGGTGCCGCCCGTCCAGACCCCTAAAGGCAGGGAGCCGAGGAAGGGTGGCAGCAGGGAGGGCAGACCGGCATTGGAGGAGAGAAGCTGGAGGAGCTGTTCTTGGGTCATGAAGGGAAAAGCCTCTGCTAGCGGTAGGGAAACAGCGGGGTTAGAAAGATCGGAAGACGGGGCAGCGGATAGAGAGAGGCTGTGGTCGGGCTCACAGCCACCCAGCAATCTTGGGTCCGAGTCCGGCTGATCCATTGTCTCTACAGGACCTGCAAAGAAAACACAAGTGTAAAACGGACCACCCAAAACAAAAGCTCTGGGGCCGGATTCACGAAACATTCTTAAGAATAACCAACTTGTCTTAAATCCCCAAAGGTAACGTGTTTAATGAATTTATTGGGTTGTTTCTAATTAATTGTTGCAGATAAGCATTACAACTTAACAGGGTTACAATAGATATTAATTAGAGGTGTAACAGTACACAAACATGCCAGTTCGGTACGCACCTCAGTATTGAAGTCACAGTTCGGTACAGCATTTGTACATTTCGGTACAGTTTAAAATTAGTGTCTTGTCGCTGGTTGAGAGATTACATGAAAACACATCTATGCATAGATCGTCTGTTCTTCTTCTGCGCTTTTTACTTTTACTTTTTACGACCTTCATAGAATATAAGACATTTCTTAACGTCTTTCTTGAGAAGATTTTCGTGAATCAAGCTCTTGGTGTAAAAATGCCCCAAGAAACACAAGATAAGAAGTCTTACCTTTACTTTCCACAGCTTGATTGTGATTTGACTGGTTAATTTGGTAGGTATTGTGGTCAGGACAAGTCTCTGTCGTTTTGGACCCACAACTTTTCTCCGGGAACGGGGGCAAGCAGGAGGTTGAGGACATCTGGTTCATCATGCTCAGAATTGAACTGCTGAGGTCCGGCGTCGTGCCCGTATGGGGCTGGCTCAAGTTCAGGATGGTGTTGCTGGAGGTTGTTTTGAGGTTCATGGTTGTTTCGTCACCCATCAAAGTAAAGGGTTGTGGGATTGGGGCTGCTGGGCAGGAGTTTCGGGCATGGGCACTGTGCTTTGGGCTTGAAGTTGTGGGGTGGGGTTGTGTACACGTAATGTGGACTGTCCTTCGCAGTGGGGTGTGTGTGGAGTGATGGGTCTGGGTGAAGAGGGCAGCGTGTTCGTGTGCCTGTTGCTAGGCATGGCAGTGGCGACGCTGGACTGCTGGGTTGCGCTCTGCATGCTAAGAAGCTGAAGCAAGGCGGAAAGGGGCTGGGAAGGAGATGGGGAGGAAAGCGGGAGAGAATTAGCAAGTCCAGGCTTCCTGCCTTCCTCCGAATCCTGCAACCTAAGAGCATTGTTCGAGAAGGAGGCATTCAGAGGAGCGACAGACAGCCGGTGGTTGTCTGAGTGAGGTATAGGAGGAGAAGGTGGCGAAAGGCATGGGGAGATGAGCAGCGGAGGCCCGGATAGATCTCCTGCAGTCCGACCCAACTGTGAGTCTTTCAGCATGCTCAAAACAGTGGGCGAATGCCTCTGCCGTTTGCGGCGCAAGTTTTTCTCAGCAACAGCAGGGGAAGCCGGGGAAAGGGAAGGGGAGTGCGGGAGCAACAGGGCGGTGAGGGACTGTGCTCTGGCGGAAGTGGGGTGGACGCTACTGTTTAAAGTGCTAATCAATACCTTTGACTGCTGCTCCTTGTCCAGGCCACTAAGAGGGAGTGCGGCCAGCGCATCGGCTGCACTGAGCTGGCCTGGAGTTTTCTGGTTGGCCAGCTGGGCTTTAGCGGCGGCAGAAAGGAGGCTGCTGGCAGGGAAAGAGTTATTTATGTGGCTCTTTTGCTGGATCTTCTGTTGGTTGAGAATCTGTCCTAGTGGAAGGCCGAGCAGTTCTGGGGCTTGAGAAGAACTCAATCCGTTCCTCTTGTCACCTACGTTGGGATGTGCCAGCGACGAGGCTTGTGACACCTGATGGTTGCTTTGGTTAGCATTGGAGCTGATGTTGGAGGTACTACAGTCTTTATAGTGCTGCAGAATGCCCTCCAAGCGACTACACGGACTGGAAGGCGCAAGAGGAAGCTTGGGAGAAGAGCACGGCATGGTGGCCTGCAACGGTTTGACCCCCTGGATGAAGACAGACCCCGGGGCCCCGTGCTCTGAGAGCGAGGATGTCGAGGAGTGGCGAGAGCGCTGGTGGGGTGAGAAAGTGTCTAAGGTACGTGAGGGTGACAGAGGAGGGGGAGACTTAACACTCACTCCCTGTGAATGTGGCGGAGCTGCTCGACCACTCAGAGCTACGGATGAAGAGGGGGATAAGGAAAAGGAGTTGGAAGGGTCTGGGGGATGCACATGTGTGTGTACACTTGGTTTTGCATTGCTTGGAGAAGCAGGGTTATGCACTGTCCTTTGGGGGATGTTTTGGGAGAGCGGTGGATGAGGGCTCCACTGCTGTTTCGCATAAGCAGGCATACAGCCCACTGGCGTTGGGGGCTTCTTTAAAGGTGAACCCTGTTCTGGAGGTCGTGAAATAGGGGTGAGGTTAACAGAACCGTTTTGCAGAACTGAGCGAGAAGAGGACAGAGGAAAGCCAATATTGGATTTGGGCTGGTTGTGTCTAGGCTGAGGGTAAGTGCAGTGGGCGCCGTCTCCATGAGCCACCATCGATCCTCTCAGCTCTCTGCCGTCCACTGAGCATACAACACCTCCTTAAACAAACAAGCAGACAACACGACTCACCTTCCTGAAGAAAAGTGAACTTGTGTGGTACAGTGCCTTTAAAGGGTATTTAACCCCCTTGGAAATGTTTGTTTTACATTTTATCATAGAACCACATCGTTTTTTTCAAACTAGAACAGAACAGAAAAATATTCAGATTTCAACGTGGGGGAAAAAAAAACCCTACTAACCATCGCAAACTGGTCAAAATATTTAAAGGGTTAGTTCACCCAAAAATGAAAATTCTGTCATTAATTACTCATGCTCATGTCGTTCCACACCCGTAAAGGAACACAAATGAAGATCTTTTTGATGAAATCTGAGAGCTTTCTGTTCCTCCACTGACAGCTACACAACTACCACTTTGAGGCTTCAAAAAGTACAAAAAGAGATTGTGAATTGTCAATTCCATATGAATTGAGGGGTTAGTCCAAATTTTCTGAAGAAACTCGATCGCTTTATATGATGAACAGATTCAATTTAGATTTTTATTTACATATAAACTGCACCTGCTTGACGAGCGAGACCAAACCTCTTCTGGAACCTCATTGGTTCTCGCTGAAGCTCAAACGTGCTGCGTAACACGAGAATGAACCTCATTGGTTCTCGCGGAAGCTCAAACGTGCTGCGTAACACGAGAATGAACCTCATTGGTTCTCGCGGAAGCTCAAACGTGCTGCGTAACACGAGAATGAACCTCATTGGTTCTCGCTGAAGCTCAAACGTGCTGCGTAACACGAGAATGAACCTCATGAACCTCATGTTTGAGTTTCAGCAAGAACCAATGAGGTTCCAGAAGAGGTTTGTTCTCGCTCGTCAAGCAGGTGCAGTTTATATGTAAATAAAAGTCTAAATTCAATCTGTTCATCATATAAAGCGATCGAGTCTCTTCAGAAAATTTGGACTAAACTGCTTAATTCACACAGAGTAGTTTTACGATCTCTTTATGAACTTTTTGAAGCGTCAGTTGTGTAGCTGTCAATGGAAGGTCAGAAATATCTCAGATTTCCTCAAAACATGACAGATTTTTCATATTTGTGTGAACTAACCCTTCAAGTTAATAAACACAAAACAAGCATTTCCATAAGCATTCAAGTCAGTTTTAGAATGGTGCTGTCACCAGTATAGATACGGGCAGTGTCTGGCTTAAAATTAAACATAATTCAGGTCTCTTCAGACCATAGAATATTCTTCCAGTTAGCTTCAATGTCTCAGACATGCCTTCTAGCAAACTGTAGCCATATCATATGACATCTTTTAACAGAGACTTTCTTTTTGCGACTCTCCTATAAAGCTGCGACTAGTGAAACACCAAAGCAACAATTCACAGATCAAAGACAAACTTAAAGTCCACAGTGATTAAATGCTGCAAAACACTCCAAGGGGGTATACTTACAGATAAATCATATTCTGATATGGCTAAAGCACTTGTAAGGTTTTTTTGTTTGTTTGTTTTTTTTACAAAAACTTAACTTGGTGGTTGCAGTTTAGTTTACAACTTAAGTACAGTGAATTCTATACAGAAGATGACTGCATGCTTTAGCCATATGTAATAATCTGAATGGGTAATATTTGGACACAAGATATAGAGTGTAATCTTCACTTCATAAGAACAGTAATGGTCATATACTGCAATTTTCTTTAAGACAAACCATTAAAGGAATATTCTAGGTTCAATAAAAGTTAAAAGTTAATCTGTGACATGCTGTCAATTACTACAGACAACCATTGCAACTCAACCCTCAGTTTGTAAAAACAAACCAAAAATGTGTTTACAGTAATGCACTTTCAACACATCATGAAAGCATGTCACAGAACCTGGAAAATTCCTTCTAAAAAGTTGGAATAACGTGTGTATTAAGATGCAATACCTGTGGCTTGAGCCGGCGGGGAGAGTTGGGAGGGCTGCATGCTTTGGCATAATGCCGCCATGGCATCAACTTTCCTGCGATGGTTACAGAGTTTGGTCATGTCTTCCTCTATTTTACTCGAATGATGACCAGGAGCTTGGACCATCGCAGCAGGGTCAAAATTAAAGACCTGCAATTGATTTTGCAACATAACAACATAGTTTATTGTTTTATAAATCACAGTGTTTCAGATACTATTAAAAAGGTACAGTGTATAACTGCACAGTATGCAGTCAGCAATACACTAGTATTTCATTAATTGCAATCCTTACAACCTAATGAATTAATCTGCAATCAAATTTGCATCATAAATGAGGAGGATTCAGCACTGAATGTTGATCTCACCTTATTTGGGACAAGCGGGCACTCGAGACCACACTTACATGTGCCGTCTGTCCGCAGATACACCCTCACCTCATCCACAGATCGAAGGATTGTACCACTCGGGCTGGAGAAGAAAAAGAAAAGATTGATATGGAGTAGTTTGACAGCTTCATTTGATATCCGACAAGTAACAATGACAAAATGCATTATGCAAGGAATAACTGACGACGGGCCGTTGAATTATTAGAAAATAATGCACACCTGAGGTGGTAATGTGGTATGTATTGTAAATAAATGTGAACTGAATATCTGACAGTTCTTTTGCTGCAATTTGGTCAAAATTTATAGAGATTTCTTTAAAGAATCACGGGTAATGTTTTTTCACCAGGAATTCTGCTGTTAAACACGATTATTAATATATTATAAATTGAAATGATGGAGGCTTATGGCTTCAATAAAAGCACATACTATCGATTGACAACCTCGTAGCTCGCAGTAGGTCAGTATTTAAAGGCTTCAAGCTATCGTGCAAAATAAATTTTCCTATGGAGAAAATGAATGGGAAGTTTTACAATATTGATCTTCACATAAACTCTACCTCAGACCAGTTTGAAGCACCGCTTTCAAACCAACTAAACCCTAATGTCAAACACACTCGGGTCGGCACCAGAAACCCTAGTGTGAAGGCTAAACGCACTGGCATGTGTTTGCTCAGGTGAAGTCACACACATCTGTGTGTAATCATCGTTGTCAGGCAACTTGAGTGAAGAATGTTTCCGATGTAACTTTTAATAGCAACACAGTTCATATTTGAGAAGAACAGCAAACACATCATAGTAAACGACACAAAATAATGTGTAGACGTACCTGATGTAAGACACAACCCCATCTTCCACTTTCCTTTGCCAGCCAACCGGGATCTGAGCGATGAGCGCCGTACCTCCATCTTTTTCTCCTGCTGCACTCTCACTGCCCCCCGTCATTTTCTGCTCACACACATCCAGCTCCTAAAGACAGAAACCAGTTTCAATTCAGATCCAAACTAGATTTGACAGAGATCAATTCACTTATTTTCAGCTGAGAATGTGTTCACACTAGTATCATCGTGTAGTGACAACTACATTTACATTAAATCAGTTTAATGACAAAAACCAGCTTCAAATCAGATCCAAACTAGATCTGATGAAGATCGGCTCACACTTAAGAATTATTTCAGTTGAAAATGTGTTCACACTGAATCTAAATATGGTCTGAGCATTTAATCTGACTATTCTGGATTCAGGAGACATTAATAAAGTGTAGGTAGTGACAACTACATTTACATTAAATCAGTGTAGTGACAGAAACCAGCTTCATATCAAATCCAAACTAGATTTGATGACAGGCTTATTTTCAGTTAGGAATGTGTTCACACTGAATCTAAATATGGTCTGAGCATTTAATCTGACTATTCTGGATTCAGGATATTTATATTTATAAAAGTTATTTTAGTTATTTATAAAACGTAGGTACAGGTGTCATCATGTAGTAACAACTACATTTACATTAAATCAACGTAGTGACAGAAACTAGCTTCAAATCAGACCCAAACAAGATTTGACGAAGATCAACTCACTTATTTTCAGTTAGGAATTGTGTTCACACTGAATTCAAATATGGTCTGAGCATTTAATCTGACTATTCTGGATTCAGGAGACATTCATAAAGTGTAGGTACAGGTGTCATAATGTAGTGACAACTACATTTACAATAAATCAGTGACAGAAACCAGCCTCAAATCAGATTCAAACAAGATTTGATGAAGATCAACTCACTTTTTTCAGTTGAGAATGTGTTTACACTGAATCTAAATATGGTTGTCAGCATTAATCTGACTATTCTGGATTCAGGAGCCATTTATAAAGTGTAGGTATAGGTGTCATCATGTAGTAACATCTACATTTACATTAAATCAGAGTAGAGACAGAAACTAGCTTCAAATCAGATCCAAACTCGATTTGATGAAGATCAACTCAAAACTTATTTCAGCTGAAAATGTGTTCACACTGAATCTAAATAGGGTTGTCACTCCTCTTCCAAGCATTTAATCTGTGACTATTCTGGATTCAATATTCATTAATTTATTTTGTCAATTATGTCAATTATCATAGGTTTAAGCATGACCCCCTGTATTCAGCACACACAATCAAAATGCAACAAATTGAATAAATGTAGTTGAAGTACACAATGAAATTCTGTAACTGAGCACTTTGTTTTTGTACCTTTTCATTTTTATACAGCCTTGGTCAGCACCATTCGTGAAATACACCCTTTGGAGGACATATATACGTAGCATTAACGAAGCACAACGCAACAGTACAACAAATCCATCTTGACACACAATCCTCTGCGGTCCTCTCAAATGGACTGGGATGCTTCTATGGAACTCTCCACAAGCTGACAACCTGAAAAGATAAAGAAAAAAAATCAATTTCAGGAGAGATCGACATTGCTTGAGTAAACTATTTTAACAATTTTCAACATAACCATTGGAAAAATCAATCTTATTGACAGAAATACTAATGATATTTGAAAATTTAGATTACATTGATATGCAACAAGATACAGTTTAACCACCATATTCAAGTACCACGGTTTTAGCACTGAATACCATGGTGTTAGTAGGGTACAAGTCCAAAAACAAGGTACTTTTTCGTTAGAGTGACATATGGCCTGACAGACACTAGAGTGAAAAGTGACAGTTGGAACTGATACTCGAGGCGCCAAATCAAAAATTCAAATTTAAGTGTTCGAGATGATGTCACAGCCTAAAAGCATAACATTTTAACGGTTTTTATTCTGGTATTAAGGCGGGTGACGGTGAAGCGGCTAACGCTCACGGGATCTGACTGAAACAGCGAGCTAAAGAGTAAACAAACCAACACGAATAAAAGTGCGCAAAGTTTCGGAGAAAGCAGGACGTAAATACCGAAAGAAAATATGAATACATACGCCCAAGTACCGCACTGGTACTTTTGAAGACTGTACGTCCCGAAGAATAAACAAATGTCGCGTACTGACGGCTAGCTGGCCCATTCTTAAACATTCAATTTATATTGTAAGCTTACGGAACACGCGATAACACTCCGATATTAACCAACGAAGCGGTCTTCGTTACATTAAAACGGAAGCGTTCTAGTTTGTCGCGTCGCGTACAGCGTAGTCGCGCTGTTAGCTTTCTTTAGCTCGCGGGCTACGTACCTCTCTGTTTACGAAGTTTCCTGCTTCTTCGGCGCGCTGCACAACACAGGCGAAAGACAGAACAAGCGTCTCGATGGACTTGAGTTGCAAATGTCGCCGTTGCGGGAGCTGTTATTAACGCTGTGTGATTTTTAGCCACTTCCCCGCGTCTTCATCCATCCGAGCCGTCCTGCTTAAAAAACAAAGAGCAATAACGCTTGGTTTTATTGCGCCCCGTGCATTGTCGTCCAATTTCGCGTGAATCCTGCTCGGCCGCGGAGCGTGCGATCGCTTCATTCAAAGGTCCAGCGCACTCCTAAGCGTCTTTACTGTGTGCATATGCGAGCGAGGGGCTGATTATGCCTGTGTGATGGTGCTTTTAGTTTATCTTCGTTTCCAAGTTCCTATTTTTCCTTAGGATCCCGTGCCAAAAAAAAAAATCATGGAGTTTTCGTCCACGCACGCGCAGTACCTGATGTCAGGGTTGGGAATTCCGTACAATTTCAAAGCCACTAGGAGGAGCGAGAGAGCCACTCGTGAAGAGGAAAACGCGCCCTAGTACAAGTATGGACACAGTTCTGTAGATTTGAGTTTGCATATTGTAAAATAAATCTAGCATATTTGGAGTTTTTTTTGTTTATCTTTAGATGTTAAATTCGAAGTGTTATCGAATTTTTATATTTTAAGTTTTTTATTAATATAAACTGGTTGTGTCAATATAAAATAAAACAAATAAAATATAAATAAGTCGTCTTTTATGTTATCTGCGCAGTCAATAAAGGAAAAAACGAGGCTACAAACGGTAAATTAAGCCTCAAACTATTCGAAACGTCATTTAAATTAAATTCAAACGGTCAGGTAACCGTTGATGCTCGTGAACTGGAAATGTGAAGTATGTTTCACTGAGGTGAGCGGGAGGCGGGAATATCCTGAGAGAAAGAAATTTCTGTTCTTCTGCCATAAAATGCTTCTACACACACGCATATCTTTATTGGCCTTATTGTGTCAGTTAGCTGAGAAAACAAAAAAATGGTCCGCCCGTAACTACTTTATAATTACTGAGGGGAAAAATCGCAGATAAAACCTGTTTAGTGCGGAGGAAAGATGTAGGTATTTCTAAGCATATGGTATATTGTAAAATGTCTGTTATTCTCTTGAGCAGAAATGTGATTCGCTGGCACAATCTGAACATTTGGGTGAAATATAAATCAGATCAACCTCCTACTACGTTGAAGGCAGGTATAACTCGACAAAGTTTTCAAAACAGAGGGAGTTATTGAGAGTTAAACCTGTTAAAACTTCAAAGGAATGTTGAGTAAACACAACTTTGGGGAATAAAGGCGTAACCTGCCAATAGAATTACACGCTCGGAGGTGATAACCATTAGGCAGCGGGGAGACTACACAGCAACAGCCAACCGATCGTGACGTGTTAGTAGCGTCTCAACGCGAGCGGTGCCCTGCTCCTGGAAACAGTATTTGAGGTTTCTATTCGCTAACCTTACGCGCATCCCACTTGCGCTGTTGCTAGGCAATACATTGCACGCTTTGCACCATGCAAGTTTAACTACTTAACTCTTGTGTTTGGAAGAGTTTCAGAATACTAACGAGATGAGTCCCTGGTGACATCAGTTGGCCAGGAGTTACAGGTCACCCCGTGTCGTGCCTAATAACAGCTATCATTTTAAGCAATTAAAACGGGGGTGTACCTGTTAATTAAATAACATTGAAGTAATTAGCATCGTTTTATTTGAAGGATACAGGACAACAACATCTGGGCAGCATTTTTACACAACCATGTTATGGTTGTTCCCAGTGCCACAACAACAGTTATAGGGCAGTTTTAGGGGTTCAGATCAAACCCTGGACAAGTTTCTGGTCACCCATTAAAGTGTATCATTTAAAACTCTTAAAAATAAAAGGTATTAACCAGTTTCAGTTCCCCCCAAAACATTTTTTATTAGTGTAAAGAACATTTTAAGAATCCCATAAACATTTTTTCCACTATAAAGAACTTTTTGTCCAATGGATGTTAAAAGTTCTTTATGGAACCATTTGGATGACCAAATTGCATCATTAGAATAACGTTTTTAAACATCCACACTTTGAGTGTCCTATATAGACGCTATACATTTAGGGCGTGTTCTCGGACGGATTAAAACCTAATCTTGTGCTGATTTACACTGGAAGATCTTATCTGTGAACTAGATTATGACCTTTATCATGTCATCGTCACTTTATTTAGCAATTTGTGTTGAACAGTAAGTCCTTTCATTACAAACAATGCAGAATCTATACTGATTGTGTATCTCGTTGTTATGTTGTCAAATGGAGTGGAATGAAACGGCTGAGGAACGGGTGAGGAGGGATTGTTCAAACTCCTGTGGAATATCCTCGCTCCATATAGTGCTGATCTGGATGCGTTTGGAAACAGGAAGTATAAAAACATCGAATAACCAGTTGCGGTTCCCCAAATAACCATTTTTCTTAGTGTCAAGAACATTTTAATAATCCAAAACACATTTTTTCACTATAAAGAACCTTTTGTCCAATGGTTCCGAAGATGTTCTTCATGGAACCATCAATACCAATAAAGAACTTTTATTTTTGTTCTGTGGAAACCAAAACCAAATTGCATCATTAGAACATCCACACATTGAGTGTCCAATATAGGATCCATGTTGGAAAACATACATTTAGGGCGTGTTCTCGGACGATTAAAATCTAATCTTGTGCTGATTTACACTGGAAGATCTTATCTGTGAACTAGATTCTGACCTTTATCATGTCATCGTCACTTTATCGGCTAATTTATCGATTTGTGTTGAACAATAACAACTTAAGTCCTTTCATTAAAAACAATGCAGAATCTATACTGATTGTGTATCTCGTTGTTATGTTGTCAACTGGACTGGAATGAAATGGCTGAGGAACGGGTGAGGAGGGATTGTTCAAACTCCTATGGAATATCCTCGCTCCATATAGTGCTGATCTGGATGCGTTTGGAAACAAAGTATAAAAACATTGAAGAACCAGTTTCGGTTTTCTAAAAATAACCTTTGAGTGAAACCATTTTTCTTAGTGTCAAGAACACTTTAATAATCCAAAATACACTATAAAGAACCTTTTGTCCAATGGTTCCAAAGATGTTCTTCATGGAACCATCAATGCCAATAAAGAACCTTTATTTTTGTTCTGTGGAAACCAAAACCAAATTGCAGCATTAGAACATCCACACTTTGAGTGTCCAATATAGGATCCATGTTGGAAACATACATTTAGGGCATCCCACCCCTTTATAACTATTTTTTTAGTGTCAAGAACCAAAACACAACTATAAAGAGCCTTTTGTCCAATGGTTCACTCATAAACCATCAATGCTAATAAAGAACCTTTATTTTTGTTCTGTGGAAACCAAAACCAAATTGCATCATTAGAACATCCACACTTTGAGTGTCCAATACAGACTATAGGATCCATGTTGGAAAACATACATTTAGGGCGTGTTCTCGGACTCAGATTAAAACCTAATCTTGTGCTGATTTACACTGAATTCGATCTTATCTGTGAACTAGATTCTGACCTTTACCATATCAACGTCACTTTATAGGCTCATTTAACGATTCTAAACAGGTGTGTTGAGCAACTTAAGTCGTTTAATATATCGAATTGCCGATTGTGTATCTCGTTTTGTTGTCGAATGTTGTGGAATGAAATGGCTGAGGAACTGGAGGGATTGTTCAAACTCCTATATGGAATATCCTCGCTCCATATAGTGCTGAAACATGAAAGAATCGCCTCAGGGTCACTAGAGAGGAATTATTAAAGATGAAAAAAGAGCGAACAAATGCGTACAATATCACACGACGACGAACACGGATATTAACGTTGCCTATTTTTATAGGTGCATATGCGAACGCAAGCAAAAATGGACACATTTTCCTACACCCTTATAGGGTAGTTTGTCAGTTTTTTTTCTTTTTAACGAAAGGTTGTTTAATAAAACATGCTCGGGTTCTGCTAGTCTTATCTCCAACTAGAAACCGGTTGCCAACGATTGCATCATTCCTTTCATGTGACTCCCTTACGCCCCAAATTCGTCCTGGCCGTCTTATGACTGCATCACATCTTCCCGCTCACACAAACTCTCGCAGAGCGAGACAACCAGCAGAGTCACCAAGTCCCGCCCCTCCCGCCCAGCGCGTCTGCTCATTGGATGTCTCTAAGCAGAAGAATTTCGACCGCCTCGCTTGATTGGCGCGCACGGCCGACCATCTCCTGTCAGTTTCTCGTACTCTCCGTTAGGTTGCACCTTGAGGTCCTTCCCCCAGAGTTCGGTTGGAGTCACTCTATAAATGTCCCCGGGAGTTTCCGAAATCCACACTCGGTGACTTCAACTGAACAATGGTTAACATGAGCTATCACCAATCTCTACAAAAACACACACAAACCCTGAATCCGAAACAGCCGAGGAAAAGAAATAATAAAAAGAAAAGGGTGAGTGTCATCTTTATCCATTTCTCTATTCTTTATATTGTGATCTGATTGTACTTTTCTCGCTGGTATATAGATGTGTGTCAAGCTTTTCCTTTTGGAAAACAGGAATGCGCATGTTTTGGCGACTATCCCAGGCTGTTTTTGGAATACAGTTGTTCAACTCAAATTTCACTGGATTTTTTTTCTCTCTTTCTCCGTCCGTTTTCTTTATTTAAGGGACCATCTTAACTGCTTTATTACTTTAATAGTTACTTGTTTACAAAACTACGCGATGACAGCTGTCATTTCGCTACGATCGCGGCATTTTAGACGCGCACGCGAGAACTTTTTTGCGAACGTTTTATTTTTAACGGTTTTTTGTAAGATCGATAACGCTTCGTCAACGGAACTGCGCTACATCAACTTTTTACAGTTTAGGAAATCAAATGGATGTAGTCACGATGGCTAACTCGTTGTGTTTTTATATCGTTAAAGTACTTTTAAAGTGTTATTTTGGTCCGAAGTGTTCGCCCTTTGTTTCCTCACTCCTGTACTTTGATTCCATGACGTCATTGGCTCGCTGTCAGTTTCGTAAATCCCAGCTCCAGATGGGCAGTTAAGTTAGTTTATATAGTAAATTAATTTAAACAAATTAAATTAAGTGAATTATCGTATAATTTAACGACTGTCGAGTCCTTTGAAAATATTCGATTTAGTCACATTTGGAGCCTGAATACCACAAATAAACTCCTTAATATTATTATTTATGATTAATAATAATAATAATAATAATAATAATATATAAATTTTATTTTATTTTTTTTAGTTATATATCGCTTTACACCGCATTACGATTTATATATATAAAAACAAAACACTTGGGAGTGCCTCAGGTGCATATGTTTGGGCTGTTTTCATTGTCTCACACAGGCATCTAAAGCAGCTTGATTATCGCGTTTTTTCCTCTCATGAGTTCTGCGATGTTATTTCAGCTGAACTTGAATGTGTTCGCGTTGAGATCGAGTCCTTCAGCTTGTTTTGACAGACGCTGTCTGCTCAGACTCTCGCAGAGGGCGCCCTCGAGCACACAATGCGCCTTTGTTTACATAAAAAAATACAATGACCTAATTTTAGATTCAAGATTAAAGAATCAATAATTTCTACGGGTTATTTTTACGAGCATCCGATCGTCCACAAGCCCCTCTATGATGCTTTTGTATCACTTGCACGTGTTTGTTTCAGATTTTTTTTTAATTTTTAAATAGCTTTTATAACAGAAATAGATATTTTTAATTTATTTTATTTTATTTTTAAATAGATTTTGTAACCAAGTACTGTGGCTTGAGCTGTTCAATGTTTTATTTCTCTAGAATTATTGGGACAAAATATCGCCACCAACTCACATTCAAACTTGATTGACAAGAGACACTTTAAAGGTGAGCACCTTTTTAAAGTTTTTATTATTTTTATTTTAGTGAATCTTAAATAAGCACGAAACCGGCTATATAGTAAATAATAATGAACAACACAAACCTTTTTTCCTCTGTTCATGCATGCACGCTGTTCTGAAACTCTTCTGAATATTTATTGTGCAGTAACACCGTCCGGCCACTGTGTGTCCTTGTTGCACCCGGTGGCCGAGCAGTCAATCTTAATATCGCGTATAATAGCGGGTCACCCAGATAAATCGGCTATTCCCAAAACCTGCGGTGCAGGTGAAGCTTTACTCTGATGTGTTGAGCCGTATCGGTGTGCAGCAACAGCAGGTTTGTTTTCATTTCCTCTTCTGGACAGTTTATGTATTTTTTCTGGGTCAGGTCTGGTGTGCTAGGTGTGGGAGCATATCGTATTGTGTCTGTGGATAGCGACTGATTGGTGCGATGACTGCGGAGTGGCTGTACCCCCCTGGTGTGGGGCCGCTATGTGGTGCAGAGTTGGAGGCGTGGTATGAAGACCTACAGGATATACTGGGCTCCGACGCAGGCGGGGGGCGAGCCCCGCCTTGCTCCGAGGTCAGTAACGTCAAACGCCGTTCTACAATCTCGTCCGTACGACGTTTTTCCCCCTAACGGTTTCTCAGGAATGAAGAAGGAGAAGAGTTTCTGGATGTGGAGAGGCTCGCTCACCTGGTTGACGGAGGGGCAGGTATGGGGCGATGGTGTGCAACGCGTCACCGACGACCCGCCGCCGACGCCTCCGCGACAGGAGGACCGGAGAGGCGGCGATTCGGAGCACACCTCGTCCGGAGGAGACCTGCTTCCGCCGAGTTCTTCGAGCTCCTCAGCGAAGGAGGCGTGGGGTCGGTGGAAACGATGGTCAGCGGCGGGTACCACCTCCACCCGCCTCCGTCTCCGGCCGCCAGCGAGGAGGAGCTCCCTACGGTTCCCGACACATCGTCCTGTCCTCGGCATCCGCTCGCCCTCCCTCAACTGCTCCCCTCCGGCGTCCCTCCCGTCCTCACGTCCGGGCAAGAGAAAAGCGAGGGGGCGAGAAAGGAGGCGCGCTGTGCCGCCGTCCCCGGGGAAGAAGAGCAGAAGAGCGCGGAGCAGGAGAGAGGGCAGAGCTGCGGATCAGAACGAGCGCTCAAAGCTGAGATCGAGCGATTGGGAGAGGAGTGCAGAGGACGCGGGGGTCGAGCGATTCGGGCGCTGAAGGGACATCCCGGAAAGAATCGAACCACTTGATGGGGCAGAGTTGAAGGAGGAAGAGAACGTGTTTCAATCCATAGATGAAGGAGGCCCAACACCCTTCCCCCTCTCGTTAGATTTTTCCCATACGCTTTTTTCAGAAATTATTACTCCGGAGTTTCCAGCAATACCGAGTTTTTCCAACTGTTTTTGTTCAGTTAAAATAATAATGATTCATTTATTTTAAAATTTACCACGATGCCCTTTTTTGTAATTGTTTGAAAATGATAAGCATTTGAGTTTAAAATTTCGGACTTAATTAGTGTTTTTTAAAATTAAATTTATTTAAATTTAAAGAAGTATTTTTTTAACGAATTCAAAGTTTTAATGAAATGTTTTTTTACATTTAAATAAATTCAAGGTGCTTTATAGCTATTATTTTTGAAAAAACAAATATGAAATAGAAATTAAATATATTGTAAAGACAATAAAATTTATCAAATGCAAACATAATCGATGTAGATTTAGCATAAAAAAATCAAAAGCAAATAACTTCGAAAACGACTTTAACAAACCAAAAATCGAAAAAATTTAAGACAACAGTACAAAATATTTTTTTAAATGATCAAAAGAGAACACAAAAATATTTTGCATTACAGTAATAAAAATGCAGTATGCAATTAGAAAAAAAAAAAAAATCATAATGGTACTAAAAACTACCTTTATTTTAAGCAAATATGACTTCCGAGACCGGTTTCCTTGAGATTCACCTGTAATATCGCAAACGCTTGATTTAAGCACCAACTCTTATTAAACTACCCAAAGTTAATCAACTTTCTGTGTAATTGAAAGCTGATTGTTCGTCTGTGGAGAGGAGTCTGTAGGGAATGTAGCAGAGACGATTGAAGAAACGGCAGAACTGCAATAAAAAGGATGTAGAAGAAGCAACGTGATTGTATCAGTAACATGATTGTAGAAGCGAATGGAGGTGTGTTTCACTGTAACCAGCCTGCTCTGATTGGTCTAATGTGTTAATGACAGGGCTTTTTAAATGTGTCAATGACAGAGATTAGTAGCTCAGGACTGTTATTCTGAACGATTGTGAGCCGTTTCTCTCTGCGCTCACCATCAACCCGAGGCCTCTAAGTGTGAGTGTGTGTGTGTGTGTTTAGATGAAGGGGAAGATTATGATGAATGGCGATTTTGCTCTCACTTATTTCTCTTGAAACTTTTTCAGAATTTTTAGAACTAGCAGTTTATAACACTCTCTGCCTCTGATCTATGCCTATTTTTCTATATGTGTATCACATGCATATCACATGATCATCACTACATGTAATCATTTACCTTCCTAATGTTAAAATAAACATGCATGCCGAATTACTGTATTAGCGTAGCAAATTTTTATTTAGCCTTACTTAATATGGACTTGTACTACACACATTTTGTTATTAAAGTTTTTTAAAATGAACTAAATCCAGTCTTTGTGATTTTTGTCTTGGTGTTTATTGAGTGTATGAATAAAATACATGGTTGTAACAAAGCAGAAAAATGAAACATCATTTAACAGATTTCACTGCATTGTGAAATCTGGATTGGTTGGATTATTATAGGAGTGGTTAAACAGTGCAGTATCCAATATAGTTCCCAGAAAATATTCTAAAATATAAAGTAGTTTTCTTCTTCATGTTCACCTCTTATTTCTTCTTCCCTTTCGGAGCGGCCGGCTCTGGGTTCTTGCCCTCCGCGAGACAGAGTTGTTTTTTCAGCTCAATTAATTTGGCGACTTCCTCCGCGATGACTGACTTCTCGGCTTTCTGAGCTTTTAGAGCTCGTACTTTATCGCCCTGAAACACAAACACACACCAATGAATCATATATGAGCACTACTAACCCATATGAATAATGATGATCACACCTTCAGTTAAAGACTTTCATAAAACGAGGCGAAAAAATTGAATTAAATGAGAAAAAAAATAATTTAATGTTAAAAATGGAAATAAAATATATTTACATGTATTAAATATTTCTAAAATTTCACCTTTATTCATTTTCCTTTTTAAAAAATTCTAACACAATAAAGATAAAAACAATAGACAATAAATGCAGCTACTAAAGCGCCACAATGCGTATTTTGGAAGAAAAGGGCGGCGTTCTTGAACTTTCCTACTAGATTATATTGAAAAGATAAAAAAAAAAGCTTCAACAGTCACAAGGTCCGGTCTGGAAAAATTGACATCTTCACTTTTTACTCAAATATTATTAAAAATGTTTTAAAGAGTTTGTAATCACATTGCGTATTGTGGTTGGAGTCGATTGTTTTATTTGCGATAAGAAACATGACATATTGTGTGACATAATTTTGTGCAGGCTGTCATAGAAACAAATTATAAACATGCAAAATCAAGAGAGAACCAACCAAATATTAATAACTGATTATATTGTAGTCGATGTTTGCTTTTTCCTGCCAGCTTTTGGTTTTTCTATGCAGTCTTTTGTATAGTAAAATAAAACCTGTAGCGGTAGTTTTTGCCACATGATTTTGTCAGATAAACACTTTAACCAAGTTTAGTGTTTTGTTCTTCCCTCATATTTAAAATATATATATTAAAAAAAGTATTTTCTTCATATTTTGATGTTTAAATCGCCCTTCTAGGGTCATAAAAAACAAATATCCCCTCCAGACATCACTTTTGTCCAGTATTGCACGAATGTGAGTGTGTGTGAGTGTACAAGTTTAGCTATACTTATGATGACCAAATGTCTCTCTTCACTTATATAGAGAAATATTATGACAACCGACTTAGTGAAGACATGTTACTGGTGTTCAATAGTTAAAAAGGCTTATAAATCAGCCAAAACACGTTTGTTTTTAAAATCACGTTTCTGTGACGGGTTGGTTTAGGGGTAATGGTTGGGTTAGACCCCAGAAAATATCATTAACCTGATATAAAATCAGTGCAAGTCTATGCAATGTCCTTACTAATATAGTGAAACATGTGTGTGTGTGTGTGTGTGTGTGTTCTTACTTGTTCTGCCACTAAAGCCGTCAGCTGTTTGGCTCTCTCTGGATCTGCGCTGACGTTCAGCGAGGCGTCCTGCGCGGCACTAACGCTGGGTTTGGTCTCGACTGTTGCGGCGCTGGAACTCGGGGTCTAGAAACAGAAAAATAATATTTCATCAAATAGTATATTATGTGCATGTTTCAGAATTTAAAAAAAAAAAAGCAAAAAATGACTTGCATTTGTTTCTTTATGTTTGTTTTAATTAAAAAGATTTTTAATAATAATAATATTAAAGATAAAATAATCTGGTAATTCATAAGAGCAACCACACAAACACGCATGCAGAAATATCTGTTAGTACACGCAAGCACTGAAGAGCTCTGTGAAATCATCGCTCTTAAACAAACGTTAAGAAGAATGTAAAATGAGGTTTGTTGTCTTTAGGACGGGCGGCCGGGGGCAGATTGCATTCTGGGTTGATAGAAACGGCGCGGCGTGACTGACAGCAGCAGGCTTTGATCCAGAGCTGCCGTTCTCTGAATACAGACATCATCACTGAATCGATTTCACAGTCAGTTTTAGTGAAAACAGACACAAAGCCGTGAGAACAGAGAGCGGTCACACGCTCGTCTACCTTCGCTTCCAGACGCTCGTCTTCTGGCTGAAAGAGGCCGAGAATCAGACAGATAAACAACCGAACATGTAAACGTCATTCTTTCTTTCATTAGAGAGAATAACATCGAGCTGATCTTCATCAGAGCCGGTTTAATTAATCAGGGTTCTTACACCTTCTGTCCGATGAATTTCCACAACTGTTCCAGTCGTACACTCACAAATATCACATACATATATATATATTTGTATTGATTGTATGAATAAAATATGTGGTTGTACCAGCAAAGCAGAAAATGAAACGGGGGTAATTCATAGATTTTATTGTATTTTGAAAAGAATAATTTAAACAGATTTCATTGCATTTTATAAAAGATTGTTGCATATTTATAGGAGCGGTTAATCAATGCAGTTTCCAAAATAATGAAAATGAGAATTTTTCCAGTTATTCATGAGCATTTTTATTCATTATTTTATAGAGATCACACTCACAAAGAGCAATTTCTAGCTGATAAAATATTATTTTATATAATAAATAAATTATAAAATAATTATAATATATATCTTTTTAAATTATATAAAAATTAATTTAAAAAATAGATGGATAGAGAGTGGGAGAACAACTGAGATATTAGAATTTCTTATATTGAAATATTTTATATAATTATTTTTTCATAAATATATTATTTTACATATTTTTTAATTATAAAAAGAATTAAATAAAAAATAAATGGAGAGTGGGGAGAAAAACTGAGATATTAAATTTTTTTACATTGAAATACTATTTTATGTAATTATTTTTTCATATACATTTGTTATTTTTAATATCATTTTAATTTTTTTTCATTTTTAACATTTTATATAATTATTTTTCATATAAATTTTTATTTTTAATATTTATAACTTTTTTCATATATATTTTTTATTTTTAATATTTTATATTATTATTTTTTCATATATATGTTTTATTTTTAATATTATTTTATATAATTTTTTAAAATTTCAATGACTTTTTGATGAATTTTCAGGATATTGTTAATTTCCATAAATAAATCTGGCCTGGAAATCCCAATTCCCGTTTCTGCCTGAGAACTCTGATTAATAATGGATGAATGTCTTTGACGAACCTGTTGTCCTCCAAATTTTTTCCTCAGAGCCTCAATCTGTTCGTTCTCCAACTTTTGGAACAAAGGACTGACCTGTAGGAGAGGTCAACAACAAAAGAAAAAATATAAAAAATATTTAATTTGAGATTTTGCATATGTAATAATGCAGTGCTTCTACAGTCACATGGTAACACTTAATATCAGGAGAAGTCAGGCGTTACCGTGCCGATGCGGTGCCCGGCTGGCAGTGTGCAGATGAAGGTTCCCGCCCCCTGCAGCATGGCACTGGTGCAGGTGGGCGGAGCCTGCAGCTGGGCACGGATGGTGTGACTGACGGTGGGCATGTACGGCTCCAGCACGGCAGACAGGAGACACGCCACGTTCACCGACACGCCCGTCACGGTACCGGCGCGCTGCCTGCAGCCAAACACACGCAAACGTCACGCCTTCATTACACACAATCAACCTCCGGCAGAACCAATTAACATGCCGAGAGCGAGAACTCATTTGTGTGTTCTCAGGAAATTGTACTTAAAAACTTTTTTTTTTATCTCCAAACTATTATTATCTCTGTACATTTTAGAAATAATGGTGACACTTTACAATAAGGTCCGTTAGTTAAAGCATTAAATAATCATTTTAGAAAGTTATGAATTAGAAATTATAAATAATTTGTGTGTATTTCTACAGTGTGTTGCCGTACTTCAGCAAACACACTGATGCGGCAGACGTGATCATGTGACGACTTGCCTGTCGCCGTCTCCCCCTTTTATCTTCTTCCAGGGTTCATTAACCTGGATGTACTGATTCCCATGACGAGAGATGTTCAGGATGCACTTCAGAGCGTCACGGATCCTGGAACAAACACATTATAAGCCACATGATGAGAGTTTAATGCACTTACATCTGTTCACATGTGCAATATTACGAGACAAACGCATGCTTGCTGAAGATTACTGTAAGAAATAAAGGCTTCTTCGTCCAGTAATTTCATAATCAGGGTTACAGCGGCTTTTGTTTCACAATTAATTTCCAAGACATTTCTAGCTGTTGTTGTGATAATTGGATAAGGATTTTTTATGTGAATCATTTTATCATTTTATACAATTATTTTCTGTGAGTTTGGAAATCACAGATTGCCTGATATTTCCAGGTAACTGTGATTTATTGAGGAATTACAAGCTGCTGAAATACAGAGCTGAGCAAAACTAGACAAATTCAGTTACAGGCTGGTAGAGCTGCAGGATTCTGGGTAAACTGAGAATCACCTTTATGGTTTAAAATAGAGATCACGATTCTCCCAGGATTCTGAACAGACACCTAAACAAAATAAATTTACTAGAAGGTTCTGACAAAATGTTAATTACTTCAATGTACTTAACAAATATTTCATTAATTTGAATCTTTAAGAAAAAGATCGGTTTGAATGAATGATGATTCAGTGATTCGCTCATAAAGACTTCACTTGTTTCATTACTGGATTAATCAGTGTTTTTGAATGAACCTCTTGAATGAATGATTCAATGACTCGCTCATAAAAGGCTTGTTCAAGATGCATCGGCGCTACGCAAACCAATCGGTGTATGACATCAAAGTACTGCGAAAGCGATTCAAAAGTCATATATTCTCTCCAATCTACTTGATGTCAACACCGATTGGTTTGCGTAGCACCGATGCCTCTCGAACAAGCCTAAAGTCTTCGCTTGTTTCATTACTGGATGAATCAGCCTTTTTTGAATGAATCTCTTGAATGAATGATTCAATGACTCACTCATAAAGACTTCACTTGATTCATTACTGGATGAATCAGCATTTTCGAATGAATGATTCAATGACTCAAACATAAACATTTCACTTGCTTCATTACTGCATGAATCAGCATTTTCGAATTAATCTCTTGAATGAATGATTCAATGACTCACAAATAAAGACTTCACTTGATTCATTACTGGATGAATCAGCACTTTTGAACAAATCTCGAATGAATGATTCAACGACTCATTAAAAGACTTTGCTTGATTCATTACTGGAATGAATCAGCATTTTCGAATTAATCTCTTGAATTAATGATTCAATGACTCACTAATAACACTTCACTTGCTGCATTACTGCATGAATCAGTGTTTTCGAATGAATCTATTGAATGTATGATTCAATGACTCACTAATAAAGACTTCACTTGATTCATTACTGGATGAATCAGCATTTTCAAATAAATCTCTTGAATGAATGATTCAATGACTCACAAATTTTCTTGATTCTTCTGGATGAATCAGCATTTTGAACAAATCTCAAATGAATGATTCAATCAAAAAAAGATTCATTACTGGAATGAAAGCATTTGATGAAGATTCAAACTTTCACTTGATTCATTACTGGATGAATCAGCATTTTGAACAATCTCAAATGAATGATTCAAGACTCATTAAAAGACTTTTTTGAATTAATCTCTTGAATGAATGATTCAATGACACTCATAAAGACTTCAGTTGATTCATTACTGGATGAATCAGCACTTTTTGAATGAATCTCTTGAATGAATGATTCAATGACTCACTCATAAAGACTTCACTTGATTCATTACTGGATGAATCAGCATTTTCGAATGAATGATTCAATGACTCAAACATAAACATTTCACTTGCTTCATTACTGCATGAATCAGCATTTTCGAATTAATCTCTTGAATGAATGATTCAATGACTCACAAATAAAGACTTCACTTGATTCATTACTGGATGAATCAGCACTTTTTGAACAAATCTCGAATGAATGATTCAACGACTCATTAAAAGACTTTGCTTGATTCATTACTGGAATGAATCAGCATTTTCGAATTAATCTCTTGAATTAATGATTCAATGACTCACTAATAAACACTTCACTTGCTGCATTACTGCATGAATCAGTGTTTTCGAATGAATCTATTGAATGTATGATTCAATGACTCACTAATAAAGACTTCACTTGATTCATTACTGGTGATCAGCATTTTCAAATTAATCTTGAATGAATCATGACTCACAAATAAATACTTCACTTGATTCATTACTGGATGAATCAGCATTTTTGAACAAATCTCAAATGAATGATTCAACACTCAAAAAAAGACTTTCTTGATTCATTACTGGAATGAATCAGCATTTTCGAATTAATCTCTTGAATGAATGATTCAATGACTCACAAATAAAGACTTCACTTGATTCATTACTGGATGAATCAGCATTTTTGAACAAATCTCAAATGAATGATTCAACGACTCATTAAAAGACTTTTTTGAATTAATCTCTTGAATGAATGATTCAATGACACTCATAAAGACTTCACTTGATTCATTACTGGATGAATCAGCACTTTTTGAATGAATCTCTTGAATGAATGATTCAATGACTCTCTCATAAAGACTTCACTTGTTTCATTACTGTAATGAATCAGCATTTTTGAATGAATCTCTTGAATGAATGATTCAATGACACTCATAAAGACTTCACTTGATTCATTACTGGATGAATCAGCATTTTCGAATGAATGATTCAATGACTCAAACGTAAACACTTCACTTGCTTCATTACTACATGAATCACCGTTTTCGAATGAATCTATTGAATGTATGATCAATGACTCACTAATAAAGACTTCACTTGATTCATTACTGGATGAATCAGTATTTTTGAACAAATCTCGAAATGATTCAACGACTCAAAAAAAAAGACTTTTTCTTGATTCATTACTGGAATGAATGAGCATTTTCAAATTAATCTCTTGAATGAATGATTCAATGACTCACTAATAAAGACTTCACTTGATTCATTACTGCATGAATCAGCGTTTCATATCTATGCATGACAACGGCTCTCTCTGGCTCAGAACGCAGATCTGAATGTTCGCAGTGATCATACTTGTCAAAGCTTTAATAGTCATAGATGAATCGCTGTCTTCAGGAATAAGATCACGTGGGTGTTTAAATCAAGATCGCCGTCTTTTAACGATTTATCGTGCAGCTCTACAGGCTCCTGCACAATCCAAATCTGTGAATCTCTGCATTTCATGCCATGCACACACGTCCATGAGGAATTGTGGGTAACTCCTGACCTGACTTTATCCAGCAGCTGGATGTACTGCTTGAGCTCCCAGCACACCTGAGCGATGAGCCGCTTATCGTCTTCATTCAGGATCATCTCAGGAACGCAGCCGTCGAAGAACTTGCTCACAAACATCCCTGCCCTGTGGAAACATCAGCATCGTTAAAGAAAACGGTAATGCTTTACCATAATAAAGCGTTAATAATAATTCTAACTCACAATCCACCAACACAAACCTGTTAATGAAGTTGCCCAGGTTGTTGAGGAGCTCAGAGTTGTTCTTGAGAGCCATGTCGGCCCAGGAGAACGCTGAATCCTGAGCTTCAGGCCGCAGATACAGGAGGTAGAAGCGCCAGACGTCGGACGGGATGCCGGTGTCTTTGGCCATGTCACCCGAACACACCCACACCACGACTCTTGGAGAACTTTGTGTCCTCATAATTCAAGTATTCTGGAAAACATTCATTAATGAAATCAGCCAATTACATGCTACAAAATCAGTCTGATCAGTATTGTCAGATGCTGTTTTTTTTTTTTTACTTTTTTATCCATCAAAGAATCCTTAAAAATAAAATGCATCACGGTTTCCACAAAAATATGACTGTTTTCAACATTGATAATAATCATAAATGTTTCTTGAGCAGCAAATCATCATATCAGAATGATTTCTCTGAAGGATCATGTGACACTGAAGACTGGAGTAATGATGCTGAAAATTCAGCTTTGATCACAGGAATAAATTACACTTTACTATATATTCACATAGAAAACAGCTGATTTACATTGTAAAAATATTTCACTATTTTTACTGTATTTTTGATCATATAAATACAGCCTTGATGAGCAGAAGAGTCTTTTCAAAAATATTAAAAATCCAAACTCGCATTTTAAAGGGTCAATGTGAAGTGGAATATGCATATTTGATAATATTAGACTGCTGTTTCGTTTGATGTTATTTTAATAATCTGAATTTGAAAAAATCTCACCGGTGGCAATGAGATTATTGACCAGTGTGTAGTTGTCTTGAGCTCCAAGAAGTGAACAAGGGAAAACGACACTGTGGAATGGAACGTTGTCCTTCGCCATAAAGTTATACAGCTCCACCTACAGGACACACATGACAATCACACGCTGAATCAAACCTGTTACAGACAGCAGCGTTTCGTCAATCAGTGGGAGAATTAAGAGAATTCATTAAACTGACAAGACGTGCAACTCCAAGATCCATTAAATAACACAAACTGAGGAGTGTCACTGATCAGCACCTGCTGAGGGTTCTTCCACCACTTCTCCCATTGGTCGGTGTAGTTTGCCGTGATGGACAGGTAGCCAATAGGAGCGTCGAACCACACGTAGAACACCTTCACGGACAGACGGATACAGTCGGATTAATGGACATTGATATTAGTGAAATAACATCTGATCTGTGCGTTCATACCTTCTCCTTGTAATCCTGGTGCGGCACGGGCGTCCCCCACCGTAGGTCACGCGTGATGCAGCGCGGCTTCAGGCCGTCACGGAGCCACGAGCGCGTGATGTGCCGTGCGTTTAGCGTCCAGTCGCCGGAGCCTATCGACTTCTCCAGCCACTGCTCCAACTCGTCCTCCAGCTGTCACAAACACACACTCACACTGAGCTGAAGATAAAGAGATCAACAACATCTCACAGGTGTTATTTTACCTTCGGCAGGTTCAGAAACAGGTGTTTAGAGGAGCGGATCACCGGCGTTTCCTTGCACACCTTACACTGAGGATTCTACAGGAGAGACCATGTGATAATCAAATATACACCCCACGGTAAACATGCACTACTCTGTGAGAAATTAATACTTTTTTATTCATCATGAAATTGATCAAAATTGACACTGATAGTGTCCCCTGAAGGATGTAGAGGAACGAGCGGTCTTGAACCGTACCCTGAGCTCCACAGCATTGATGAGGCGGCCACATTTGTCACACTGGTCCCCGCGGGCTTCTGGGTAATGGCAGTGAGGGCACACGCCCTCCACGAAGCGGTCGGCCAGGAAACGCTGGCAGCTTTCACAGCGCAGCTGCTCGACCGTGTCCTCCAGCAGAAAGCCCCTCTCGTGCAGACGCCAGAAAATGTCCTGAGCGATTCTGAGGAGACGCAGACGTGATTTAGTTAAAAACAACTTTAGTCCGTCTGATACGGTGGCACAGCTCGGTTAGATCTCCAACAATGATGTAACTACACAACCTGCCTGCGAATAAACATTCAGCGTCACAGACTCTAAAAAAAAAAAAAAGTATTTTGAAAATATATTTTAAAATCCAGAGTAATTTTATCTAGTGTTTTATGGCATCACAAGCTTTGACCGAATCCTTTTATATAATGAACAAAACAAAAACAATCAGTTCATACATATATTTGTAAATAAATAAATAAATAAATTATAATAAAATAAAGGTGATATTGACATATTGCCAATTCAAAATTTATAAACATTTAAAATGATAATTTTTTAATTTAACCAAAAAAGATAATATAATAAGATATAAAAGAAAGAAAATGCATATGTTAAAAACCAAAGTAATTTGTTTTATGTTATCAAATACTTTGACTAAATAATTTATAATAAAAAAATAAATAAAAACAACAGCAATTGGTTCATGCATATGATATTTGAAAATAAAATAAAATAAAATGTTTCTGCTGTGGTGATATTGATACAGTATATTGCCAATTCAAATAATTTTTTTAAATTTAAAATTGATAAAAAATATGATAAAATAACTTATAGAAGAAAGAAAATATAATTTAAGAATGGATTAAAGTAATTAAATTGTTTTTTGGCATCACAATCTTTGGTTGAATCCTTTTATATAATGAACAAAACAAAAATAACAGCAATCAGTTCATGCATATGATATTTGTAAATAAATAAATAAATAAAAATAAAATAAATGTAAAAAATAAAATAAAGTTTCTGCAGTGGTGATATTGACATATTGCCAATTCAAAATTTATAAACAATTATAAACAATTATTTTAATTTAATAAAAAAAGATAATAAAATAAGATAAAAGAAACAAAATACATATGTTAAAATCCAAAGTAATTGGTTTTATGTTATCAAATACTTTGACTAAATAATTTTATATAATGAAAAAAATAAAAACAACAGCAATTACTTCATGCATATGATTGGAATAAAATAAAATAAAATAAAATAAAATAAAATAAAATAAAAATTCTGCTGTGGTGATATTGATACAGTATATTGCCAATTCAAATTCAAAATTTATAAACATTTAAAATTTTTATTTTTTAAATTTAAAATTGATAAAAAAGATGGTAAAATAACTTATAGAAGAAAGAAAATATAATTTAAGAATGGATTAAAGTAATTAAATTGTTTTATGGCATCACAATCTTTGGTTGAATCCTTTTAAATAATGAACAAAACAAAAACATCAACCTTAAATTCATACATATGATATGTAAATAAAATAAAATTGTCAATTCAATTCAAAATTCATAAAAATGTAAAATGATAAATGTTTAAATTTAAAATTAATAAAAAGATGATAAAATGATAAAAAAGAAACCTAATATACATAATAAACTAAACGTAACCATAAATAAACACTAAAACTCGTCTGTTCAAAACGAAAGCTTCACTAAGCGAACCGTTCTTACTCAGTTTGGCGTTCAGTGGTCGTGCGGCCGAAGAAATCAAAGTCGATCTGGAACCACTGGTAGATGGCGGCGTGGACGGTGTGGTATTTATCGCAGATCTCTTGCGGCGTCAGGCCCTCCTCCCGAGCCTTGTTCTCCGTGGCTGTTCCGTACTCATCCGTACCGCAGACGTACAAGAGATTCCAGCCTCGTAAACGCCCATATCTGCAAACAAACACCGACAGACGTTCATATGTGACCGTGATAATAATTCACGCCCAATTCATACGCAGAATAAAGGGGCGGGGCTTGCTTGCTTGAGTTAGTTGAAACTGGCGGTTATGATAAGGGGCGGGACATTTCCCAAACACCAATCACAACACACTGCTCCAGCCGACCAATCAGAGCACATTGTGCTTTTCAGAAGGCGGGGCTTCATAGAGACAGGAACTAAACAGAGCGTTACTGACAGACTGGGAAGAGAGGAGCTGCAACAATGGAGAATATGAGGAGAATAATCAACATTCAAGCAGGAAGTGACGTTACCTGGCGAACACGTCAGCGCTGAGCACACAGCCGATGATGTTCCCCAGGTGCGGCACGTTGTTGACGTACGGCAGAGCGCTCGTGAGCAGCACGTTTCTCTTTCCTTCCTGAGGGAGACTGAGAAACACACACCATGACATCACTGATGGAAGACGGACGGACAGACGTGAGTGTTTTGTGTGCAGCGATTATGATCGTACATTGGGTGTTTCCTCTCGGTGACGGCAGGAGCAGATTTGAGTCCTTCAGACCAGACCTGAGCCGCTCCTTCGATCTCCTCCACGCTCATCACGCGCTCGCCGTCCTCAGCCTGACGAAACACACATCACAGTTACGCTCTCTTACTGACGTGTGTGAGACGACCAACTAAACATCTCATGAAGAACAGAACAAAATAAAACAGCAATCTGTTCATAAATATGTTTGTAAAATGTCTGTCATATTTTACATCAAAAATAAATTTTGCATAAAGAAAATTAAGCATATTTAATGTTCATGCTGACATTATTTTGATTATAAATAAATGTCATTTTTAACTTTTATTTTTAACACCACAAATTTTCTTATAATCAAAACATGTTACAGTCATGTTTCACACCAAAATGGAATAAATAAATAATAAATAATATTTTTCATGAATAAATTGAGCCTGTTTTAGGATCATTTGCATGACAATTAAACTTTAATCATAATGCATTTATTTCATTAGATTTTTAAGATGTTAGTCTGAATTGTGACTATTATGAGATTCAATAAATTTTGCTTAAATTGAGGATGAGCTGCTTAATTATACTGATTATAATTATTATCCTTATAAACCAAAAATTAGCTTAAGTTTCATTATGCAAAATATAATTTCTTATATTTTCTTGAGAAATATGAGATGGACGTGTTTACTGAAACTTAAATTAGTAACTGAAATAAAGCTGGAATAAATAAATTTCTTCAACGTAAACAAAAAATATAATTGTCTTGGCAACTAATGGAAAATAAGTACTTAAATTAATAAAACTGAAATTACAACTATATAGAAATGATAAAACAAAAAATAAATAAAAAAGCACAAAATAAATTAAAACAGAAAATATAAAAATATAAGATAATTTCAAATATTAACTGATGTAAAGCTGAAATAAAAAATATTAGTTGAATTAAAATTTAAATTAACTGAATATTAAAATATGTTTAAGTACTACAATTACTAATATTAAAACTGAAATAAAAATAAATCCAAATATAAATATTAAAAAATAAAAAAAAATGTCAAAAGCATATAACAAACTAAAATTGAAAATGAAAATATAAAAATAAAAGCTAAGTTAAGCTGAAATAAAATAAAATATTAGATGAAAAACTAAACTTAAAAAAACAAATAAATTAAAACTGAAAATGAGAAATGTTGCTTTGGCAACTAACTTAATTAAAATGTTTAAGTTATATTACTACAATTTAAAATACTAGAATATAAGAACTTATAAAAATGACAAAATTACCAAAATAAATTAAAATTAAAATATAAAAATAAATTCAATATATTAATGTTAATTGAAGTAATGAAAATGAAGATGAAAAACTAAACTAAAAAAATAAAAACTGAAAATGAGAAATGTTTTCTTTGCAAACTGACTTAATTAAAATGTTTAAGTTATAGTACCATAATTAATAATATGAAAAACTGAATTGGACTAAAAGATGACGTATCTAAAATCTAAAAGATGCTCATGTAAATCAGTGATTGATGCGTACGTCGCCGGTGTTGGTGGGACTGTCCCGGCGCTGTGTGTGCGCGGCTGTGTGCTTCTGCAGGAACGTCTTCAGGGCTTCGGCACCTTTTCCCCGCAGGACCGTCTGAGCGGCCGTCTGACAGGCGGAGAGGACACCGACACGCTGGAACCATCCGCGCACCAGCTCGCCTGCAGAGAACAGCAGCGTCAGACAGAACACACACACACACACACACACACACGATCGAGCGCTTACCTGCTTCAACACCCGCGTCGGATAACAGAGGGTAGAGCGCCGCCCACAGGACAACATCTGCTACTGACATCTCCTCCTGAAACACACATCTTATTATCAGTGCTTTCATTCTATTACAAATCAATATTAGATGAAAAACTTTATGAAAAATTAGAAATGTTTCCTTGGAAAATAACTGAATTAAAATATGTTTCAGCTAAAGTACTGAAATTATGAAAAGCTTTGCAACAAGATTTCCTGGAAATGGAACACAAAAAAATAATTCTACAACATTTTTTAATCTTAATTAATATTAATGTCAACATTTACTAATACGTTATTAAAATCAAACGTTGTGTCTGTTAATATTATTTAATGATGAACAGTTTTGCTTTTATTAACTAACATTAAAAAAGATGCATAATTACTGTAATAAATGTATAACTCATTGTTAGTTAATGCATTAATTAATGTTAACTTTATTGTAAAGTGTCACCAATAAAATTTTAACTTAGAAATTAACTGATTAAAATACGCTTAAGTGAAAGTACTAAAATTACTAACACTAAAACTGAAATAATAAATAAAATGAACAAAAACACAATCAAAATGACTAAAATTAAACTGAAAAATGGCCATATAAAAATAAAAGCTCATTCGAAATGTAATTTTAAGTTTTATCGTGTTCTCTTTGGTTTCTCTACTCAAAATCAAACAGTCCGATTCAAGAACTAATGACTCCTATGAACTGATTCTTCTAAAGAATCGATCAGAAAGACTCTTGAATCTGTCAGATCATTTACTCACTCTGAGGTCTCTCTCTTTACATACAAACACAAGGAGGAATAATAGCTAATCGCTGCCATCTTGTGTCTCGAAACTGCTACTGAAAAACAGCCTTGAAGGATTTCAGAATTACTTTACAGTGAAAACGTTTGACAGATGGACAGAAGCGAAAAGAGAGAGAGAGAGAGAGTTCAGAGCAACAACTAACCAGTCAGAGACACACAAAAACTACATGAGAAAATAATGGACGATAAGTGATGTTGACTGCAGATTAATAACCAGTGTTGGGCACGTTACTTTAAAAAAGTAATTAGTTATAGTTACTAGTTACTTCTCACAAATAGTAACTGAGTTACATCATTATAAAAGTAACTAACTAATTACCAGGGAAAGTAACTATTGCGTTACTTTTTAAAAAAATAAAATAAAAATAAAAATATGCCAAATAAATTGAATGCCCCCAATATTAAATATAAGTCTAAGAATAAATTATTCTTGATCCGACTCATGACTCATGATCTGCTCTTGCTCACGACATGAAATTTCTCTGTACTGTGTTGGTAGCCATTAAAGAAAACGTAGTTTCATATTTATGTTTAAACAGTCCTATGTTTTAAATCCATGTATTTGATTATGAAAAGTGAACAGCATGAGTAAGATGCATCATAAGATGCGCAATATATCGGGAGACATGGAGTGGGTCAGATAAGATTTTGACCACTTCATTAAGTTTTGCTTTGTAGAAAGCCTTTCTTTAAAGTGAATTTCGTTTCGTAAAAATTGTATCTTATTTTCATCAATGTTTCATCAACCCGTTGCATGGATTTAATAAATAAGAAGCAAATATAGCAGACAATAAAATCATGACATGGAGGCGCGGGCGCGATCACTGGCGCGTGAACTGGAGCGCGTCTTATAGGCTAAATGAACCGAAACTCAGAGGCTGCTTTGAGAAAACTTGAAATATCTACTTTAATGAAAATGAAGAAATTAAAAACGAAAAGAAATACTCTGATTATGTAGCCTAATCCGAATGAAATGTGCATTCTCTCTCTAGGCGCGTCCAGTATGCGGAGATGATGAGAGTCAGCAACGTCAACTTCATCTTGCAGCCGACACTGATTCAGAAAACATTACTTTATTAATAAACAATTAAAATGTCTCCTTGCTGTTTTTGTCACACTCATAATCATTACTTTTGCCGGTTCTTTATGGCAATTATGCGTGCGCTTGAGTGCTATATAGCCTTTATTATGTAAACGCTCATTATTATGGTTTATTCTCTCCAGTATTTAAGAAATTAAATTAATATAAATGTGATTAGTCAACTAATAGCTTAAATGAACAACTATTAGTCGACTAGAAAAAAAAAAAACATTTCACATTTCGATCAAGCATCAAAAAGGGTATTCTGGTTTGAGCTCGCGCTTCGCTCGCATGCTCTAACAGACACACACACAGCGCATCGTACATTATTATCAGTTTAAAATTATATTTGTGTATGATTAACCCCAACACACTCCAGAGAAAAAAACTTTTCAGGTCCTATGGCTGAGAGAGAGCCTACACGGATGAAAACCGCTTCAGGGAGCTCAATTATAGGCAGAGTAACGCGTATTTTTTGTCAGTAACGGTAACGGCGTTGTAACGGGAAAGTAATTTGTTTGATTACTTGTTACTGAAAAAAGTAACTGCCGTTTATTTATAACGCCGTTATTCCCATCACTGTTAATAACATATACGTATATATATATATATATATATATATATATTTATTATCGCTTTGCACAACTGTTATCATGATTTTGTAAAGTAAACAATTGATTAATTAACAGTGCAGGAATATCAGCTTTAATAAGTTATAGTTATATAAGGCTCTCCAGTGAGGAACACTAACTGTAATCATGATCGCAGAAACAGTCGAATGTTTTTACATTATTGATTTCAGGGTTCATGCAAACTTTTGTGAGTGAAATTCAAGCACTTTTTTTTTTTTTTCACACTTTATCCAGCAATTCAAACCTCTAAATATGGACCAATTTTATTGTAAAATTTTATAATTACTGAAGCTGTCAGTGTGTGTGTGTGTGTGTGTGTGATCGTGTGTGTGTGTGTGTGTGTGATCAAGAGAGAGTGTGTGTGAGTGTGTGATCATGTGTGTGTGTGATCGTGTGTGTGTGTGTGTGTGTGTGTGTGTGATCATGTGTGTGATCGTGTGTGTGTGTGTGTGTGTGTGTGTCATGTGTGTGTGTGTGTGTGTGTGTGTGTGTGTGTGTGTGTGTGTGTGTGTGTGTGTGTGAGATTGGGTGTGTGTGTGTGTGTGTGTGATGTGTGTGTGTGATCGTGTGTGTGTGTGTGTGTGTGTGTGTGTGATCATGTGAGTGTGTGTGTGTGTGTGTGTGTGTGTGTGTGTGTGTGTGTGTGTGCGTGAGATTGTGTGTGTGTGTGTGTGTGTGTGTGTGTGTGTGTGTGAGTGTGTGTATGAACTGGACTCACTGCAGTGAGGAACGCTGTGTTTCTCTTGCTCAGACTCTGTTCCAGCCAGTTCAGGTGTTCCTTCATCACAGCGGCCGCCTCGACACGCTTCCCCTGCAGCGCCACCATGTGGAGAGACTGTAGCACTGCAGGCTGAACACAAATACACACACACACATCACTATATTAGTCAGGACACTGCATAGACTTCCATTGATCTTATATCAGTTTAATAGTATTTTTACCATTTTTTGGTATTTTGATAATCAATTAATCAGTTGATAATTTTTTCAGATTAATCGAGCAATGAGGAACACACACAATGTATATTTTTAAACCTACACTTTATTTCTAACATTTTTTTTAGCAAAAAATTTGTTTGATGCGACGCTCGTTCAGTGAAGTCTGTGATGCTCGTCGTCAGAATATGCAAAATGTAAATACTTGTAAAAACATTTACAGATAAGATATAACCATAAAATGTAAGTTATGCACTGAGGAAAAGGCATTAAACACAAAAAGCACACGCATCTGTTAAAGCGCGGGAGGAGAAGATGTGGTAAACGCTTATGCTTTTGTTTGCAGAACTTATAAATCTGTGTGATTGTGTTTGATCCAGCGAATCTGATAAATAAATCTGAGACACCTTTCAACTCCATTTCAACTTACAGTATCATGCTATAATTATCTAAAGTTCCAGTATTATTAAACATCCTAAAAGAGATTCTGTCATCATTTATTCAAAATCCATAAGACCTTCCCTCATTTTCAAAACACAAATGAAGGAGATTTCATGTAATCGTTTAATTGAACAGATTTAATTTAGGCTTTTATTCACATATAAACACAGATCAGTGAACATTACATAGAGCAGCAAATACAGTAAACAGAAATTAAACCCGCTGATCATATGAAGTGATCGTGTCTCTTCTTTAATTTTTTTATAGGTGAACAGACTTTTAACGGAGGGACAGAAATCTCTCAGATTTCATTAAAAAATATCTTTATTTGTGTTTCAAAGATGAACGTAAGTCCTAACGACATGATGACAGAATCTACATTTTTAGGTGAACTATTCCTTTTAATTTTTGACATTGCAGATTGTCACCTGTAAGTTTGTCGCCTCCCATTCCAGCCACTGGTTAGTGGCGTCAGTCGCCGGCTGACCGCTGATGTCATACAGGTACCTGTGGAGACACACATTCAGTACATCTGAGTTGATAAAAGTCCACTGCTCTCGACACGTGTGTCGCGCTCATCTCTCAATAGCATTCGCTCCAGAAGTCTCGTTCAGCTCCAACATCACTCGCCCTGCTCTGCTTCATACTACCGTAACATTAATAATCTCATCCATGAACATGATTTCTTCCTGAGTCCCATCCTGATTCTTTTCCAGTCTGTTTCCACACATCCCATGATTCCACAAAATCAAGGATAAGCGACTGAATAAGCGACCTCTAGTGGTGAAAATTTACATAATGTGGCTTTAACAGATCAAATATTCATGTGATCTCCCAGATGAAGGTTAGTTTTAAAGTAACCAACAGTTTAATTTTTAACAATTATAATTGTATCCTAATTTAGTGACTTGGTGTTTGGTAACAAAGGGCCTACTTTGCATCAGCAACACTGACTCTTCATAAGAAGACAACTGATGGCTCCTGTATTCATAGCAACTAGTTTATAACTAATTAATCAATTGATTGTTAATCATAAATATAGGGGGCTGCTCGGTAAAATAGTTTTCAAGTACTGTATTAGTTTCTTTTAGATAGACAGGAACGTTTTTTTGTTTACCTGCTTGACTAGGCAGCCTACAAGGCACGTCACAGCAGCATCACGTGACGCTTCTGACGAAGGCTACAGGAAGTAGCCGAAACTAGTCAAGCAGGTAAACAAAAAAACGTTCCCGTCTATCTAAAAGAAACTAATACAGTACTTAACGTAAAGAAGACAGTATGAATCTACTTGAAAGTTTTCAAGAACATTATGTAAATTAGTAAACTATTTAGCCTAAGCTACTAAAATGAACACCGAATCTTAACATCTGTTCTGAACAAGTCTGGGCAAACCACCAATCAGAGGCCGCATTTTTATGATGTCATCATGTAGACTTCTTACAAAGTATTTTACAGTATATTAAAACTACAAAAATACAAAACACTAAAGTATTTTGATACAAAATACAAAGCCATTTTCATCGACCCTATCAAATACAAATTACAAAATACTATTTTGTATTTGAAATACATGTATCATAAATACTGCCCATAATGTGATGTCCAGCACTCACTGGCAGATGCTGTTGGGGCTGAAGAGATGCTGACCGCTGGGCAAGAGCAGGACGGGGGACACGGGATGAGTGATGTGAGGGACCACTTTCTCTGAAGGGACACAAAAACATGTAAAAACACACTGAGAAAATGTATGGTACCATGATGAGGTACTTTGATTAAACTATAGTACTGAGGTATTATCATGGTATAGTATTAGTACTTTTTGTTTACTACATGTATAGCCATCATGATAGTGTAAAAACATGATATTTTCAGTCATTACAGGCCCTGAGCTGCGTCTTTACTGTAACAACAACAACAGAAAGTGATAGTAATGTCTCTCACCCTCATGGCTGATCACTTCTATCTCACATTTCACTCCAGTGAGCTCCAGCGCCGCTAGAGCTTTAATACAGTGCGGGTTCCCCTCGCTAATATACAGTTTCATTTGAGCCTCTGTCACTTTAGGACGCTGTTGAATGAATCTCTACTTTGACAGGTCAGACAGACAACGGCGCTTTAAACCAGAAAAGTGATCAGAACCGGTCTGTGAAACAACTATTTACGCTGATGCAACCGCGCGTCAAACCACGTGTCCGCGTCAGAGGAAATTGTAGTTTTTAATTGTCGTTCGCCTATCGGAACTGCCTGGCGGAAGACTACAATATCCATAATGCAACAGTGCCGGCGTAAACGTCCAGTCATGAGAGCGTTACGCTCATTGGTTAAAAAGCGGCACGCCTCGATGTCAAATCTTTTAATTTTAAGCAAGATTTGCATTTAGAACAATATTATTTATAATTCTGATTCTAATTCTGTTTATATTTATAACTACACTGGTCCAAAAAAAATAAATAAAAATAAAATAATAATAATCTGAGAGGATTAGTAAAAAAACTTATATTTTGCATAGTTTTCTAATCATAGTTGTTTATTACAATGTGTTTTATTATTAGCGCAAGAAAAATACTTCTGGTTTTACACATAACATTTTCATGTGTTTTTCTTTTCTTTTTTATACTTTCTTTTTATTTCCTGGGTTAGGTTCAATAAAAAAAACACATTTTCAATGCCAATCATACTTTCGGGACGAACATTTATACATACAGCTAACTTTACACATTTTTCTCAATTTTTTTAAACCATAATGTATATGCATTTTTTCTTCTTTTTTTTAAAAAAAATAAAAATAAAAAATAGGACAATGCAAACAATTTTCAGCCGAATTGTCGCGATGTTTTATGCACAGCATTACCAAAGAATCACACAATAATAGTACAGGAAACAAATAAAAAATCAAACAAGATGCAAATAATGCTGGCTGACGGAGCTTCGCTCTGGTTGGCTCTTCTCGGTCACGTGTCAGAGCCCACAAAGCCCCGCCCCTCCCCTCCGAGGCCGCTCGTGAGAGTTCGAGCTCGCGCGCCGTCCGGTTCAGTGACACCTGGAATAAAGCGCGCGGATGCACCTGCAGTTACCGGTAAGCCACGATCAGACAAACTCTATTAGAGAGAAGCTCTTAAACCGAACAAAGAAGAATATTATACATAATATAAAACACTTATAAAATTGATTAAATAGACCAAAACATCCATATGCATAAAGAAAAACAAAACATTTTACTCTTAATTATTTAATCACCCTGAACTATATACTGATGAGACATTTTGCATTGTTTAGAAATAATATTATATAGTGTGCATGCTATTTAAGTATAAACAGTGTCTAAATGAGGTGATTCAGTAGTTTATTGTTCAGTAATTCACTTATAGTAATACAGATTCATAATATTTTGATGTTATCTAGTGTTTTAAACAATGATGACCTGATTATTAAAAGATTGCATTTGGAAACACTGATTATATGTTATTATATTATATTATATTATTATATTATGTTATATTATTATATATATAGGCTACTGATTATATATATTAGGCTCATACTATCAGTTTGTATCAGTGAGACTCTGTCTGTCACTTCCAATCTGAGAGAAACACAGTTGAGCCGCGCGCTGAGAGAAACTCTAGTTTGAGATTCAGAGTGAAATATCTGAAGTGCCACGGGCCAGAACCAGAACCAGCCCACGTGACCTTATGATCTATAGTGCTTTGAGACTTTCTGAAGTCAAATAACAGAGTCCAGTAAGAGTATAAAGCTCAGATCCACAATAATGAGTTCATCAATGACTTTTGATTTGCAGATTTGAGAAAGCATGAAATGGAGATTCAGATATTTGTGATTGATGAGATTTTTTCATTTATATAAGAACAGCCGAGCGCCACATTAAACGTACAGTTGCGTAACAATCTTTGCACGACTGCAGAACAAAGCAAAAGCTCTTTGCTGTATAATTCTGCTGCATAAATGCATTTCTTTCTGAAAATCCCATGAATGGAGCAGATTATTTTCTGCAGCGCTGGTTTCAGATTGACTGTGGCTTCATCAGATCTGCTGAACGCCTGCTGTTTTCTGCATCGGTCCATCCGGTCGGTTTCGTGACACTAGAAAGAGCTGATCTGATCTGTTTTATCAATATTTTGACATCATTGTCTGGGATTTTAGTACTGAAGATCTTCTGTGTTTCTCAAAGAAGTTCTTGTGTCTGTAGTTCCTATATAAACAGGAAGAGGAAATGCTGTAAAACATTTAAACCTTCTAAACTTGAAACTTCGGTTCAATTGCTGACCTACTTTGACTTTAATTACTCATAGCTGAAACTCCACATGCTCATGAAATGATTGTGTGAGATAAACTAGGATAAAACCATATTTTATTAATGCTCATTTATTTTCAGCCTGGTCTCATTGTTTATATGTACGTTTGGACAGATGCTGAAATATTGACAGAAACATTAGAGCGCATTGTGTGGTTTTGGTGTATTTTATAGTCATTGTTTTGTATTGATAAAATGCCTTTTGTGTTCCATGGGAAAATATTGCATGAAGCAAAGGTTAAACATTATGTAATGCTGTGAAAGGAGTTGCACACTGAACAGAATGAAATGTTTTCAAGTCAATCAATGCAATTGAAAACATAGTATTATTTATCATAAAATGCAACATAATCTATGAATTCAGAATGTCTGTAAAGTTTCGGATACGTAAATAATTTAAGTTTTAGATGCTGTTAAAATGGTTCATTTCAGTGCCTATGCAAACATTTTATCTATGAAATCTCATCACATTGATATTTGAATGATTGATCAGTTTATTTCTTTTAATTTTTTTCATCCTTTTTTTTTAGCTTTTCTGTGTTTTTATAACTTAAAATAAGTATTATACAATCATTTAAGACATTTATTCTTATATAGAACCTCTTTGGCATAAAGATTGAGTGTAGAACCCTAGAGTTCTGTGCAGCGTTCAGTGCTGGACGAGTCTGTCTCTCGCTGTCAGTCGATCAGAACAGAGATGAGACTGTGTGAGCGCTTGTGTTCAAAAGACCGTAATGGAAAAATCTCACAGCCATGGGCTCTTCCTGCTGGAACACACACACACACACACACACACATATCATAGGCGTGTGTTTAAAGCACTTTATTTTACAGTGTCATTGTTACACATGTTACATGTAGTTACTGTAGTAATAACTATAAATTATGCAGGATTACATGCAATTAACTCAAACCAAACCCTCACCCTAACACTATTAAGTATGTAGTTCATTATTATTACACAGTACTTAAATGTATGATTACACCTTATACACTTAAGTCGCCTCACTTATTAACATATTTTATTTAAGAATAGTTTTTCTGATTGAGCACATGTCCCAAATGTATAGAAGCTTCTCTCAGCCACAGAATAAAAAACAAAAAAGGTCACTGCAACTTTTTATCTCACATTTCTGATTTGATAACTCACAAATGCCAGTTTATATCTCACAATTTCAAGATACAAACTTGGAATTGCGAAAAACTGCGTCAGAACTGTGAGATAAAAAGTCGCTTTACCTTCTTTTAGTTTTAGCTCATTCCTGCAGGCAGATTTATCCAGAAGCCAAAGCCAAATAAACACACATGGTGTCTGATAAAGCCTCAGTCTCCAGCAGAGAGCAGCTTATCAGCTAAAGCTTGATGTCAGTGTGTTTTATACGAACACACTGCAATATCATCCGTTACAATAGATTTATCAATGACTATTTTATTAACCAGTGGCTTTTAACCAGTGACTTTAACCCAGGTTTAACCAGTGGCTTTAACTCAGGGTTAACTAGTGACTTTAATCCAGGGTTAAACAGTAGCTTTAACCCAGGTTTAACCAGTGGCTTTAACACAAGTTTAACCAGAACCCAGGTTTTAACCAGGTGGCTTTAACCCAACTTTAACCCAGGGTTAACCCTTTAACACAGGTTTAACAGTGGTTTTAACCTTGTTTTTTAACCCTTTAGGGTTAACTAGTGACTTTAACCCAGGTGCCCCAGGTTTAAAGTGGCTTTAACCCAGGTTTTTACCAGTGACTTTAACCCAGGTTTAACCAGTGGCTTTAACCCAGGGTTAACTAGTTTTAACCCAGTTAAACAGTAGCTTTAACCCAGGTTTAACCAGGTTTCTTAACCAGTGGCTTTAACCCAGTTTAACCCAAGGTTAACCAGGGCTTTACACAGGTTAGGCTTTAACTCAGGGTTAACTAGTGACTTAACCCAGGGTTAAACAGTAGCTTTAACCCAGGTTTAACCAGTGGCTTTAACACAAGCTTAACCAGTGGCTTTAACCCAGGTTTAACCCAAGGTTAACCAGTGGCTTTATCACAGGTTTAACCAGTGGCTTTAACCCAGGTTTAACCCAGGGTTAACCAGTGGCTTTAACCATGGCTTAACCAACTTAACAGTGGCTTTAAGGTTTAACCTTTTAACCCAGTTAACTGGCTTTAACAGGTTTAACCTGGCTTTAACCCAGGGTTAACCATTGGCTTTAATACAGGTTTAACCAGTGGCTTTAACCCAAGTTTAACCAGTGGCTTTAACTCAGGGTTAACCAGTGGCTTTAATACAGGTTTGACCAGTAGCTTTAACCCAGGGTTAACCAGTAGCTTTAACCCAGGTTTAACCAGTGGCTTTAGCCCTATTCGGACGGGATTAGTTTTACATGGGGAGGTGGGGGTAAAGTAATTATTACAAGAGCTTCTCGGTGATTTTAGTCCCGTCCGAATGTGCCATCTTGGTAATCATTACGGACAATGTCAGTAAAGATTACGGCGACTTTTACCTTCTGTAAAAAGGTCTGGAAAAATTACCTCAGGTAATACTAATTCCGTCCGAATAGATCCGCTGTAAATATGTACGGTAAAATTCCGTCATTTCCTGTTTAAAAGTAGTTTTCTGTGCATTTTTCAAGCATGGAAGCACTTGAAGAAACATTCATTTGTGTTGTAGGTGGTGGGACAAGTCTGTTGCAAACCTCAAGTATTTTCTACATACCATTCAGAGCAAAAAGAAGATCGAAAGCACTTGTCAGAAGCACAAAACTAATTTTATCTTTAGCTAAGTGCCTATTACCATCATAATCAGAATGTAATTAATAAGTCATTTGACCGGAACTGTTATATATAGTTTATATATTTAGATTATATGTGTGTGCGCCAGGTTTGCGCACATGGTATGAGAAAGTAACGCATACCCACATGATGACAGGGAGGTGACGGCGGTGCGTAAATTGAGTTACTCCTCCCAATTCTGCTAGTTTTACTGAGATGTCTTGTCCCGTGCGAATTGGCCAATTAATATTACAGACGTCCTGAGGTAAAATTGCATTACTCCACATCCCCAAGTAAAACTAATCCCGTCCGAATAGGGCTTTTAACTCATGGTTAACCAGTGGCTTTAACCCAGGGTTAACCAGAGGTTTAACCCAGGGTTAACCAGTAGCTTTAACCCAGGTTTAACCAGTGGCTTTAACCCAGGGTTAACCAGAGGCTTTAACCCAGGGTTAACCAGTAGCTTTAACCCAGGTTTAACCAGTGGCTTTAACCCATGGATAACCAGTGGCTTTAACCCATGGATAACCAGTGGCTTAAACCCAGGGTTAAATGTGACTTATTAAATGCTGTTACATAAGCACTGTATTGTGAATTGAGAAGGGCTTTTGATCTTTCCCATGCAAATACCATCATGTTTCCACCAGCTGTATTGGCATGGTTGACATGTGATGTATTTGCATGTTATCACCCTTCGTTCTGCATTAATGACGCCTGTGGCTCTCTGAGTTTGCTGTATGTGATGGTTATGATGTCTGATATCTATAAAGAGCTGCGTCAGAGTGTTAATCAATGTCAGTGTCGTTACAAAAACTACAGATGAACTACATTTACAAGTAAGACGTTTTTAATGTTGTTGAAAGAGTCTCTACTGCTCACCAAAGCTACATTTATTTGATCAAAAATACAGTAAAAATTTAGAATGTAAATCAGCTGTTTTCTATGTGAATATATAGTAAAGTGTAATTTATTCCTGTGATCAAAGCTGAATTTTCAGCATCATTACTCCAGTCTTCAGTGTCACATGATCCTTCAGAAATCATTCTGATATGATGATTTGATGCTCAAGAAATAGTTTTTTATTTTTATTTTTCAGGATTCTTTAATGAATAGAAAGTTCAAAAGAACAGCATTTTTATAACATTATAAATGTCTTTACTGTCACTTTTGATAAATTAAATGCATCCTTGCTGAATAAATGTATTACTTTATTTAAAAAATATCACTGACTCCAAACTTTTGATAAAACATAATTCTAGAAGTTTTGAAGCCTTTTTGAAATTGCGTAATGATGATTAGTGAAGTTTAAGAATTTTGCAGATCTCTAGTTCCGGGTGTGACCAATTGTGACGTATTTATTTAGAAGCTCAGATGTTTAACCATAAGTTTACCACCATCTGATGCCTGATATCATTAGACTGTGTGTGTGGTTGTGTATTTGTGGTTGCTGGGAAAACATGAAGAGGTAAACGACACGTTACAGCACCACAACCTCATACCTCAGTCCATATTACCTGATCAGCTCTGTATAGAGAGAACACACACACACACACCACACACACACAATGCAGTCGTACACTTTGTGCCTGTAAATGAGGTTAATCAATTGCTTCACCAGTCAAATGGATGATAACGACTCATTGTACAGCGACCGAACAACACAATGTTCTGTGTGTGTGTGTGTGTGTGTGTGTGTGTGTTGGCTAAATGTCCACCTGATTTGAGATCACTTCACTGAAGACGAGCACCAAAGCAAACCCTCTAATTATGAAGCCGGTGAAAGTGAGTGTACAAATGTCCCAATCTTTGCATCACATCAAGCAACATCATCTTCCACGACTGACCAATCAACGGCGCCGAAAGAATGGAACTGGAATTCTATTGGTGGAATCTGACAGTAGTATCAGAAGAGAAACACAGCAACAGGGCAGAAAGAGTGAAGGGCAAAAGTGAAGCTCAATGCCACAAATCGACAACACAAACTCAATATTCTGAGTTCAAAACAAGTTAAAGATTAAAACAGAATAAAGATTCTGTCATCTGTAGGATTTTCTTCTGTGGAACACAAAAGGAGATGTTTAGCAGAATGTTCACGCTGTTCTGACTTGTGTGCCGTTAATGCTAAAGTTGATGAGGTGTGCATGATGTCTCGTTTGATGTTATTCAACATGCATGTAGCGTTCACACACTGTAAGAGTGTGTGTTGATCAGTTCATGTCTTGTTTTCTTCATTTAAGGTCAGGCTGATATCTGTGACCTTCACTCTTGGCACAGATGGAGCTTACAGCAGATCTGAGCCTCTCTGTAGGAAATCACTTGTTTTTGCCACAATGTGTGCGTCTGTTTTTGTCTCTCTCTCTGTGTGTGTGTGTGTGGTCAGACTATGAGTGTTTGTGAAGGCCAGACGTGTGTTTGTAAGCATATGTGTGAACTGTGAGTCACGTCGGCATCATCTGCACTCATCCAATGATGATGGAAAAAGAGATTTCAGAGTATTTTCTGGTTAGATCGACGTGTTTCTGGAGCCGCTGTGAGTCTGTTGGACTTTGGTGATGGTAAAGCGCATGTGGTTTCCTGTTTTCTGCACGTTGCATTTGAGCTCCTTATTTCTCGCAGAGACAATAACGTTCACTCTCGCAGTCACATGGAGAGAGAAACCACGCCACTGAGACATTTTAAGAGGCGTTCAAGAATCACAAAAACATGCACTGAAAACCTGAGATTCAAAACCTCATTTAATCCTGGAAATAAACTGAATGTTTTAGGATTTTCATAAATAAAAAAAAACAAAACATGATCAGATGCAAGTAAATGAGTGTCATCAGCCATTTTACAGCAAAAGAGACAAAATACAGATCCATTTTAGAACGATACTCATTTGTCAGTACAACTCAAATTGTTATGCTTATAGTGTAATTTGTAAAGGAAATATGAAATGAGAAGAAATGCATAATAGAAGCATTTTCAGAAGACTTGCATTAAAGGGGTGGTTGATTATGATTTGACTTTTTTAACTTTAGTTAGTGTGTAATGTTGCTGTTTGATCATAAATAACATCTGCAAAGTTACGACACTCAAAGTTCAATGCAAAGAGAGATATTTTCTTTAAAGAAATCGCTTTTTAAACGGCTGGTAGGAACTACAACGAGCTTAGTGACATCACAAACCCTAAAATTTACATAAACCCCACCCCTGAGAACACGCAACAAAGGGGGCGGGGCCATGTTGGGCTGCTTTAGAGAAGAGGAAGAGTTGTTGTAGTAGAGTGTTGTTGTCATGCCGTCATTTTACGCTGGACTGCTTCACAAACGAGGATCAATTCAACACAAAAGATGAACATGACGGCACATGCTAGTGGATGAGTTGAATCAACTCCACAGCAACTACATCAATTTATCCACTAACCATTCAGAAACGTCTAAAAGTTGTAACTTCTTCCTGAGTCTCTCCATCAGTGTCGACTCCGGTTTGAACAATGTAAGGCTGAACACTTTCGTCATTTTGGCTGCGTGAGATTCTCCAGCTTTGTTGTTGTTGAGCTGTTAAAGCTCCGCCCTCTTCTGGAAAGCAGCAGCTCATTTGCATTTAAAGGGACACACACACAAAAACGGCGTGTTTTTGCTCACACCCAAATAGGGGCAAATTTGACAAGCTATAATAAATGATCTGTGGGGGATTTTGAGCTGAAACTTCACACACACATTCTGGAGACACCAGAGACTATCTTGTGAAAGGAGCATTATAGGTCCACTTTAAGCGTCATTTAGCATCCTGCTTTATAAGTATATGAGGATTATCAGTAACCCTACACACTCACACACACACAGTTTTCTCCAGTCACTTGGTGTTGTGTCCTGCAGTGAGCATTAACCTGTCGTCCATCCGCAGTGAACTTCCTCTGAGCCACAGAGAGACAGACGGATGCTTCATCATTCTTCAGTGTAATGCTGTCTTTGTAATGTCTGCTAAAAGCCTTTCTGTGTTGTTAACAGAGAGCATGCGGTTTCTCTCTCTCTCTCTCTGTCTTATACAAGGGAAGTCCATTGGCAGATCATTTCACACGCCACAAATATCAGTCGCCTCAAACTCCCCCTCAGAGTCAGTGCTGGGAACTGAGGGAAGTGATGTCATGTTTGAAAACTCGACGGAAGCTCAGTGAGGTTCAGAAGTGAAGCTAGATAATAGATTCTTGCTGATTACAGATTATGGACTATTGCAAATTTCCTGATAATTTACTCACCTCCATGTCATCCAAGATGTTCATGTCTTTCTTTCTTCAGTCGAAAAGAAATTAAGGAAAACATTCCAGGATTTTTCTCCATATAGTGGACTTCACTGGGGTTCAACGGGTTGAAGGTCCAAATGTCAGTTTCAGTGCAGCTTCAAAGAGCTCTACATGATCCCAGACGAGGAATAAGAGTCTTATCTAGAGAAACCATCGGACATTTTCTAAAAAAAATAAAAATTATATACTTTTTAACCACAAATGCTCGTCTTGCACTGCTCTGTGATGCTCCACGCATGACGTAATCATGTTGGAAAGGTCACACGTGATACGGGCGGTAGGGCGAAAAACTCCATCTCATTTTCTCCTCCAACTTCAAAATTGTCCGATATTGTCTGATAAGACTTAGTCTTTGCATGTTCGCTTTGTAAACACTGGATCGGTACTTCCACCTACGTCACATGTGACCTTTCCAACATGATTACGTCATGCGTGGAGCATCACAGAGCAGTGCAAGACGAGCATTTGTGGTTAAAAAGTATATAATGTTTATTTTTTTAGAAAATGTCTGATTTCTCTAGATCAGACTCTTATTCCTCGTCTGGGATCATGTAGAGCTCTTTGAAGCTGCACTGAAACTGACATTTGGACCTTCAACCCGTTGAACCCCAGTGAAGTCCACTATATGGAGAAAAATCCTGGAATGTTTTCCTTAATTTCTTTTCGACTGAAGAAAGAAAGACATGAACATCTTGGATGACATGGGGTGAGTAAATTATCAGGAAATTTGAATTCTGAAGTGAACTAATCCTTTAAATTGTATTGAAACAATGTTGTGGGTTCGAATCCCAGGTAATGCATGATCTATGTACATCTTGAAGTTGCTTTGGATAAAAGCATCTTCCAAATAAGTAATCGTAAACATATTATGTGATTATTGGAATTATAAGCATGCTATTTGGTGAATGAAACGAGTCTTTCTGTTCCAGAACATGGCTCTTGTGTTGTGTCCCTGCATTGCTGTCCTCTCGTCTCGCTCCAGTGGTGTCCGTGTCCAACTATCACCCTCTGCGTGCAACTGAGAAGAACCATGCTGTCGGGCAGCTGGCGCCGCGGAACCATCATCCCGTCTGCGAGCGGGCCGGGCACGAGTAAAGGCGGGTCGAGACTGGGCAGCACTGTGATTCTAGAAGCTCAGTATGACTATTCGTACCGCGGCGCCGACGGCCGTCTGGTCTCCATACACGAGGGCGAGCGCTTTCTGCTCCTGAAGAAGACTAATGCGGACTGGTGGCAGGCGCGGAGGATCGGGGTGGGCGTGAAGGTCAAACCGATATATGTGCCGGCTACATACGTCATTGAGCTGCCCGTCAGCACGTTCCGCCCATCGCTGCCCAGCAGCCAATCAGCATCTGAGAGTCTCAAGATGTTCTTCCAAGCTCCACGAGGTTCCCTCACACCCTGCATGCAAACGCACTGCTCAGGTAGAGTCACATGATGCTTATATACATTTTTGATCAAAAATACAGTAAAAATGGTGAAATATTATTCCAATGTAAATCAGCTGTTTTCTATGTGAATATATAGTAAAGTGTAATTTATTCCTGTGATCAAAGCTGAATTTTCAGCATCATTACTCCAGTCTTCAGTGTCACATGATCCTTCAGAAATCATTCTGATATGATGATTTGCTGCTCAAGAAACATTTATGATTATTATCAATGTTAGAAACAGTTCATATTTTAATGGAAACTGTGATACATTTTTTTCAGGATTCTTTGATGAATAGAAAGTTCAAAGAACAGAATTTATTTGAAATAGAATTTTGTAATATCAATTTAATGCATCCCTGCTGAATTAAAGTATTAAAGTATATATATTACTAATGAAATATACAATGTTTATTTATGCTTTGGCAAAATAAATATGGAGGTGAAAACGTAGGTATGAATACTTTGCAGTTGTGCACTGAAATTTTGAAATAAATTAAATAAAATCTTTTGTGTGTAAAATTTCTATATATAATATATATATATATATAATATATATAATAATATTATATAAATGATTTAAAAATAAATATCAGTGTGCAGATTTTTACTGTTTAAATATAATAGAAAATATAGCTGCGAGCAGCATTTGTCGGGTTCAAGCGCTTAAAGGCCTTTAAGCACATGCATAAAAAGATATTATGTTTTAATTAGCAAGCCTGTAATCATTTCAATCATAGATGGAAAAGACCATTTACAGCAAATACAGCCAATTTATCATAGGAAATATGTGGTTTAAAAAGCTTTTTAACAGTTATCGAGGTTGAGCCAAAATCCTAGGACTAGTTCGCCAAAGTTGGTTTTTGAAATAATCTCCAATATTTAACGAACAATTTGATGGACAGCGGCGGTCCTAGAGGCAAAGTTGGTCAACCATGTGGTACAAATTTTGTGGGAGTGTGCGAAAAATCGCACAAATGCACAATCCTTTATGCACATGAAAAACGCAAAGGCTAGAGCCGTGATTCAAACAGGCCCAGCGAGTTTCGTTCTGATCAGCCTCTGTTAACCTTGTCTGATAGCTGCTCAAATTTCATTGGCCGATGGCGGACATGTTTTTTGAGATACGTCAGTGTCCTCATAGACAATCACGGCACCTCAGATGAAGACACTGCATGCCAATTTTCAAGTCAATCGGACTAACGGTGAAGTAGTTATAGCCATTTTCACGTTTTTTTTCCTGTTATAGCGCCACCAAGTGGCCAGTCGTCGTGTCCTTTTTCACACGACCACAGAATGAGCTCTTACATATGTGTACCAATTTTGGTGAAAATATCTCATTTCATTCATGAGTTATAGCCATTTAAGTAAAAGTGGCTCCGCCCACTTCAAACGTTTTGGTGGCCCTTGGCAACTTTTTTTTGTTAATTATTGACAATCAGACTCCAGAGAATCTCGCTGCACTGGTGTGGTTCCGGGCAAAAACCTCGGACTAGTTTGCAAAAGTAGGTTTTTCAAAAAATCCAAAACACCCGAAAATTTCGCCAAGGATTCAAACGGTTCAGGACTCATTTCATACTTTTGACCGCTGTAGCGCCCCCGTCAGTCCGATCGGGGCGAGACTTGGTGACATTGTAGACGGGTGTGAGTACTACCAGCCCTCAAAGTTTCAAGTCTCTACGACTTACGGTTTGATCTGCCCGATCACTTTTTGCTGATCCTTGGAAAATGTAACAATTACAATAGAGTTTCAGCGCTTGAACCTCTAAATATTTAAATATGATGACATCATTCTCAGTTTTTGCTGAACTGTCTCTTTAAGGTCTGATTTGTGTGTCGTTCCTCTCAGTGCCTGATAAGCAGTTCTGTCGTTCCATGGAGAATCTCAGCTGCAGCAGTGCCTTGATGGACAAACACACAGGCCGAGTCTCAGTAAGAGGACATTTCCCAGCATTCCCCACTTCCTCCACCTCGCCCTCGGGTCACCTGACGATCCCAGGTGGATACTCGAGTCCAGGCGCTCCCATCGCCCGCAGCCAAAGCTCCAGCAATCTGCCCCAGAACCCGTACCAGGACACGAGCCGCTCCACGGCGAGCGTGAGCAGCCCGACCCGATCGTACAGCCAGTGGGACGTGAGCGCGGCCGCACGCAGACACACACACGGACACATACAGGTAACAGAGTGTGTGTGCATATTTCATTATTATCCAAATTTGTTCTTTCGCTTTATCTTTTTCTCGGACGGTTTCACTGTATATTTCTTGTTTCCTCGTGTCTTTATGATTGATAATCAGGGATTTCAGACACATTCAGGCCACAAGATACTCATTTCTCGTCAAACACACTAATGCCAATTTTTAATAGTAACATTGAATTAAACATGAAGTAGAAAAGCTGAGGTGACACTTTAGGTTGCATTTGTTCACATTAGATAACTACAATCTTTTCTGTGAATGCGCTGATGCATATTTCATTGATTTTATTATTTTTATTGTATTTCATTATCTTATCTCTGTGTATTCTGTGAATTTCTCTTCTGTAAAGCACTTTGTAAACACTGTTTTTAAAAGGTGCTATATAAATAAAGATAACATTAGTTAACATGAACTAACAATGATAAATACTTCTAAAGCATTTATTAATCTTAGTTAATGTTAATTTTAACATTTACTAACACATTATTAAAATCGTTATATCTGTTAATATGATTTAATGGACATGTACTAACAATGTACTAACATTAACAAAGATTAATAAATACTGTAACAAATGTATTACTCAATGTTAGTAAACTTTAGGTAATGCATTAATTAAATTTACCTAATGTGATCTTATTGTACCCAAAACTGAAATAACATTTTCTTGAAAAACACTCTATAATAATCTTTTTTATATTGTATACCAATTTTTTTGTTCAGTTCAGGAGTTTTAGGCAAGAATCTCTCACAGAAGTGCCGGTCTCACACTAGTTTGAATTTTTAACCAGCTCTCTAAAATACAGCAGATCCTTAAATACAATTCATGCTAAAAGCTGTGGCTTGCCAGAAAAATACTTTTTCTAGCCGACACACACATACACACACACAGTGCCAGTCGGACAGTGTCTGAAACACTTCGATCAAGGATTCGGTCTCTCTAAACTCCGCCTTTCTGAGAGCTGCTCTGCTCTGATTGGTCAGACGGCCCAGTCTGCTGTGATTGGAAACCAAACTCTCATTATCATATCTGAATCTCAGCTCTTGATGCACAGTGATATGAACAGTAATGATGGTGTCGGTTTTACCGTATCACTTATCAGGGTTGAAGCGCTTTAAGGCCTTTAGGCACATGTGTAAAAAGGTATTATGTTTTAATTAGCAAACCTGTAATCATCTCGATCATAGATGTAAAAGACCATTTACAGCAAATACAGCCAATTTATCATAGGAAATATATGGTTTATAAAGCTTGTTATCAAGGCCAAAAACCTAGGACTAGTTCGCCAAAGTTGGTTTTTGAAATAATCTCCAATATTTAATGAACGATTCGATGGACAGCAGCGAGGAGTTCTACCATGGCGTGAACTCATGTGATACACGATACTTTACGTGAAGGCGCCCCCTAGTGGCTGATTTCTTTCGAATATCTCACAGGCCTATAAGGCTGTGAGTCAAACAGACCCAGCGAGTTTCGTTCCGATCGGCCTCTGTTAACCTTGTCTGATAGCTGCTCAAACTTTATTGGCCGATGACGGACATGTTTTTTGAGATACGTCAATGTCCTCATAGACAACCATGACACCTCAGATGAAGACATTGCATGCCAATTTTCAAGCCAATCGGACTAATGGTGAAGTAGTTATAGCCACTTTTCAAGTTTTTTTCCTGTTATAGCGCCACCAAGTGGCCAGTCGCTGTGTCCTTTTTCATGCGACCACAGAATGAGCTCTTACATAGGTGTGCCAAGTTTGGTGAAAATATCTCATTCCGTTCACGAGTTATAGCCATTTTAGTAAAAGTGGCTCCGCCCACTTCTAAAGTTTTGGCGGCCCCTAGAGACCGTGAATCGAAATTTCAACTTTTTTTTTTTTTTTTTTGGATAATTTTTCACAATCAGACTCCGGAGAATCTCGCTGCACTGGTTTGGTGTCGATCAGGTGAAAAACCTAAGACTAGTCTGCAAAAGTATGTTTTTTAAAAAATCCAAAACACTAGAAAATTTCAAAAATCAATAATCAAAACAGCAAAATTTGAGTAGTTTGTCTATCATTTTAACATTTCTATGGTAAAAGAGTTGTCAAGTATTACTTACGTCTTTCCTCACATTCCTTCACCATTAAAACATGCGCTGGAATTCATGTGACTAGTAAAGCCCCGCCTTCTTTGATTTGATTGGCCATCTCAAGCATTTTGACACTGACAAGCGCTGTTAGCCATTGCCACATAGATAAATGACAGGAAGTGATGTCACTCTGAATGTGCACAATAAAATCGTCAGCGGCCTCAAAAGTATTTGGACACTTAAAGATTTGCACACGCACACTTTATAACCCAAACATCAGACGAAAAGAAGTTTATCTGGTCTGAAATATGGGCGACTGTATCTTTAAATCTCTCCATGCACCAGTTTGTTTAACTCTACTGATTCTCACTGCCGTCTGTTGTGCATATGCTTTTGTTTCCAGGGTGCGACAAACTCTCAAACTCTCGTTCACACCCAAACGCTCACACACACACACACACACACTCACACACAGCGAGAGCAAATGTGCCCTCGGTGGAAAAAGTTCAAGGCTTCATTTCAACCGCCAGCTGTTTCCCCTGCAGCACGCTTCAAACAACCTGCCTCGCTGTCACGGATGCTGCAACAAAAATATTCAGGCATAAATTTAGGATTAATGTATTTGAATTGCATATAAAATTCCCATCTGTTTGGATGACACAGGTGTAACATAAACAAACAAACAATCTTAATGTGATTCATAAAGATGTTAGTTTTACATAAATGAAACTTGAGTGCAGAAATCTGACCTTTGTTTATTATTAACTATTTGCATGTATTTGATTTTATTTAAGTTATCAAAATGCATTGATTCAAATGGCTTAGAATCTGTATAAATGTGAAAATTACAAGTATGAAATATGACTATATTCAATTTTGGGTCAATTTTGAGATTGATGAATAAATAATTTTTCCATTAATGCATGGTTTGTTAGGATAGGACAATATTTGTCTGAGATACAACTATTTGAAAATCTGGAATCTGAGGGTGCAAAAAAAATCAAAATATTGAGAAAATCGCCTTTAAAGTTGTCCAAATGAAGTCCTTAGCAATGCATATCCACTCACATTTAAATGATATATATTTACAGTCGGAAATTTACAAAATATCTTCATGGAACATGATCTTTACTTAATATCCTAATGATTTTTGGCATAAAAGAAAAATTGATCATTTTGATTCATGCAATGTATTGTTGGCTATTGCTACAAATATACCCATGTGACATTAAAAACTCAGTTCTTTAAAGTATTTGTTTGAGTGCAGCATGTTTTATTCTCTGTAGAAGGAGCTGTTACAGTCGTCCAGGAGTCGAGCGTGTCTGATGTCAGAGCGAGAGACACCTGCTGGTCGTCTACAGTATGACTCTCGTCCCGCACACGCCGCGTGGCCATATGGCATCATAGAGACGAGTTACATAATCCAGATCCACACTGTTCTCACCTCAGAAAACATCCCTCCATATGCAGCATCTCCGCTGGAGATTTAAAGCACATAAACAAACCGTAATCCATCGCTCAAAGCTTTTAAGTGCACTCGAACTCAACTAAAGTGCATGAAATGACATCAGAAAGCCTTTTACATTTGGCCCTGATTTATTGTTCGGTGGCTTCTAATGGTTTATCTTCCTTCTCTGTATTGTTCACAGTCGCGTCTGCCTGAGTTTTAGGCCACTTCCTCTTGACAGTTGTGGCTTCAAGCTGTTTTCTTACTTAGAGACGTGTACGCCTATAACCACACTAACACACACTGCTCACATATAGTCCCTCTTAAGTTCACTTCTAAACCAGGATAATCTTGCACATGTGCTAATTAGTCTCACATACACAAATTAGACGCACACTAAGAGGGTTGAGCCAGAAATCATGCTTGCATTCTGCAAAAAGAACAGCAGTTACTTTTTAAACAGATTTCAGAGCATTTGATTGGTTGAGTCAGTGTTTTGAAAACAAAAATTATGTCACCATTAAAGTTTAACTTCCTCTGTGAACTTCATTTCATGCATTGTGGTGTTTGAAAAATTAAATATTAAATGAAAAGTTTACTGATTTCTAATTTTTGTTACTAAAGTGCTAAAATATATTAAAACTAAAACTGAAATAAGAAACCTGAAATTTGAACTATACTCTAAAAAATACCTGTAAAAAACTGAAACAAATTTATACAGTAAAATACCGTTTTCCATTGAAACAGTAATATACCATAAAAACAATGCATTCTGGGTAATATTTTTCATTTTAAGAAAAGAGGTCTATAGGCTACTTTCTTGAAAACAACAAATAATATTACCCAGAATGCATTGTTTTTACAATATATTACAGTTTCAGTGGAAAACGGTATTTTACTGTATAAATTTGTTTATTTTTTTTAGTTAATTTTTAGAGTGTCGTTAAAAAATTGTTGGTAATTAAAAAAAAATAAAAATAATGGAAATTAGAAAAAAGTGAAAATAATTTTGTTGAACTATTAAAACTGAAATAAGATAAATTAATTGTTTGTAATTGAAAAGCTGAAATAAAATAAAAAATTAGTTTTCTAATTTCTAATTTTAGTTTAAGTACTAAAACTGATTTTATATATATATATATATATTATATAAAATTCAAAATATTATTACATAGTATAATGATCTATAAATAATACTAAAATAACACGGGTTGGAATGCAATTCAAAGTGCATTTTCTGTGAAATACATGCCATATTTCTTTATAATCTCTCTAATGTTTCCGCTCCTCAGCTCTCATCATCAGCCTACATTTCCCAGAATTCTCTGTCAGAGCAGGGGAAAAGGCAGTGGGCGGAGCCTCCCAAGCCGTCGCCGGGTCAACAGCCCCTCCAGACGCTGCAGCAGTGGGAGCAGTACCGCGACCCTGGCACCGGACGCTGTTACTACGTCAACACCATTACGAAGGAGCGCTCGTGGAAACCTCCGCGCCGAGCCCGCGAGAGCAACGAAAGCAGGGTGAGCGACCAATCAGGTCCTGGAACCAGACCACCATCGACCAATCAGAGACACTCTTTTCTAATGCATCTTCCTGTCTGTCTCTGTGTTTGTAGGGTAATGTGGTTCAGCGTGACTTCAGGCACCTGTCGCTCCCCTTACAGAACTCAGGAAGCAGCTCGATGCACAGGGTACGGCAGAAATTACACACATTATAGATGTGTGAAGTTCAGTTGGTTTGCATGTGATCATGGTTTTATGATGTATGAAAGTGATAAATATCTGCTTAAAGAGGACGTATTATACCCTTGTGCTCCACTAGAGCAGGTTGATTATTCTCCTCATATTCTCCATTGTTGCAGCTCCTCTCTTCTCAGTCTGTCAGTAACGCTCTGTTTAGTTCCTGTCTCTATGAAGCTCCTCCTTCTGAAAAGCACAATGTGCTCTGATTGGTCGGCTGGAGCAGTGTGTTGTGATTGGTGTTTGGGAAATGTCCCGCCCCTTACCATAACCGCCAGTTTTTAACACACTACTAACTAACTCAACCAGGCCCCGCCCCTTTATTCTGCGCATTAATTATTTAAATGAGGAATATTGGGATGTGTTCGTTCATGGCAGGAAAGCACGCACACACACACACACACACACACACAGGAGCCGCGGGAGAATCTGCTCATGTCACGGATTATAAAGGAAAGACGGTCAAATGAAAGGAGGATTACACTGACTGATGCTGATTTATGTTATTTATTGAATCTCTGAGTTCAGCTCATCTGACGACCAGTGCTGTACTGATGACTAAACCACACAACTATTAAATATTGTTTTTGTTAAAGGTGCCCTAGAATCAAAAATTGAATTTACCTCGGCATAGTTGAATAACGAGAGTTCAGTACATGGAAATGACATACAGTGAGTTTCAAACTCCATTGTTTCCTCCTTCTTATATAAATCTCATTTGTTTAAAAGACCTCCGAAGAACAGGCGAATCTCAACATAACACTGACTGTTACGTAACAGTCGGGATCATTAATATGTACGCCCCCAATATTTGCATATGCCAGCCCATGTTCAAGGCATTACACAAGGGCAGCCAGTATTAACGTCTGGATCTGTGCACAGCTGAATCATCAGACTAGGTAAGCAAGCAAGAACAACAGCGAAAAATGGCAGATGGAGCAATAATAACTGACATGATCCATGATAACATGATATTTTTAGTGATATTTGTGAATTGTCTTTTTTAAATGTTTCGTTAGCATGTTGCTAATGTACTGTTAAATGTGGTTAAAGTTACCATTGTTTCTTACTGTATTCACGGAGACGAGAGCCGTCGCTATTTTCATTTTTAAACACTTGCAGTCTGTATAATTCATAAACACACTTCATTCTTTATAAATCTCTCCAACAGTGTGTAATGTTAGCTTTAGCCACGGAGCACCATCAAATCATTCAGAATCAAATGTAAACATGCAAATAAATACTATACTCACATGATCCGACGCATGCATGACGAACATCTTGTAAAGATCCATTTGAGGGTTATATTAGCTGTGTGAACTTTGTTTATGCACTGTATTATAGTCGAGAGCTCGGGGGCAGGGAGTGCGCTATTTAAAGGGGCCGCAGCCTGAATCGGTGCATATTTAATGATGCCCCAAAATAGGCAGTTAAAAAATTATTAAAAAAAAATCTCTGGGGTATTTTGAGCTGAAACTTCACAGACATATTCAGGGGACACCTTAGACTTATATTACATCTTGTGAAAACTGGTTCTAGGGCACCTTTAATAGAAATAAAGCTCAAATAAAATATTAATATTTAACCATATTTCATATTTATTTAATATTTAACCATAAACTTATATAAAATATTTTTAAGTTGAAGTATTTTAATGACTAAAACTAAAAAATAAGAAATATAAAAAACTAAACAAATGACAAACACACAAAATTTAATAAAATAAAAATAAATTTAATTCATTAAAAGTTAATTTAAGTGAATTCAAAAATCTATCTATCTATTCATTCATTAATCCATCCATCCATCATCTATCTATTCATTCATTAATCCATCCATCCATTCATCATCCATCTATTCATTCATTAATGCTCCATCTATCTATCTATCTATCTATCTATCTATCTATCCATCTATCTATCTATTCATCCATCCATCTGTTCATTCAATGCATCCATCTATCCATTCATCCATCATCTATCTATCTATCTATATCTACTATCTATCTATCTATCTATCTATCTATCTATCATCCATCCATCATCCATCTATTCATCCATCCTTCCATCCATCTATCCATTCATCTATCATCTATCTATCTATCTATCTATCTATCTATCTATCTATCTATCTATCATCTGTCTATCTATCCATCCGTCATCTATCTATCTGTCTGTCTCTTTTTTTCTTCCTCTTTTTTTCAAATTCATGCTCCAGTTTCACATTTTCCAGGTAAAATGAAAACATTTATTTTTCTTGCACAATCAAAAACAAAATACAACAAATACTCTGAGATCTTGTCATATTTTATTACTATAGTGAATAAACTGTATTAATGAATGAAATGTTCAAGGTGTCTGATTACATTTTGGTTTGACTGCATATTTTCTCTTCTTTTAATAACCGTTTCTATTCGAAGCATCAGTCAGATCAGCAGTAAACTGTGTGAACGAACGGTTCGGTCTGTCAGTTAAAGAGCTGCACGTGTCAATTTGTCTTTCACACCCTTCACAACTCAACTTCCTTATAAGCGCAAACAGTTAAAGTGAGGAATAGAGAGAGAGATGTTGCATCTTCCTCCTGTGAAGAGGAAGTCGATCGCAGTGAGTTGAGCTGAACTGAATTTGACTCTGACAGTCAGAATGTTTTGATGAAGACGCTGGACTATAATCTCCTGACGGACACTGGAGATCTGCTGCGCTGTGAGTTCAGACGGATGCTTTTCATTTGAAAGAGGAAGAGATTCACATCTGACACGACTGACATTGATAAACAAACAGCTGATCATATTTAACGACGCGTCCTTATTAGGAACAGAAGCAGGTTATTATTTCAGTGAGTGTCAGTGTGTTTTAGACTCATTTGAGGGTAAATTGTGTTTCGACCCAGTTCTGCTCTTGATGACTCTTTTCTGTGTTTCCACTGAACTTTAACGGCTAGTTTCAATCTGACTGTTTGTTCCTTTTGCTGCAGTTTGTGATCGTGAACATTTCTGACACGAACCATTTCACATTCTCTTACAGCTGTCACCTGACCTCACTTACATTACCCATGATGCCAATGGTTGGCAGCTGAATCAGGTGAGATCTATCTATCTATCTATCTATCTATCTATCTATCTATCTCTATCGTTTTCCTTTTTTTTATATAACTTTTTTTGGAATTCATGTTCCAGTTTCATGTAACTCTGACATTTTTCTGGTAAAATAAATAATAAAAAACTTTTCTTTTTCTTTATACTATCAAAAACAACAAATACAATAGTATTTTATGTTTACATTGAGAATGTATGTAATGCCATATTTATTTAAACCAAGTATTAATCTTAATAAATTGGTGTTTTTATTGTTTATTTATTGTTATTTTTTGTTGTTTTTATTTTTATTATTTTATTTTTGATCTATCTATCTAATCTTAAAATTTAAAAAAATTTTTTTTTACTTTTTTGTAAATTCATATTCCAATTTCACGTAATTCTGACATTTTTCAGGTGAAATAAATAAATAAATAATGAAAAATTATCTTTTTCTTGCACTATGAACAACAATAATACATTTACATTAACAATGTATTTAATGCTATATTTATTAAAACCAAGTATTAATCTTAATAATTTGGAGTATTTATTGTTATATTTGTTGTTTTTTATTTTTATTTTATTTTTGATCTATCTAATCTTAAAATTAAAAATATATATATTTTTAACTTTTTTGTAAATTCATATTCCAATTTCACATAATTCTGATATTTTTCAGGTGAAATAAATAAATATATAAATAATGAAAATGATCTTTTTCTTGTACTATGAAAAAAACCCCAAAACAATAATATTTTATACATTTACATTAACAATGTATTGAATGCTATATTTATTAAAACCAAGTATTAATCTAAATAATTGGTTGTTTTTATTGTGTATTTATTGTTATTTTTTGTTGTTTTTATTGTTTTTATTTTTGATCTATCTTATCTTCAAATTTTTTTATTTTTTTTTTTAAACTTTTTTGTAAATTCATATTCCAATTTCAATTTCAGATTCTGACATTTTTCAGGTGAAATAAATAAATAAATAAATAATGAAAAATTCTCTTTTTCTTGCACTATGAAAAACAACCAAAACAATAATATATTTACATTAACAATGTATTTAATGCTATATTTATTAAATCCAAGTATTAATTTTAATAATTTAGTTTTTTTAAAGTGATTTAACATTAATTCCAAAATATTAACTGTAAGAAAGTGGTAAAAATGTTCATATTTTGTGTATATTTTCAAGTCATTTAAAGTCTGGACGTGACAGAACGAGCTGAAGCGAAGCATTGCCTCTTTCTTTCTATTTCCTTGTGTTTGTGTCTTTCTGATGGTTTTGGGCCATTTGCATGTGATCCCAGAATAATCCGCAGCATATGGAGGAATCGGAGCATGTTGACCCGGGTTAGCGTGCCGCGGTCACATGGGGGTCTGATAAGCTGCTTTTGACCGCTGCTGCTGTAAACGAGTTTGCTAATTGAGTTGAGTGCTTGGAGGATAATCAAATTAACCTGAACATTACTGAAATGAAGCGGCTGAATGTAATGTAATTGAATCTGAAGTGCGTGAATCTAACCTGCCGTGTTCCTCTGGCAGAGCATGCAGCGCACATCGTCGTTTGACGCGCCCCGCTCCACCTCGAGCGTCTTTGAGGATTCACACCGCAAGGACTCCGGGGGCGTGGCCCACATGAGCCACTCCTACTCCATGTTCCTGCAGTCACAGGCACAGAGGACATCTGCAAACGGAAAGGCAAGAGTGACGCGATCACAGACCGTCTCGCACACTACTGCTTCTAGTTCTTGAAGCTGAGCTATAAAAATACATGTGATGCTGCAAGAAAGACAAAGTCCTGTCAGTGCTGACCGGCTGAAGGGCAGCAGACAGAGAAAAAACACATAGAAGTCCTTTTCACTCTTTTCTAAAATGATTCAGTCATCAGTGAAACCTGCTTTAAATATTTGTGATTTATATGCATGAAAAAAACATTCCATCAAAAGACACATGCACTGTACTGCAGTCATGTGGTGTAGTTACAGCATCTAACAGCAGGTGGTAACCATTAACAAAAACAAAAAAAGTCTTCACCATATTTCTATGTTTCTTCTCCTCTCTGCAGTCAGACTACAGGCTGGTGGTGGAAGCGCCTTCATCTGACAGCTCACCAGATAGTGAAGGTGTCTCACCGGTGAGAATCAATCAATCAATCAATCAAAGATTAAGCAAAAATCCAGCTGAAAAGACACTGTAAAAGAATATGTATATATGTTGGAAGCTTGTTTCAACCACAGAATTAAAAAAATTAAAAAAGGTAATGTTAATCTCTCAGTTCTGACTTTTTAGGGGTTCAAGAGCTGAAACTCTATTGTAATTGTTAAGATTTCCAAGGATCAGCATTCTCCTCTAAAAGTGATCGGTCAGATCAAACCGTAAGTCGTAGAGACTTGAAACTTTGCGGGCTGGTTGTACTCACACCATCTACAATGTCACCAAGTCTCGCACCAATCGGCCTGACGGGGGCGCTACAGCGGTCAAAAGTATGAAATGAATCCTGAACCGTTTGAATCCTTGGCGAAATTTTCGGGTGTTTTGGATTTTTTGAAAAACCTACTTTTGTGAACTAGTCTGAGGTTTTTGCCCGGAACCACACCAGTGCAGCGAGATTCTCTGGAGTCTGATTGTCAATAATTATTAAAAAAAAGTTGAAAGTCAGATTCACGGTCTCTAGGGTCGCCAAAACGTTTGAAGTGGGCGGAGCCACTTTTACTAAAATGCCTATAACTCGTGAACGGAATGAGATATTTTCACCAAACTTGGTACACATATGTAAGAGCTCATTCTGTGGTCGTGTGAAAAAGGATGCAGGACTGGCCACTTGGTGGCGCTATAAGGAAAAAAAAACGTGAAAATGGCTATAACTACTTCACCGTTAGTCTGATTGACTTGAAAATTGGCATGCAATGTCTTCATCTGAGGTGCCATGATTGTCTGTGAGGACATTGACGTATCTCAAAAAACATGTCCGCCATTGGCCAATGAATTTTGAGCAGCTATCAGACAAGGTTAACGGAGGCCAATTAGAACGAAGCTCGCTGGGCCTGTTTGACTCACGGCTCTAGAGAAAGAAATCAGCCACCGGGAGGCGCCTTCACGTTTTTCACGTTCGTAAAGTATTGTTATTGCATGATTTTTCGCACACGCCCACAACAATCATACCACATGGTAGAACTCCTCATTCTGAGCAACTTTGTCTCTAGGACCGCCGCTGTCCATCGAATCGTTCGTTAAATATTGGAGATTATTTCAAAAACCAACTTTGGCGAACTATTTCCTATGATAAATTGCCTGTTTGCTGTAAATGTTTTTTTCCATTTATGATCAAGATGATTACAGGTTTGCTAATTAAAACATAATATCTTTTTACGCAGGCCTTAAAGCACTTGAACCCCGACATTTTATGTCTTACAATTCTGAGTTTATAACTCACAATTTTGATTTTTTTCTCAGAACTGTGAGAACTTATAATACAGAATTGTGAGTTATGAACACTGTCTGAATTATGAGATAAAATTTTGCAATTAGCTTTTTTAATTTTTTATACTGTGGCGGAAACAAGGTTTCATAAAATATATATAATTAATATTAATAATAATAATAGTAACTTGAAAGCTGAATTCAAGCTGGTCTAATCTGCTCTTTTCAGCTGGGTAGATGTACACACAAATGGTTTAATCCACACTGGTTCTGATTATGTCATTTAAAACCCATTTACACCGAAAACTTTCACTGAACACACACACACACACACACACACACACAACACACACACACACACTGACCGACTGTGTCATGACAGGAACTGGAAAAGGCCGGTCTGCTTAACAAAACCAAGATAGCAGAAGGAGGCAGGAAACTGAGGTGAGCTTATCTACACACACACACACACCTTGATCTGCAACATGCAAACACACACACACACACACACACACACACACGAGACCTTTAATAAAGTGAGTCACTGTAGATGGATCTTGATTACAGGCAGATTTTAGCTTGTGCTGCAAAATAACTGCTTCTTCATCAGCACTTTAGTTCTGTTTAAAGTGTTTCAACATCTTTAAAACAAGATCAAATTTACTTGAGAAGCAAAATTGCGAGAGATATAAAGACTTTTTCAGAGAATATGTATTTTTTTGCACCAAATTGGCTCATGTTTGTCTTGTTGTAAGCATAAATCTAACCAGATGAAGATTATGCTGGTAATCTTAACCAGATATGATGAACAAAGAGTGGTTCAGAAGATGGTGTTTTTTTAATTACTAGCATTTTTGAGCCATTTAGGAAACAATAAAGGACAATAAATGAGTGGTTTTGACCCTAAATGGCATCTCTTCGCTCAACTTACCTGGATTTTTTCGGGTTATTTTCTTGTTTTTGCAGGAAAAACTGGAACCCTTCATGGGTGGTGCTGGTGGGAAACAGTCTCGTCTTCTTCAAAGACCCTAAAAGCCAGAATCCTGACAGCTGGGTGAGACTAATATCATGAAATCACTTCCGTATCTTATGTTTTAAAAGTGAAATATTGCTGAACGTGTGTGTGTTTACATGCAGAAGCCGGGTAACAGCCGTCCGGAGAGCAGCGTGGATCTGAGAGGAGCTCAGCTTCAGTGGGCCAATGATCTGTCCAGCAAAAAAAACGTCTTCAAGGTTAGAAAGAGACAGAAATGAGATTAAACAGAGACTTTTTACTAGAGCAGATGTCGTCTCAGACTTGCCAAGATACTAAAATCTGCAATCAGATATCAAAACATTTTTATTTCCCCAAAGAAACTTTAGGAGAAACATCTGACACAAAGTTAAAACAGTCTTAGTGTGTTTCTGGGTGAGCTGTTTAGTGTTCATTAACTTCCTCTGTATGTAGTAACTTCCTCTGTTATAAATTTGAATTGATAAAACACTGAACAGAACAACACTTCATATGTGTGTGTGTGTGTGTGTGTGTGTGAAGCTGAGGACGATTACGGGAAATGAATTCTTGCTGCAGTCAGAGACGGACTCTCTCATCAGAGAATGGTACAGAACCATCCAGAACGTCATCGACAGACTGGTGAGTGAAACACACACACACACACACACACACACACACACACACACACACCATAGACTTCAATGCATTTCACTGACAAACTGGTACCTAACCCTCACAGGAAACTGTGCAAACTTTTACTTTTTCACAAAACTCATTCTATATGATTTATAAACCATTTACATTGTGGGGACCGCTGGCTGGTCCCCACGATGTAGGTGAACTCAGGTTTATATTACATCATGGGGACATTTGGTCCCCACAATGTAATATAAACAAAAGCACACGCATGCGCGCACTCACACACACACACATTCAAAAGTTTGAAGTTGGTATGATTTTTTTAAATGTTTTTTTCTTAATGAAGTCTCTTCTGCTCATCAAGGCTGCATTTATTTGATCAAAAATAAAGTAAAAATTGTGAAATATTTTCACAATTTAAAATAACTCCTTTTTATGTGAATATATAGTAAACTGTAATTTATTCCTGAGATCAAAGCTGAATTTTCAGCAGTCTTCAGTGTCACATGATCCTTCAGAAATCATTCTAATATGATGATTTGCTGCTCAAGAAACATTAATGATTATTATCAATGTTGAAAACAGTTCATATTTTTGTGGAAACTGATACATTTTATTTTTCAGGATTCTTTGATGAATAGAAAGCATTTATTTGAAATAGAAAAGTTTTAGAACATCATAAACATCTTTATTGTCACTTTTGATCAATGCGTCCTCGATGAATGAATGTATTAATTTCTTTTAAAGCATCAAATCCGCTGTGTTGCAGGATAAAGAGAATCCTCTAGATAACGTGCTGCTGTATTCTCTGAGGAGAGCCGGATCCGTCGAGATGTTGGACCAGAGCGGAGACGAGGACGAGAACCGTGGAGGATTCAAGGCATCGCGTAAGTTTCAAACAATCATCTGAGAATCCCAATCCTGCGTCATTCACTGGACTCACAGTCTCTGTGTCCGCAGTCCCTCGCTCCACCTCTTACATGGAGAACTCGGAACGCAAGCGTGTGAAGAGCCGTTTGAAGAAGCTGATCCTCAGGCGACCTCCACTGCAGACGCTGCAGGAGAAAGGACTCATCAAAGGTGAACCGTCCAACAGTGGAAGAACTTTTAGGATCAGATGGATCTTAACCCTATAAAGATGCATGAATTTCTAATGCCACTAAATGATGAAGATGATCTGATAAACCTGTCGCACACAATCTCCTCCAGTCCTTCTGTCTCTGACTGAGAGTTTAGACTCTTTTATCCAGTAAAAGTCTTTTAGTATAATTGTACAAACATCCTTCAGCTCGTGCTTCATGTGTCTTTCTGATCTGAAATTTGCACTGATTTCTATCAAGTAAACGTACACTTAAAAATGCTGGGTTAAAAACAACCCAAGCTGTGTTGAAAATGGACAAATCCAGCGATTGGGATGTTTTAACCCAGTGAATGGGATGTTTTAACCCAGCGATTGGGATGTTTTAATCCAGCAAATGGGATGTTTAACCCAGTGAATGGGATGTTTTAACCCAGCGATTGGGATGATTTTGGGATGTTTTAACCAGCGACAGCGATTGGGATGTTTTATGGGATGTTTTAACCCAGCGATCCATGTTGCTGGATGTTTTAACCCAGCGATTGGGATGTTTTAACCCAGCGATCCCATGGGATGTTTTAACCCAGCGAATGGGATGTTTTAACCCAGCGATTGGGATTTTAACCAGCGATATGTTTTAACCCAGCGAATGGGATGTTTTGGGATGCGATTGGATGTTTTAACCCCAGCGATTGGGATGTTTTAACCCAGCGAATGGGAAACCCAGCGATTGCCCAGCGATTGGATTTTTAAACCCCAGCGATTGGGATGTTTTAACCCAGCGATTGGGATGTTTTAAATGTTTTAACCAGCGATTGGATGTTTTAACCAGCGAATGGGATGTTTTAACCCAGCGATTGGGATGTTTTAACCCAGCGAATGGGATGTTTTAACCAGCGAATGGGATGTTTTAACCCAGCGATGGGATGTTTTTAACCAGCGAATGGGATGTTTTTAACCCAGCGATTGGGATGTTTTAACCCCAGCGAATGGGTTTTAACCAGCGATTGGGATGTTTTAACCCCAGCGATGGGATGTTTTAACCCAGCGAATGGGATGCGAACCCAGCGATGGATGTTTAACCCAGCGATGGGATGTTTTAACCCAGCGAATGGGATGTTTTAACCCAGCGAGGGATGTTTTATGGGATGTTTTATGGGATGTTTTAACCACATGTTTTAACCAGAGAATGGGATGTTTTAACCAGCGAATGGGATGTTTTAACCCGCGATTGGGATGTTTTAAGCGATGGGATGTTTTAACCCAGCGAATGGGATGTTTTAACCAGCGAATGGGATGTTTTAACCCAGAATGGGATGTTTTAACCAGGAATGGGATGTTTAACTGATGTTTATTGGGATGTTTAACCCAGCGAATGGGATGTTTTAACCAGCGACCAGAGATGGATGTTTTAACCGCGAATGGGATGTGCCCAGCGATTGGGATGTTTTAACCCAGCGAATGGGATGTTTTAACCCAGGGATTGGGATGTTTTAACCCAGCGAATGGGATGTTTTAACCAGTGGGATGTTTTAACCAGCGAATGGGATGTTTTAACCCAGCGAATGGGATGTTTTAACGAATGGGATGTTTTAACGGCCAGAGATGGGATGTTTTAAAGTGGATGTTTTAACCGGGGATGTTTTAACCAGAGAATGGGATGTTTTAACCCAGCGAATGGGATGTTTTAACCCAGCGATTGGGATGTTTTAACCCAGCGAATGGGATGTTTTAACCCAGCGAATGGGATGTTTTAGAATGGGATGTTTTAACCAGAGAATGGGATGTTTTAACCCAGCGAATGGGATGTTTTAACCTGGTGAATGGGTTAAATGTTTGGGCAGTGTTATTAAACCCAGCTATTGTTTAAAAATTGCTAAATGGCTGGCATAAAATTAACCCAAAATAGGTTGGAAATTAAAAATCAGACACATAATTACTAGAGGCAACAATAAATAATCAAAAGGTGAACATTTATTAATTAGAATGGCTTTATAAAACAACCTTTATACCAATATATTAGATTTCCATATAAAATGAAGTAGCATGCAGTCATTCAATCATTTTGTCTATCTTCTTTATTGTCTTTATTGTGTTTGTGCTTCAGATCAGGTGTTTGGCTGTGGACTGGAGCTGCTGTGTGAGAGGGAGAAATGCACCGTTCCACAGTTCGTCAAGAAATGCACTGAAGCCGTGGAGAGGAGAGGTAAACTTACTCACTCACTCACTCACTTCAGCAGGAACATATCCTGCGTAACCGAAGTAACAGGGAGGGGAAGATATTCTGCTTCAAGATTACGAGGAACATGAATTTAACACAGTAATGATGTGCACCGATAAATCATGCAGTATTCCATTAAAAATTGTAGATTTCATGGTGACATTTTTTTCCAGGCCTGGAAAAGCCATGGAAATAAGTTACATTTTAAAAGTTATAGAATTTACTATAATGAATATGCATTTTTCTATTTATGCTGAACTTATGTGTCGACTTTTGTGAGTCAATGAATCAGAATGAATCGTCTCAGATTGGTCAGCATGATTCATTAGCAAATTGTTCTGAATCAAAGTTATTTTTATCTGCTGATCTTAACCAGTCATAGAAAAATCAGTGTATAAAAAGCGTCTCTGTTTTACACAGTCATGTTCTGTAGGACTGCCATTCTGTTCCTGGAAATAATACATCTGTGTGTGTGTGTGTGTGTGTGTGTGTGTGTATTCAGGGTTGGAGACTGATGGGATTTACAGAGTCAGTGGGAATCTTGCCGTCATTCAGAAACTGCGCTTTGCTGTCAATCATGGTGAGACTCAATATTATAACCATAAGTGTCATGATGAGATTCTGTTATTCATTCCAATTAAATGCAAAACTAAATAGATTTATTTTCTAGCAATAAACATTGAATAAACATCAAAATTAAATAATTTATGAACTGGCTTGAAAGTTAATTTGGGATCAGATTGTTGGTTTGTAGTTATTGATAAATGTACAATAGAACAATACCAGTTTAATACAATAACTATTAATAGGTTTGAACACTGCAATGTATAGTATGCAAAAACTATTAGATTTTTTACTTGTTCTCATCATGCTGTAGAAAAGGCCCAAATGATGTCACTTCCTTTGTGTTACAATTTTAAGGAATTTTACTTTCTTTTTTTGTAACTGGGGGAAATTTGATGATTCATTGATTTATTCATCAGATGATGAGCAGATGTTACAAAAGAACGTGTGACGTCATCAGCTGGTAAAGAGTGTGTGAATGATGTCATTAGACGTGTATGTATGATGTCACATCTGTAATTCCAGAGCGAGCAGTGACCACAGACGGACGCTATCTCTTCCCTGTGGATTTAGTGCAAGGTTTGTCTCCTGTGAACCGGAACGCTGATCTTACAGCGCTTCACAATCGCAAACCTGTCAATCATGAAGATCTCGCTACTTTCTGACGCTCGCTGCTTCTCTCTGATGCTTCTCTTGATGATTTGGCGCAAGAATTCTGTGGCGGGTTTGACCGAAGCGCTCATGGGTTTAGATCAAGAGTTTTCTAGGTTCAATATATAATATATAATTTAAAAATTGTTTAATTAAATTAAATAAAACTGATATGCATCATATCAGAATGATTTCTGAAGGATCATGTGACACTGAAGACTGGAGTAATGATGCTGAAAATTCAGCTTTGATCACAGGAATAAATTACATTTTACTATATATTCACCATATATATATATTACATTTTATATCACAGATAAAGTTGTATTGAACCTGGAAAAATCCATTGCAGAATTGAGATGCAATACGATTCGCTTCTTCACCTTCTCTTCTTCTTCTGCAGCATCTCTGAGTGTGTGTGTGTGTGTGATTCAGCTTTAACACTTACACTCCCTCCATCATCTTTCCTCCAGAGCGTCTGGATCTGGACGACCCGCAGTGGGAGGACATTCACGTCATCACCGGAGCGCTCAAACTGTTCTTCAGAGAGCTGCCCGAGCCGCTCGTCCCGTACGGATTCTTCCACGACATCGTCGAGACCGTCAGTGAGTGACGCGGAGAAAGAGAGAGACGATGCATGATTAATGATTTATTATAAATGACTGTTTATTCGTCTGTGTCCTGTAGAAATATCTGATTACCTGGATAAGGTGGACCGACTGAAGCTTCTGGTCATCAGCATGCCTCCACCAAACCACGACACCTTGAATCACATGATACGCCATTTGAAACGGTACGATCACGCTTTTATTCATGCTTGAAGTCTTAATGTGTTTGAATCAGGTGATTATATTTGTTTAGAAATTATTTATAATTTTCCAATATTTTAGACACCAGTGAAAATTAACAATACTCTATTCCAATTTCGATACCACAGCTAAAACTAATATAAATTTAAAACATTTCAAATTTAAAAACAAATAATCAAATTACAGGCAAAAGCACAAATAAATACAATATAACAAAAGATACAAATGAAATAAACAGTAGTTTTCAGGTAAGTAAGCAAATGTAAAGTATCACTGCATAGTCTTCACTGTATAAATTAAACATCCTTATTAATTAATTCTTATTAAAGTTACAAAAGTTATTCAGTCAAGAGCAGTGAGTGATTTTGTCTTTGTCTTTTGTTGTTTGATTAACATTAAAAGCAGACAGCAGCAGGAATATTAGGCTGCTGTCACTTTAAGAGTGAATGCACAGATCTAATATACTGATACTGTACACATGCATGTACTTTCTCAACTGTTTACGTTCACTTGAAACATAATATACTGTGTTTACTAGGATACTAGCTATTTTTTGACATAATTTTGTGTGAATTTGTCAGATCAAATGCAAGAAGTTGTGAAAGAGAGCTTAATTCAGTATTCATACGCTGTCTGAGACCCTTTCGCATCTTCTGCGTTTGAATATTTGTTTAAACTTTCGTGATGATGCAGTGCTGACTCGTCAACTGTCCCGAGTGAGTTCACACTCATGCATTGTTAGGAGCCGTTCTCACAGAATTCATTTTTCTATTCCAATGTGCTAATTTTTCCATAGTTTCTCTATGTAAACATGCGCTAGATGGACGTGAATGACCACTACGATCTTGCGTCTTTTGCACCGCCTCGCACGTGAGTGCCACGTTTTTAAGACGCAGAGTCAAATTAAAAGAATTTCAAATTTTAAACGCAGGACCGCTCATCAATGTCAGTTCCAAAACAGTGGACCAATCAGAAGAACTCGGAGGCAGGGCAAGCGTTGCATGCTTATGTTTACAGTAGCCTGGCAGTAGTAGTTGGCATGGCAACGGTTTTATTTGTTCGTAGAACATATATAGCTATCTGGAATCGTCCACTAACTAGTGATGATGAGCAACTAGTGATTTTAGTCATGTAGATTAAATTTTTAATGGAAATACTTGCTTGTTTTGTTGAAACTTTTGCCATACGTTACCTCAGTTTGAGCAGTTTCAAAGCAGTGAATCATTTGCAAAGCAACCGATTCAAAGCAACTGATTTAAAACATCACTGTGTTAAAACATCCCAATCGCTGGGTTAAAACATCCCAATCGCTGGGTTAAAACACCCAATCGCTGGGTTAAAACATCCCAATCGCTGGGTTAAAACATCCCATTCGCTGGGTTAAAACATCCCAATCGCTGGGTTAAAACAACCTATTCGCTGGGTTAAAACAACCCATCGCTGGGTTAAAACGCTGGTTAAAACATCCCAATCGCTGGGTTAAAAACATCCCATCCTGGGTTAAAACATCCCATTCGCTGGTTAAACAACCTATTCGCTGGGTTAAAACATCCCAATCGCAGGGTTTCCCATCGCAGGGTTAAAACAACCCAATCGCAGGGTTAAAACATCCCAATCGCTGGTTAAAACATCCCATTCGCTGCGTTAAAACATCCCATCGCTGGGTTAAAACATCCCATTCGCTGGGTTAAAACATCCCATTCGCTGGGTTAAAAAAAAACATCCAATCATTAAAATCGGGGTTAAAACGCTGGGTTAAAACATCCCAATCGCTGGTTAAAACAACCCAATCGCAGGGTTAAAACAACCCAAATCGCAGGTTAAAATATCCCATCGCTGGGTTAAACGCTGGGTTAAAACCCCAATCGCTGGTTAAAACGCTGGGTTAAAACATCCATTCGCTGGTTAAAACATCCCAACGCTGGGTTAAACATCCCAAATTCTGGGTTAAAACATCCCATTCGCTGGGTTAAAACATCCCAATGCTGGGTTAAAACAACCCAATCGCTGGGTTAAAATTCGCTGCGTTAAACATCCCAATCGCTGGGTTAAAACATCCCATTCACTGGGTTAAAACATCCCATTCGCTGGGTTAAAACAACCCAATCGCTGGGTTAAAACATCCCAATCGCAGGGTTAAAACAACCCAATCGCAGGGTTAAAATATCCCATCCGCTGGTTAAAACATCCCATTCGCTGGGTTAAAACATCCCAATCGCTGGGTTAAAACATCCCATTCGCTGGGTTAAAACATCCCATTCGCTGGTTAAACAACCTATTCGCTGGGTTAAAACATCCCAATCACAGGTAAAACAACCCAATCGCAGGGTTAAAATATGGGGTTAAAACATCCAATCGCTGGGTTAAAACAACCCAAAAAAGCAGGGTGGGTTAAAACATCCCATTCGCTGGGTTATCGCTGGGTTAAAATCGCTGGTTTAAAACATCCTTCGTGGGTTAAAACATCCCAAACGCTGGGTTAAAACATCCCAAATGCTGGGTTAAAACATCCCATTCGCTGGGTTAAAACATCCCAATGCTGGGTTAAAACAACCCAATCGCTGGGTTAAAACATCCCATTCGCTGGGTTAAAACATCCCAATCGCTGGGTTAAAACATCCCATTCACTGGGTTAAAACATCCCATTCGCTGGGTTAAAACAACCTATTCGCTGGGTTAAAACATCCCAATCGCTGGGTTAAACATCCCAATCGCTGGGTTAAAACAATCCCAATCGCTGGGTTAAAACATCCCATTCGCTGGGTTAAAACATCCCAATCGCTGGGTTAAAACATCCCAATCGCAGGGTTAAAACAACCCAATCGCAGGGTTAAAATATCCCATCCGCTGGGTTAAAACATCCCAATCGCTGGGTTAAAACACCCAATCGCAGGGTTAAAATATCCCATCCGCTGGGTTAAAACATCCCAATCGCTGGGTTAAAATCCCATCGCAGGGTTAAAACAACCCAATCGCAGGGTTAAATACCCATCCGATCGCTGGGTTAAAACATCCCAATCGCTGGGTTAAAACATCCCATCCGCTGGGTTAAAACATCCCAATCGCTGGGTTAAAACATCTCATTTTCTGGGTTGCAAAGCAACCGATTCATTTGATTCAAATCTTCAGAAAGCCTCCCTTCACTATTCACAACCACAAAATAATCTGTGTTCACTTTTAACAGTAGATCTCTAAGTTTATCATTTCCAAATCAAACAATCGCTCACTTTTAAGTGTTCTACTCTTCTCGATTCATAACGACATGGACACTCACTTTCACACTGTTACTGCAGGTTGTTTTCATGTCCGCGGGTTGAAGCGACCCCAAATTACATGATATTTAACTCCTGGAATGTGAATTTTACCAGGGGAGCCTTGCCAAAAACGTGGATTTTACCCCTCGGAACACAATTTTTACCATGGTACCCCCTGAAACACAATTGGGCGGGTTTTGTTGTGAAAACCTGGCAACCTCTTTATTTATTTGTCTTTCTTCTCTTTAGTTTATGCTGGTAAATATTTCCCTCTGGGATCTCACCATCTCTTCTGGGTTTATATATTGTGCAGTTACATTTGTTTGATTTGGAAATGCAATGAAATCCACCTTGCAGAAAGTGTTGTGATTGAGACACTAGAGGGCGCCGTGTGTCTTCATTACAAACAGACTGATGAGACTGAGAATATAAATGATACATCACAATTAAAGCAACACCAGTCATTTATTATCAGCCTGAGTCTGCACCATAATAAATACAGAAAATGCAGGGAAATTACATTTTAAATCTTACTGCTTGTTTCAAAGATCCTTCAAATTATGTTTGCTGAAACATCAAAGTTGAACTAAAAGATGGAGAACATGATGAGTAGAAACATCTTCCTGTGGTTTGGTATCTCTGGAGGAAGTTACCCACAGGAAGCGCTTCGTTTCTCCTTTGCTTTTTCTATTTATAAAGTGGAAGTTTTGAGCAGTTTCTCTCTGGATCAGCAGTTAAGTGGGAAAGATGTGTTGTACAATGACGTTAATCCTTCGCTGTGTCCGTCTCTGTGTGTTCAGGGTGATGGAGAGCTCCGACAGCAATCGCATGACGACTCAGAACATCGGCATCGTGTTCGGCCCCACGCTGATGCGTCCGGAGAACGAGTGCGGAAACATGGCCATCAACATGGTGTATCAGAACCAGGCCATCGAGCTGCTGCTGAGCGAATACGAGCGGATCTTCGGAGCCGAGCAGACGGGATCTTACTGAGATCAGGGACACACGGACGGATTCACGGATGCTCTTCACGAGATCTGCGTCGTTAGTCGACAAACTCACGATATACGAGAGCTGTTTGTGAACGAGTGGATCTCATGAAAACACGGCCGGGTCACGTCACTGTAGCTCGAAAAATACAAACAATATTTTGCATAAAGACGGATCATTTTCGCCACACATTTTCAGATGTTTTTTTTATTTTTTTGACTGTAATAATTCTCCAAAGCTCTCTAAAGTTTTGTTTTATTGTACTACATAAATAATAGTAATAATAAAAAAATAATAATGAACAGTGTTGGGTAAGTTACTCTAAAAAAAGTAATTAATTACTAGCTACTGATTACATCTTCAACAGTGTGATTAGATTACTGTACTAATTACTCTCTCTAAAAAGCATTATTAATTATTAATGCTTTCTAAATCCAAAAGTAAAGGATAGACATGAAACTGCTCTATTCTTTCAAATATATAATATAAAATTGCATAAATTATTCTTGAACTGATCAAAGTATTTAAAGGGAAAATGTAACATTTTGATGTTTAATCCACTGTTGTTTTACATAGAAATGTTCTTTATAAACGCAATTACATCAGAAGTAACAGTAATTAAATTAGAGAAATGAAGAGCAATACTTTACTTTTTCAAGGGAAAAGTAACTAAATTACAGTAATTAATTACTTAGTAATGCATTATACCCAACACTGATAATGATAAATTACACTCTAAAAAATGCTGGGTTAAAAACAACCCAATTTGGGTTGAAAATTGGTGATTGGGTTAAATGTTTAATATTGTTTAAAAATGACTGTATGTCTGGCTTAAAATGAACCCAAAATATGTTGGAAATTAAAAATCAGACACATAATTACTAGAGGCAACAATAATAATCAAAAGGTGAACATGTATTAATGAGCAATTTAATAAATGTTTATTGTTTAATTATTATTCATTAATTAATAAATGTTCATTTATTAAAGTGTTAATGTTAATTTTCAACTTATTTTGGGTTCATTTTAAGTGAGTAATACAGTAATTTTTTAACAATAGTTGATACTACCCAGCAGGTTGGTCAAACATTTAACCAAATCGCTGGGCTAAAATAACACAATCGCTGGGTTAAAACATCCCATTCGCTGGGTTAAAACAACACAATCGCTGGGATAAAACATCCCAACCGCTGGGTTAAAACATCCCATTCGCAGGGTTAAAACATCCCAACCGCTGGGTTAAAACATCCCATTGGGTAAAACGCTGGTTAAAACATCCCAAAAAACATCGCTGGATAAATGGGTTAAAAAATCCCATTCGCTGGGATAAAACAACACAATCGCTGGGTTAAAACATCCCAATCGCTGGGTTAAACAACACAATCGCTGGGTTAAAACATCCCAACCGCTGGGTTAAAAAATCCCAACCGCTGGGTTAAAACATCCCATTTGCAGGGTTAAAACATCCCAACCGCTGGGTTAAAACATCCCATTCGCAGGGTTAAAACAACACAATCGCTGGGTTAAAACATCCCATTCGCAGGGTTAAAACATCCCAAAAAACATCCATTCGCAGGGTTAAAAACATCCCTTCGCAGGTTAAACATCCCATCGCTGGGTTTAAAACAACACAATCAAAACAACACACCGCTGGGTTAAAACATCCCATTCGCAGGTGGTTAAAACATCCCATTCGCAGGTGGGTTAAAACATTCGCAGGGTTTCCCAAAAATCCCATTCGCAGGTTTAAACACCCAATCACTGGGTTAAAACATCCCAATCGCGGGTTGGGTTAAAACATCCCATTCGCAGGTTTAAAACAACCCAATCACTGGGTTAAAACATCCCAACCGCTGGGTTCATCCCAATAAAACAACACAATCCCTGGGTTAAAACAACCCAATCGCTGGGTTTCTCCATTTTCAACCCAACTTGGGTTGGATTTTTTAACCCAGCATTTTTTAGAGTGTAAGATTTTATGCAAAAATATGATGTTTTTGGGTGACCTGAAAGTGACTGGTTTTGTGAGATTAACTCAAACTTATTTGTGTGTGTGTGTGTGTGTGTGTGTGTGTGTGTGTGTGTGCAATCCGTCTTTCAACAGATTTCATCCCTAGTGCCTTTTAAGTGTTTTTATCTGAAATGATTCCCCTCTCAGAGCTCATGTAGATTTAATGCACAATGCAAAAGACAAAAAGCTTCCAAATAAAGCTGTACGTGTCACTCCATAATCATAAAGATCAGCACAGGTCAAAAGTTTGAGTCATTTAATCGCCTTTTAATGGAGAAATAAAACTGGGTGCAATTCGCTCCAGAATGCGACGTAATTCCCTTTCCATTGTTCCGATGCGGTCGCCGAGTGTGTGTGTGTGAGATAGAGGAAGTTCAGAGGTGTGTGTGTGTGTGTGTGTGCCAGTCTCAGAGCGGGTGGAGCTCTGCTGCCATTTGTCCAAAACTCTGCTTTTAATAACAGAACAAAAGAGGAACTAAAAATGCATATGTTTAAAAAATGTGCATCCCCCACCCACCCCACGCCGCGGTTTGGTAATTTTATATGGACTGTGGCTTTGGCTCTCGACAAAAAGAGCCAGGCAGAGGAAAAAGAACCGGGAACGCGTACACACTTTTTAATGTTTGATTTTATATATTTATTCATTTTTTATTTTCTTATTATTTCAATTCCACAAGGGGCCGCAAAGAAGGTTCTCCAAAAGCAGAACAGAAAGGACTGATGTTATATTGTTATTTCTGAAATAATTCAGTGTTGTTGCCCTTCGAAGAAGCTCATTATAATTAGATGAACCTGTTAATAAGCTTAAAATGATCATTTACACTCCTTCATGTCACTCTAAACCGGTTTGACTTTCTTTTTTCTGTGAGTTTTCATGCAGTTATTTTCATGCATGCGACTCCTAAATGGAAAATGAAACTGGAAATATTCTCTTTGTTGCAGCTTTCAAATCTTGTTTGCATTTCCGTATATTTGAACAGGATTGTGTACGTTGTGCTAAACATCTCCTTTTGTGTTCATATACAGAAGAAAGAAAGTGAGATTAGGGTGAGTAAACGATGATTTGTAGGTGAAATTGTTCTTTAAAGAGAAACAGATTTGTGGATGAAGCGTGATTCATTCAGTTTCATTGTTTCTCCTCATATTCTCAGTGTTTTTGAAAACTGTTCAGAGTCTCTGAATACTTTATTTTAATGTCAGAACTCTCAGTTTTGTGTGACGTTTCCTTTCATTATCTGTCCGTGATGAAGATGACTAGTCATAAAACACCCGTTCATGAGGCCTCAGTCGCTGTAACTTGCTTTTGTCTCCCTTTAAATTCTGTATTTCAGAATTATGACAATAAAAAGAAACAGAAAATCTATCTGGAAAGAGCTTCTGTTTTTGATTTATTCTGAAGTGACACAGAAAATCATCTCGGATCGGTTTATAAGGCGGTTCACACACATTAATAATGGTTCAGAAACAAGCAGCTGCATTACATTATGATCTAAGTATCACTTGTTCAATAGAGGTTTTATTATTATTTATATAAGTTTACTGCAATGTAAAAAACAACTTTTGTCCCTCTAGCGGTTAAAAATCAAAACTGAATGCATTTTGCACAAGAACATTGTTTAGGTTGTGCTTCGGCTCTGTGTGACTATAGCTGTTTCCATCCACCTATTTTTATGCGCATTTTGGGATATCGCATAAAAAAAAACACTGGATGGAAACGCCAATATGTGCATAAATTCTAAAAATGAGCATAAAAAACGTATGCACTCAACTAAGTTGGATAAATTTTTCATGCGATATGAAAACGTGCATAAACTACGATGCAAACACTTTTACCGAATAAATTTCTTGATGTGCATCAAAAAAGACATGACTTTATGATGGGACGGCATAACTGGACTTATTGCACAACATCTGAAATGCTTTTTTGGTCATTCTATAATGCCTGAGAAAGGCCTTTCATTAAAGTGGTTTAACATAATTCCCTCCCAGAAGCATCTCGATGTGTTCACAAACACCAGGCATCTGAATGCAAGATATCATGACAGCGTTTATTGTGGTTCATCTGCGCAATTTAATATATATGAAAATTATACAGTCGCTTCTACTGCAGCAACTTCCATTTTTCTTAATGGTATTCAGCACCAATTTATCTGGAAGTGACAATTTTGCTTTATTTGCAAATGTTTTATGCAATATTCAAAATTTGCGCACAAGTTAAATTTACAACTTTGGATGGAAACAAAGCTTGAAAACCAGACTCAATGCGATTAGATTCCAGCGACAAACAATTTGTCTGTCCACACCAGACGCAACATGACTATAAGACGTGATCAAGTCAATCAAAAATCATAGCCAATCAGAAGAGCGCGTGGGTGGGCGCTCTCAGCAAGTTCCCGCCACTTGCAACTACATAGTCAAATTCATGAATATTACAGCATTTTAACATTATTAAAAATACATACTGGGTCACTGAAACAATCTTCATCATAGAATATACTTATCTGTTCACAATGAGTTGACCGTTTGAATGTTCTTGTTTCCTTTAATTTATTTTGAAGATCTGATGTGAATTGTCCATTGTTGCTTTCAGTACACGGCTATAAAAGACACAATGATATTCAAACTCACAGTAGACGCTTTTAACATTAAATAAAGCACATAAACAGCACCTGATATTATCATTGCCATACAGTGTTGTTGTTCAGGCCGCGACGTCGAAGAAAAATAGAAACCGTTTCAAAAATAAAATCATTGCGTGTCGCTTTCATGGCTAATTAGGACAAAAACTCTGATTAACATTGAAAAGATAACTTTTATCGCGTGTCGTCGCGTCTGGTTTGGACATGGTGTGAGGATGAATTATTATCTTGCTGCTCATAAAACATTCACTACTAGGCCTACGAGATATAACCAGTTTAGATGGAAAGGATCTCAAGCTGACAATGAAATGATCCTTCACAATAGATCATGTTTTACAGTGAACTCTGTTAGAGCTACATATGGCAATTTATCTGTTCAATAAAACACCTTACTCACCTGTTGAGTAATAAAAACACCATCATCTCTGCATTGCTTTTACAACATTTCAAATCAGTTCTCGCCATCTCTGAAAAGCCAAGCCGATGTTGATTCTTGTTTTATTACAAGCTCTGTCACAATCTCTTTTAGCCAGCAGACTCTCCTCAGTTTGGCGTTGTTTAAAACGAATGATTCCCCAGAAGTTGGAGATTTAAGCTGAAATTATACTTCGTTTTTTCACATGTACACTAGTCGAACCACAGCCTTGCAAAGTATACATCATTTGACTCGTACACGCGTTCGACGCATGCGCAGTTTTGCGCAATCTCTCACCACGAGTTACAACCCATGTAAACAATTCTGTATTCTTCATGCTAAAGTTGTTCAAATGAGGGCACTTTCGCACAATCTGTCGTCTATATAAGCCTCCATTGTCGCTGTAGCTTGCATGCGTTCTGGTGTAGTGACAAATTGGGTCCCCCCTGAAATCACGTCTCCATTAGGACCCCGTTGGTTCAAATTGCTTTTACAATTCCTACAAAATGTACCGTGCTCAAAATGCTCATGTACTAGCGTAGCATACAGATACCCGATTAGCCTGATAGCTCAGTTTATACACACATTTGCACTTACCCTACATGTATTCACAATCATCTTTAATGTAATTATTTTAGATTAAGTGTTAAATGTCCATATAGTTCAGTTATAAATAAAATAAATTAATGATGTTCAATTATTCACTTTATAGGCTATTATTTATTAATTAGCAGTTAATCAAGTTTAAGAAATTACGTTAAATTACGCTAATTCGTTTTCTTACTCGTTATATAATAAGCTATATGGTTATTTTAAATTAATATAATTTGTGTATACTTAGGATAATCATTAACTGAGTTTGGGGAGACCCAATTTGTCTTGTCCGTTTATGTAGTTTCCTTTCGAGGGAACTCGCACTGCGTCCTGAAGGGGGTGCTATGGGAACGCCCCCTTTGGGACGCAGTGTCTAGTTCCCTCTCTCAGGGAACTATGGTTATAGTCATAACCTGAGACGTTTTCACCTTGTGAATCGACGCCCCCAGGGCATGGTTGCCACCTTGTGGATAAACTAATTACTGCAAAACAAACTAAAAGCGCATGTGCGACCTGTGCGTACAAAGTATGCGTGGTTACAAAAATCCATTGGTGTGCGTAAAGTCCCTTGTATAAATTATAGGCTAAAAGGAAATTGAAATTGATTAAATTATATTGATAAGTTGAAGTAAACAAGCTCCATGACTCATTCTTTTTTACAGTGTGGGCGATTTTTCTTCTCTTTTGAGTGTCTTGGTCTCTTCTCTGAACCCAGAGACCACTATTTATGTTATAAAAATGTAAAACAACATCCGTTTGTAGACTGGCAGACTTTAACCACACTGTTTAGCGTGTTTAGGTGGAGGCCTGAAATCAGTGCAGATTTGAGTCAGTAGTGTAAACGGGACCCCCCCCCCCTTACCACGGTAAAGTGACACACTTACCTCAACGCCAGTCATTTCATGTCATTAGAAGGAAATCATTAAAATGAAAAGAAACGACTGGTGAGTTCAGTCCGGCGTTCCTGCCGTCCGATTTACGACCTGCGTGAATAATCGTGAAACTGCATACTTCAGTCATTACAAATACTGTTTCTTTAGATTTGACTTTTAGAGCAAGATGATTATAGTGCAACACTCTTTGAAGAGCTAAATAAAAACTCCAGCGCCTGTTTTTTTTTTTTCAAAATATGTACAAATTTATTACAAAGATTATGTATTAACATTTTAACAAAGCTTAAAATTTGTATAAAAATAACACTGGTGAAAATACTGCACGGTTCTCGTGTGCAAGAAGCATTTTGGTCCATGTTTACAGGTAAACAGAATTTATAAAGAAGAAAAACAGAGTAATAAATGAATGAAGACAGACTAAAAGCACCGTTTTCATTTTGATGTTGTTCTGTCAAACTCTTGCATAATTAATTGCATAATTGGCATAATGAAGCTGTTTCTGAGGTCGTATTCAGAGCAACACATAACAGACTATATGCATATGTATTCCAGCTTATTTCTTTCTCAAAAAGACACTTTATGATAGTATTGCAACATGAACACTATTTAAAAACACATTATTTGATGCAAATATTTGGTCTGTGTTTGTTGAACTGCTCGTGCCGAAAAGAAGGTAAAACTTTGGTTTGAGGTTTTTATGTCTGTCATTATCGGCCAATTGTACCGTTTTTCCAGTTCAGAGATGTCAAATCTGTGTTTAATCTTGTTCTGAGTTATAGTGCCGTCTGAGATAATTATGACATAGAAAACCATAAAAGCCATCTGAATGATCCATAATCTAACCAGTCATTAACAAACCCTCGATTACTGCTGCTCGCCTGTGAATGCTGCTCAAATACTGGACTCTAAATACTTGTTTTATGATGAAATATTTCAGATTTCAATATCTTGTGTAAATATGGTCATGTTTCAATTTAAAATCAAAAGAAAAAAACACACACATATATATATAGTATAAAGAAAATGAAGCCTACTTTTAAAACCATTAAGATTTTTGCATCAACATTTTATAATGCATTTTTATATCAGCATAAATTAAATACCATGATGCATGTGTAATAAATATTTTTGCATTACTTTTGCATAATAAAGATGAGATTTTATATATTGCTATATCATATCAGATTGATATAAAAATGATATAACATTTAATTTTTCCCCTTACAGTAATGCGATTTTAATGCCAGTGTGAAAACTCTTAATGGTCCTAAAAACAGGCATCATTTTCTTTATGCAAAATATAATTTCATATTAAATTTTTTTAATTATTTTGATGCAAAAATGACCTATTCTTGGCAGTTTTTCTGAGATCATTCATTCTTATCTTTGCCCGTTGGCATTTATTGATTTCTTTAGTATTTATTTAGTCATTTCTTCTGAACTCGACTCATTTCTGCCTCTCAGTGATTTTCCGCTCTGGATTGTGGTGACGAATCCAGAAGTCTTTGGAGAAGCGTGTGTTGGATTATATTTGGCACTGGATTGTGTTTGTTCACAGTTCGGCTTGAACACTAAAGACGAAGCGTATCCCAGAGTGTCAGTCAGCGAATGTGCGTCTTTCACATCTTTGGTAAGCACTGGTGAAGAGTCTCTCGTCTCACTCCGTCTCGTTGGCTCTCTGCACGTCTTCATGTTGCTCACTTCCAGAGGGTTTTTCCTCAGTCTCTTCCTTCATCTGTAGGGAAACCCCTTCCGTTCTCATCCCTCGACTGTAAACGTGGTTGCTGAGGGAGTTCTCCTCTTCCTCCTCCTCCTCGTCCTCCTCGTCGTCTCTGAACTCCAGCGCCGCTCCCTCCAGGCTGGAGTCGCTGAGAAAGGCGCCGCTGTCCTCCAGGGCCGAAGCGCGTCCCTCGGTGCCGCTGCGCTGCGTGACGGGGCTCAGGTAGGGAACGGCCGCGTCCTCTCCGGGTCCGTCCGGGTCACTGTCGCGACTGCAGAAGGCGTAGCGGTGGTTCATGTGCTGAGAGTACGAGCCCGAGTGAGAGAAGCGTTTGCCGCACTTGTCGCACTGATACGGCTTTTCTCCTGAGTGCAGACGGCTGTGTTCAATCAGATGATGCTTGTGTTTAAAGGCCTTCTTACAGGTTTGACACTCGTGGGGTCGCTTTCCTGCAGGGGTCAAAGAGAACGTGTAGTTAGACTTCTGTCTTTCTCTGTCTGTATATAGTGTTTTTAAGTATCGTGTATCTAAATACTTAATAATATGTATGTATGTATGTAAAAATATATCAAAAATGTCTGAATAATTTTTGGTTTGACTGTATGTATATATATATATATACATACATACATACAGTCAAACCAAAAATTATTCAGACATTTATGATATATTTTTACTAGTGGCTGCAGGACACTATAGTTCATTTCTGTAAGTGAGGATAGCAAAATAAACTGTGAAATATTATACCCAAAAATTCTTCATACAGTGGACTACCAGTAAAATGATAAAAATTTGGAACCAAAAATTATTCAGACACTTTGTCCTGACCATGTTTTGCTTAAGTTATCTGATATAATTAAGATTTTTTTTTTCTGATAAAGTTTAGATCTTGTCATATTTATTACTATAGTGAATAAACTGTATTAATGAATGAAATGTTCAGGTGTCTGAATACATTTTGGTTTGACTGTATATATTATGATAATAAAGATTACATGCTAAAAATCATGTAATACTTAAAATAAATATATATTTAAAGTATATATATTTTAAAAATCAAAATGTACATATATATTAATATATAAAATTTAATTGACTATATATATTGTATATACTCAATTTAAATATTTGTATACATATATAAGATTTATATAAATACTTAAAATTAGTAATATATATATGATAATGTGTGTGTATATATATATATATATATATAATATATATCATGATAAAAAGTATATATTTTAAAATCAAAATGTTTATATATTAATATATGTAAATTTAATTGACTATATACACTTAAAATACTATATATTTTATACATAAGTATTTTTATATATATTTATATAAAATGCTTGAAATTAGTAATATATATATATATACTTTTTAGTTTGTGTTTAATTTACTGTTTTACTATATTTTAAGAATTTATATATAAAATAATATTATATAATTATATATAAAAAAATTTTTTGACTTATTTTAAGTATTATAAATATAATATTTTTTTGTTTATATACTATAATATTTTGGTTTATATATATTTATATTATTTACTTAAATACTTAATGCTAAATTTAAATATATATATTAATATGTAATATATATATGTACAGTTTATTCACTATAAGTTAGTTTAATAATTTAGTTTATAGTTTAAAAAAATGGTAATAAAATATGAAAGATCTCAGAGTTAAACTGTGTCAGAAAAAATAATCTTAATTATGTCAGATAACACTTAAGCAAAACATGGTCAGGACAAAGTGTCTGAATAATTGTTGGTTTTAATTTGTTATCAATTTTGCTGGTAGTCCACTGTATGAAGAATATTTGGGTATAATATGTCACAGTTTATTTTGCTATCCTCACTTACAGAAATGAACTATAGTGTCCTGCAGCCACTAGTAAAAATATATCAAAAATGTCTGAATAATTTGTGGTTTGACTGTGTGCATATATATATATATACATACAATTTCAAGTATTTTTTTATATTTACTTTTTAATTAATTTTTAAGAGTGTTCATCCTCATTGACTTTAATTCATTTCATTCATTCGCCTGAACATGAAGGTGAGAGTAAATGATGACAGAATGTTGTTGATGCAGATATTGAGTGTGTTGTGAACGCTGCGCTCGCGTCCGTACCCGTGTGCTCATATTTGTGGCGCAGTAGAGAGCTGCTCTTCTGGAAGGTTTTGTCGCAGATATCGCAGGCGTACAGTCCTTCCTCCGTCTTTTTCAGTCTCTTTCTCCCGGGGCCGATCTCTCCGTCCATCCCATCATCCATCAGCGACAGATACTCCAGACCGCCGCGATTCATCGCTTCAGTCTGGACGCAGACGAGAAAAAAGTTAGACCCGCATTCATTCGGTGTAGCATTCATTTCTGTTTTAATTAGATTAATATGCATATGAGAGTGCATTAGACAATATGACAGATTCATTTAGCAGATGCACAATATCATTGTTACGCTCCATCCAGTAAGACTAGATGACATTTCTTTCTAGATAAACAATCTTTACTAATTTAAATGTCAAGTATTTACAGTGTCCGCAGTGAAACGGTGTCATGGTGGCTGATGATATCAGTGTGCAGGCGTGTGGAAGCGGACACAAGCTCTTTTGCCCTTTGACATCGTGTGGAGGGAATTTCCCTCAGCGTCGCGTGTTTGTTTACAGCTCAAACAGAGGAAACTAATTCATCAAAAACTGCGAGCTCAGAGGAGAAAAGGGCGCCGGGATGCTGCAGGTGTTGCAATATGTGTGTGTGTGTGTGTGTGTGTGTGTGCAGGTTTGGCTGTACTTGTGAGGGCCAAATGTCACTTCACTTATATAGTGAAATATTACGACAACCGACTAGTGAAGACGTTCAAAAGTCTTATATCATTAACCTGATAGTTAGTCTATGCAATATCTTCACTAATATAGTGAAACACACACGAGTGGTGTGTGTGTGTGTAAATGTTTCATATACTCCTTTTATGACTAAGAGTGTAAAATCAGTCTTTCTCATTCTAATATCATTTAATTTGATTCCCGAGTACTAGTACTGTCAAAGAAAATTCAATAAATCTGATATTATATTAATTAACAAAATATAATTAATTAATTTTGAATTCATTTTTATAAGTTGCCTTTGCTAATTTAATTAAATAATTGGTGTTCAGATCATTCACTGTAAATACTTCACATGAAATCAAACCTTTTATGGCTTTTAGTTCATTTCTGACGAGTTTAAGAGCGTCTGATTGCTAAAAGTTCAGTTTTAGCAGATAAACTGAATTATATTGTCGTCCAGCTATAATTTTCTAAATGCAACTATAAAGCATGAAGATATTAAGATATTTAAAGAGTGTGTATTGTGAAAAGAGCTATACAAATAATTTAAAAAATTGTCTTTCGTGAAAATAAATCAAAAATACTTCCTGCACTCGAGGGCGTTTTATTGCTCACTTTGATGCAAATCAAAGGCTTTTGGGTATTTAAAAAAAAGAGTAAATAATGTCAATATGTTTTGCCCCAACTTCCTGTTTAAACAGGAAATATATCTACACAGGATAGGAAACTATATGCTTGTCAAACCATCAAACCATTACATGGATGATCTTTTTTTAAATACATATTTAAAATCAATTTTATATTTTATTATCCATATTTAACAACATTGATTATAATTAATATCATATTTTTATACTTTATTATACATATTTAGACTACATTTTTGTTATATTATATTTTTATATTATTATACTTAGAATAAATTGTGAAGATGAATATTATATGTTTTTACAATTTTATTAGACATTTAGAATAATAATTTGTAATGATGAATATCATATTTTTTATTTTATTATACATATTTAGTATGTATTTTTATAATTTATTCTACATTTTTAGAATACATTTTTGTTATATGAATATTTTATTTTTATTTTTTATTTTTATATTATAAATAAGTGAATGAATATTATATATTTTTACAATTTTATAGACATTTTAGAATAAATTTTATATGAATATTGTATTTTATATTTTATTATATTTAGAATACATATGAATTTTTTAATTTATATTTATTATACATTTTAGAATGCATTTTTGTTATAATGAATATTTTATTTTTATCTTTTATATTGTATTATACATAGAATAAATTGTGAAGATGAATTTATATATTTAAAATTTTATTAGACATATTTAGAATACATTTTTGTTATAATGAATATTATATTTTTATTTTATATTGTATACATATTTAGAAACAATTTCTATTGTATTGAATATCTTATTTTTTATTTTTATAATTTATTATACATATTTAGAATACATTTCGGTTATAATGAATATCATATTTTTATTTTTAAATTTTATAATACATATTTAGAATACATTTTTGTTCTGATGAATGTCATTTTAATTTTATAATTTATTATACATATATAAATGCATTTTTGTTATAATGAATATTATTTTTATTTTTTATATTGTATTACATATCAAGAAACAATTTCTATTGTATGAATATCTTATTTTTATAATGTATTATACATATTTAGAATACATCTTGATAATGAATATCACATATATCTATTTTGCAGTAGTCTTTATTTTCAGTATTATATATCTGTGTGCCGTTATGAGTGTTTGCTCTCACCATAAATGAATGTCTTTCATGTTGGATTCTCTTCAGCATTGACTCTGACTCCGCCTCCACCATATACGCCACTGGAGACAGGAAGCCTGGGCTCGGTGTTGGTGGCGTGAGAGGAAGTGATGTCAGGCCGTTGTGTCGCGGGATCATGTGATTGAAGAGAGGGTAGCCGCTGAACACCGTGCTGCTAAACAGCGGCGATGCTGCATAAGCCCCGCCCACCTGCTGCTGGGAGGGCGGAGTCAGTCTCTTGAACGCGGTCTCGCCGTTGCGTCTTTCCTGGTGCGGCGAGTAACCGTTACAAGTTCTGGTCTCTCGTGGCACGGCGGAGGCCGAATGAGGTTTAGGGATGGACAAGTCTAAAGGTTCGTTCTGAATATGATGGCTTGATTGACGCGGCGATGTGTTGATTGACAGATCCAGGTGAGGAGGAGAGCCAAACCGAGAGCCAATCAGGTGCTGGCGTTCAGGTAACGTCGGTGACGTCGGGCCGCCTTCTTCACCCGGCCAGTGTTTGTGCGGGGAATCTTGCGCTAGTTGCAAGGGCGTCGGTAAAGGCACGAGGATCTGCTGCGGGACCGAATGCCAAGACGCGCGCTGGGGCGACGACAGGTGTGCGTTACTGCGCGCGGGCGATCTGTCGTTTTTGCGCGCCTCGTCTCCCACCTCCCGGCGGAGCATCTCCTGCAGAAGGTGTTCGAACTTACTGCGCGACTGCAGCAACGGCAGCAGCGTGGTGCCTTTGAACACGCCCGTCCTCATGGCCAGATCCTCCGCGGGGTCCCACGACCGGCTCAAAACGGGCACGGCGGACTCCAGCGGGTACTGGCCCAGCGCGCCGTAGGGAGATCCCTTTCCTCGGCTGCCGTTTCTCCCGCCGACCACAGGGGGCGACGTGGGCGATGGGAAGATGTACGCGTGGTGGGAGTGTCCGTTGAAATGAGCTCCGTTCGCCGCCGCGCCGCCGCTGAGGCACTTCTTGCTGCTGAGGTGTGAGCTGTAGGAGCCCGAGTGACTGAAACGCTTCTTACAGTTCGAGCACTCGTACGGCTTCTCACCTGCGCAGGAGAAACGAACATACAAAGATCGTCATTTTATCCTTTAACACTAGGGCCTCTGGACAGGTTCAAGGAACGAAAATGAAAACTGGAAACAAACTAAATTTTCGGAACGTAACCAGAAACGGAAACAAAATCAAATTTAATCGTAATTTTAGAATTAATTTGAAATGGCCATCATAACGTTATTTTTTCGTTCTTTTTAATATTTTTAATTTGGTAGTCAACCAAAGTTAGGCTTCAGATTCACTTTAAATAATTCGTTTTGCATCTTATTTAGTTTTATTTCTAATAAATAAACCTGTTTCTCGCCTTGAATATAGCAGTAGAAGCTGGAATTGCGTTAAAAAAGAAAATAATTTGTTTTGGCTTGACGTAGCTATAGCTTGAATAGGCTGTTAACTTTAGAGGTTTTGTGGTCAAATAAAATAGGGTTCATAATTTATGTTTGTAAATATTATTAGCCTATATTATATATAGGCTAGGCTATTTGTAAACATTTTATTTTATTTACCGATAATCGACATTATTTCTGAATGTAATAATGCGACATATACGCGACATATCTTTTTTCCTCTCAGGAATAGCGTCGGTATTTTTAACCATGCAGCAAACAGTTTAAAATATCTTGAAAAAATACTTTATAAACCTCTGATAGTTTTTCCTTTTGTTTAATAGGTTTACATTTGGACAGAATATTGTTATTAAAGATAACTGTAGGCCTATTGGCTAAGACGGCAAATACTCGCTTTGTTTTTTAATAAATAAAATTCTGTATGTATTAATATTATTATTATTATTATTAAGTAGGCTACATGCAACACGTTATTAGCCGTTATTTTTTCTAAACAAACCGGTTTCGGAACGTTAATAATACAGAAGGAATGCTGGAACAGAAACGTTAAAATACCGATTCTGCTCGGAGTGAAACGATTGAATTTTTTAAGCCCTGCTTAAAACTCATCTTTGATTATCAAAATGACATATTTAAATGTTTTTCCTGTGTAAATACTTTCTTAATGCCTTAAAATAGCTTGAATGTAATTCGACACCCTTGCTTCGGATTCATGAATATGCAAATTAGCCCCGCCTCCACTCACTCACAGCAGCTCGGATTAACTGATCCACTCGCTCAGCTGTAGTAAACTCTACACAGTGGCAAGTGGAAATATTGGTTTAATTCAGCCATATACTGCATGTTTGAAGCAGAAAGTCAGTGGAGAAAAGCTCCGCCCTCTCGCTGACGGGATTGGTCACATGTTTGTGATGGTAGGAAACGGGCGTTTTTTGGTTCACTGCAGTTTAAATGAGAAAATACTCAGCAGTGGTGCTGACTGATGAATTTACACATGGTTTGTTTTAAAGCATATTAAATAGACCAAATTAAACACCTGATTTTCATTAATAGTATCTGATTGGTGTATTTTTATTCTTATGCATGTTTCTTTATCATCATCTTTTATTTTTAGCTTTATTCAGCATCATAATGGGTGTGTTTATTTGAGGAATTCACTGAATCTCATGAGAACTGTCAAAATATCTCCAGGTCACTTTTTCTATGGAAGCCCATTTCATAAAGTCATAATTATGACAAAAAGTCAAAATTACAACTTACAAAGTGAAATTATAACAAAAGGTCATAATTATGACAAAACGTTTAATTTTATATGCCATAATTCTTACTTTTTTATGCCATATTTCTAAGATTTTATGCCATAATTCTGACGTTTTATCATATTTTTAATGTTTTATGCCATATTTCTAACTTTATATCGACTTTTTTGTCATATTTCTAACTTTATATCCCATATTTCTGACGTTTGATCATATTTCTAACGTCCATAAGTTTATATCGCGTTTTATCGCCATGCTGACGTTTTATCATATTTCTAACGTTTTATGCCATATTTCTAACTTTATATCCCATAATTCTGACATTTTATCATATTTCTAACGTTTTATGCCATATTTCTAACTTTATATCCCATAATTCTGACATTTTTGTCATATTTCTAACTTTATATGACTTTTTTGTCATATTTCTAATTTTTTGTCATTTTCTGTTTTTTGTCATATTTCTATATCCCATAATTCTGACTTTTTTGTCATATTTCTAATGTTTTTTGTCATATTTCTAACTTTGTATCCCATAATTCTGACGTTTTATCATTTCTAACGTTTTATGCCATATTCTAACTTTATCCATAATTCTGACATTTTTTGATTTTTCATATTTCTAACTTTATATCCCATAATTCTGACTTTTTTGTCATATTTCTAATGTTTTTTGTCATATTTCTGTTTTTTGTCATATTTCTGTTTTTTCATATTTCTAACTTTATATCCCATAATTCTGACTTTTTTGTCATATTTCTAATGTTTTTTTTCTAACTTTGTATCCCATAATTCTGACTTTTTATCATATTTCTAACGTTTTTTGTCATATTTCTAACTGACGTTTTTTGTCATATTTCTAACTTTAATCCCATAATTCCTTTTTTGTCATTTCTAATGTTTTTGTCATATTCCATATTTGTTTTTTGTCATATTTCTAACTTTATATCCCATAATTCTGACGTTTTATATATGTCATATTTCTAACTTTTTATGCCATATGTCTAACTTTATACGCCATACTTCTGACTTTTTATGTCATACATATGATTTACCAAAGCATGATTTTTTAAAATTGTAATAAATTGTGTCCAGACAGGGTAATTAGTATGAAGAATATTTTTATTTTTATTAATAGTTTTTCCCCCTCACAGCAATAATAATATGCATATAAATGTGCTTCAATTGCCTAAAAATAATGTCGAGGCAGAGAAGTGCTTATATTGATGTTCTTTCTGCAGAATGTGATTCAGGGTGAACATGACGTGGGTATTTTTGGTGAGATTCACTGGTTGAGTTTCTTACCGCTGTGAATGCGCAGGTGCTCTTTGAGGTGATGCTTGTATTTAAAGGCCTTTCCACACTGATTACACTTGAACTTCCTGTTCTCCATACTGGTCTCAGACAAGGAATTCTGGGACATACGTGGAATCATGAGCAGTTAGCACATGTTGCGCGTCTGCACGCGTGTCATTGGTTATGCGTGTGTCTGCTGTACCTTCTCGTGGGTCTGGCTGTGCAGCGTCAGGTGCCGCTCCATCTGTGCGCGGAACGGCGTACTGAACCCACAGAGAGGGCAAACGCTGTCTCCTCCGTCCCGGTCCTGGCAGAACTTCATATGTTCCCTCAGAGACGCGTCTCGCCGGTACGTCCGCTGGCAATACGGGCACGTCTGAACGGGCGTCTGTGGGCCGTCAGAGTTTAAGGGTCCGCCGTCTGAGGAAAGAGAGATTGAGTTCAGTTCAATCAAAGCAAATTTGATTCAGCTATCAAAGCAGCGGCTCTTTAACCTTTACCTTTGCCCTCAGGTGACCCGTGTTCTCCCGGTGACCAGCAGACAGGTGACATGTCGTCGTGAATGCCGTCTAAATGGTACGAGCTCACGGACCCGTTGTGTTGTTGTACGTGAATCGGGGCTGAGCAGGTGCGACACTTTCCTCAGCTGCACCATGGACTCGTAATGCGGCGCGTCGTCGATCACATGAGCGTCAGTCTGACCTGAGAGAGACACACGGCTGTTCGTATCACCACAATCTCTGAAGCTTTTAACACGGTAATGAATCACAGTACAAAAACAGGTGATGTCCACTTAATAACAGGTTTAATAACTTTTTTTGATAACAAAAAGAACCCTGATCATGTAAACGCAACAAAACAACATACAATAAAATGTATAAAATGTATTACCTTAATATTTTTTGAAGGTATATAATTTTTTGTTTTATAGAGTGTTTATATTTTTTAATCATTTATTATTATTACTTGCATTACAGTACATTTTCCCCCATAAAAAAATAATAAAATAAAATAAACAGAGCAGTGAATTCAACAATCTGAACGGTTGTTTGAAAGCATTTAAATACGGTTTTGTACTTTTATTAGTTCGCATCAGTAATTTGTGTCCTCATATCAGCCTGTTGTCATTCATTTAGATGTTTGTGTGAGGTTGTGTGACTCTCGTTATGAAAGATGCTTTAACTTGAGAGAAAATCTCTCGAATGTTGCACAAATTCTCCCTTGAAACCAATAAGACTAAAATACAAGCAGAAAGGCGTGAGGAGGGATGCCAGCGCTGCGACTGAGGACGATTTCTCAAATGTTTGCAGATGTTGGCATCGTGTTTCTCTCTCATGTGGCCGTGGAAGAGTCCGCGCGGTTCAGCGCCGTAAATAGGCTGTTGTAGGCGAACTCCGCGAGCGTTTGATCTCCGTCGAACAAAAGGGAAAACGCTCACACGCTCAGTTTTGATTTCAGAAGAGAGGACCATCACCTCGTTTGATGTGAGGAAATATTATGACGGTTCTCGTGGAGCTTGATGAGCACAGCAGTTTTATGTTTAAACTTTATCTGAGCGTCACTGACACGAATATCGTCAGAATCACGGAGGCGGTGGAAATGAGAGTCATTACAGCGATGATGATGATAATTACTCTTAAATGTGTCATGTCATATTGTGTGATTACACACACAGGAACCTCACATCAATGTAGGGCACTGGCCTTTGACATGCTTCTAAAAGTCCCTGATTCAATAAAAAACACATGCAAAGTGCACACCTGTTCAAGAGTGAGAAAAACGCTTAATAAAACTGGGTTTTAATGGTACTTTAGATCACTTTACACTAAAAAATGTTGGTTAAAAACACCCCAAGATGGGTTATAAATGGACAAACCCTGCGAGTGGGTTGTTTTAACCCAGTGGTTGGGTTAAATGTTTTATTTAACTCAACTACAGTTTAAAAATGACTATATGGCTGACTTAAAATGAACCCAAAGTGTGTTGGAAATTAAAAATCAGACACATAATTACTAGAGGCAACAATAATAATCAAAAGGTGAACATTATTATAATAAGCAATTTAATAAATGTTTATTGTTTAATTTTTATTCATTAAACTTATTAATAAATGTTCATTTATTAAACATTAATAAATGTTAATTTCCAACATATTTTGGGTTCATTTTAAGCAAGAAATACAGTATTTTTAAACAATAGTTGAGTTAATAAACATTTAACCCAATCGCTGGGTTTGGGTCCATTTTCAACCCAACTTGGGTTGTTTTTAACCCAGTTTTTTAGAGTGTAGGCTACATTGAGTATGCTACATTGTTGTCACATGACATTATATTTTAATTTTTGTACAAAGTACAGACCTGTGCATGGGTGAGAAAAACACTTTAGTTTTTTTAAGTGTTTAAAATTGGCATTATATATATGTGTGTGTGTGTGTGTGTGTGTGTGTATGTGTGATTTTTTAACTTGATATTTGGCATTGTCAAATTAAAACTGCAAAATAAAAAATGCATGTCACTGATGTGCAAAATGCAAATAAAAAAGTATGTTAATAAAAGTCATGTGACAACAATGTTTGTCACATGACATTTTTTTAACATACTTTTTTTATTTGCATTTTTAATTTTTCTACAGACCCATTCAAAGGTGAGAAAAACACTAATCTTTCTTTAAAATATTTTTAAAATTGGCATTATTCTTTATATATATATATAATTAAATTAAAACATATTTTTGATCATTGTCCACTGTGTTTGGAGTGTAGTGCACTACTTCCTGAATGCTGCACTGAGTATGTACACTACTATTTCCTTGAAATGATATGAAGCCGTCTGAAACATTCAACACTTTTATTTTGCGACTTTGACCTAGACATGCAGCATATGTGTGGCATCCAGTCATCACTGTGGAAATGCTTTTTATTATTTTGCATTTTTAATCTGTGCAAACAAACTTTCGGTCTGATCAAGTAAAGAGTTGAGAAAGAGTTTTCATACATTTTTAACGTCCTTGAAATGGTTCTTGATGTTTCATTATAGTTTCTTCAGATCTTTTATTCTGGAGTATAAAAAGTTCTTCAAAAGATTCTCGTGTAACAACAGACTGTAAAAACCCTTTCGGTTTTAATTGGAGTCTTTGTTTCACCTCAAATTCCTGTCGGTCAGAGAGAGACTTCTGAAGGGCACACGGGACGGGACTGCCGGGCTCCGTCCCCTCGCTGGCCGTCAGGCTTACTTTATCCTGAGCATCTCTGCTGTCCAGAACCTCCATCCCCCAAACACTGCCTTCATCCTCCCCTTCAGAGCCCAGACAGCGCTCGATGTCACCTGACGACACAGACAACAGAGTTTCATCAATGCTCAGTATCCAACGTGAATGCAAACATTTTACAATTTAAAAAAAATTAAAATTGCATTGCAAAAATGGTTCAGAAATTTGATCAGGTAATGTCATTAGTTAACATGAGCAATACATTCGTTTCAGTATCTATTCATCTTTGTTAATGTTAAGTAATGATAAAACTTTTGATGATTTTATCCAAAGTGATTTGCATTGCATTAATTCATTAAGGTACAGTATATATTTATCAATTCCAGGGAAGTTTTGCCACATTTATTCATATTCACTTATTTATTTGAAAATAATAAAATTATTATAAAAAGTAATGATGATAACAATTAACCTTCATGCACAACATGTAAAGAGTTTCAGGAATTTAATATAAGCAGTTTCAACCCTAGTTGTGAAGATTAAGATCTCATGAGAAAAGAAAAAAAACGGAATAGATGAAAAAGCACGACAAGTGTGAACTTCTCAGAAAGCACAAATGCAACGTGTTTTTAAAGCAAATGAGTGAAAATGTGAGCAATGAGACTGTAAAGGCTTTTTTTGAGTGATTCAGCATTAGATAAAAGAATGAATCCTCACACACACACACACACACACACACAGATGTGTGTTTAATGTTTGAATTTTTATTCGGCCTAATCGCTTAAACCTCGTAAAAAGTCACAAATGTGCAACATGAAGTTGATTAAACAGAGAACAGGCTGTGATTTACATCAGCTGGCTTTTATACATTTATAAATACACTTGAATGGATTGGCAGCCGCAGAATCACGGCATTATAATTTTCCCAAATGGGAATTGGGGTGTGCAGTATTTTGGGTGAGGAGCGCCTGAGAAAACGAAGGCCTGAAAGCTGTTAGCAGGACGACATATTTTTATTTAGTCTGCAAGAGACACGAGATCGCAGCTTTTTAAAGTTCAGTCGCATAACCTATTTAATGTTTTTATATATTCATCAAGAACCATATGACTGAGCATCTGTGGGCGAAGCGAAATCGAGAGCGAACGCTTTCACATCGTGAAACTGGACATTATTTCTCATGCTTTGATGAACTTTAACTAGTAAATATGACATTTAATCATCAATTCATTTTTGCAATCACTCACTATAAAATTATAATTTTTATAAGCATTATTTTTTTGTTTCCCATAAACAGCAGTAAAGTGTTTTTGTGATGCATCTGTGCTAATTAAATCTCTGAATTACACATGAAATATTGCTGATTTCTGGTATCGTGGCACATAAATATTTTCCTCAATGTCAAATGCAAATGTAAAGAACTTGATTAATGCATATAAATACTTGTTGGCACTCACGTAAAAGAGTTGAACTTTCAAGTACACTCGAGTGTAAAAATACCAGTGGCGTTAAAACAGCGCAGGACTGTGTTGTGGTCGATCTTTCATCATTCTGTGTGAGTTTATTAGTGTCTCTAATCAGTTGGTACTGCAGAGCAGGAAGCTAGAGTTTCAATTCGACTGTAATGGAACAAACAATGCAGTGCTGACGCATGCAGTGTGTGTGTGTGTGTGTGTGTGTGTGTGTGTGTGTGAAGACCCACTGCTGCTAACGCATGAGTAATACACCTCTGCTCAACGTATATGTCAAACACGTGCTGTTCCCACCGGTTCACTGCGGAAGCATGCAAACACACACACACACACTGCATATATTGATCAGGGTCTTTCCAGTTATGACTGTGCAATACAGGGGCGATCAAACCCAGCAGCTTTCATTTCATATGGAAACACATGTTTGTATGCGTGTTATCGATCCATCTACAGCAGCAGTCAAAGGTTTGGACACAATGACGGAATTTGTTTGCCATGACCTTAAAAACATGTTGATCTCAATGATATATATTGCATGTGTGTGTGTGTGTGTGTGTGAGAGAGAGTGTGTGTGTCTATGCATATGAGGTTGAACTAAATTCACCCTATTTTTTGATGTGTTTGGAATGAAGTGTACTTCCTGAATACTGCACTGAGTATGTTCACTACTATCTACTATTTTTCTATTTAACAAACATTTGGTCTGATCAAAAAATGGGTCAAAAAAGAGCTTTATATATATATTTAATTTATATTTATATATTATAATTATATACTATAGTTATATATATATTTAATGTATTATATATATATAAATGTATATTAGTGTTGTCAAATTGATTAATCACAATTAATCACATTTAACAAAAGTTTGTAAATATTCATCTATATAGGTATATGTATATATATATATGTATATATATAAATATATACACACACACACAAACATATATATTTACAAACTTATGTTAAATGCAATTAATCACAATTAACATGAAAGTTTGTAAATATACATGTCTATACATAAGTGTATGTGTGTATATATATATACACACACACACATTTACAAACTTTTATGTTAAATGTGATTATTCACGATTAATAAATTTGACAGCACTAATATATTTTTGTATTATATTTGTGTGTGTGTGTGTGTAACATGTACTAATATATAGTTTTGTAGATCTCTGTTCGTCTTCACTCGTGTTTCAGACATCCCATGATGCACCTGATGAATGAGCGATCAGAGCTGGAATCTGAACAACGAAGAAGCTCAAATAGACGAGAGTTTTCATTTGTGTCGTGTTTTCTACATCACTCCCATTTGTGATATTTTAGAATTTTCAAAAACACTTTACTATTATTTGAAGTTGTGTATATTATTAATATTAAAGAATAAATGGATGAATCTAAACTAGTGATCAATGTCATGCTTTTGCCCTGCGAATGTTTTTGTTAGTGTCAAAACTATTTATACATTTTTTGTTCGGGTGTATTTCCATGCATTAATGTGTTTTAAATGAATATGTCATCATAAGCGATGGCGCAGGGGTTTCCCTGTCAGCGCAGCAGGGGTTGTGAGCGCAGCAGAACCGGGCCTGCTCCGCATTACAGAGTAATTTGCTGGAGTGACAGCGGCCGCATCCATCAGGACGGCTCACATTATCTGTCTGATTCAAACACATTCCTCACTGTGTGTGTGTGTGTGTGTGTGTGTGTGAATCACTGAACCGCTTCTCAGATGATGGTTTAATGGCAGACGTCATGGAAAATATGCATATTTGTTATCGGTGACAGTTGAATTGTCACATAATAAAAAAATATTGAAATTTTTAAATGATAGTAAGTTTTTATTTCTCTTTGCCAATTAAAGTTTTGCTATTTTAATGCTTTTTTTTTGTCCCAATCATTCCTAAATGAAAATTGCATGTAAAAAATAAGGTGTTTTCTTCTCTCATCTTATTTTAGTGATTTTATCTGAATCATGAACTGCTGCATTTATATCTGATGCATGTTCTGAAGATATTTACTGCCTTTACAAAACATCCACTTATATTTTACGTGTTCAGCTGGAAAATAAAAACTGAAGTAGATATTCTTATCTGAGTGAGTTTATAGTTTATCTCAGGAAACAGTTCAGTATGCAAATCCAACCAACTTCACACCTTTACTTTTCCTTTTAAAAGCATGTGGTTACATTGAGGTGAAAACATCAGACGGGAATTAGAAACGAGCAGCAGTAGGAGTCGTGTCGTTTGATGCTGGATGGAGGCGTTTCAAAACTTTCGTTTCTTGCCAACACAAAATCCACACTATTTCATTCTACTCTCATTTATTTACTCACCTAAAACAGCCGTTGAATGACAAAACATGAATTATGAGCATGAGAGTGTGAGGCGAAGGACACAAAAAGGAAGCAGTGTGTTCAAAAAGGAGATGGTGTCATTTTAACCCGTGCATCTTACTAGAACAAGCTGCTAGTTTAAAAGGTCAAGTTGCAAATATTATGATGAGCAACAAGAGCTTCGGCACACAGAAAATAGCAAAAGTCACAGCAGACACAATCTGCATTAAAAGCCAAACCACATTTACTTTTACCTTCGGTGAGGTCACGTGCGCCGCGATCCGTGATTAGTATCCTTTCAGAAAAAAATATCCAACAATTCGAACGTCTCGGAGAAGTTCAACAACACGCAGTGAATTGTCTGACTCGGCTATTTTCACATTATGACAATGAGTCACAGACACACCACATCACAGCTTCAACGCCTCCCACGGCTCTCATACTATAGAAACGTCATCCGCACAAAATCCACACTATGCACAGCCTCCGCTTGTCCCAGAAGCCGGGGTCACATGTGCCAAAACACACCGTACTTATCATTTGTTGCTGTTTGCATCATCGAACGCCCCTGTATGAGTGTCTTGTAAGTCATGGGGAAGGTCAGTCATTTCACGTACGCTCTGATAAGGTCTGATAACAGCCTGCTTCCTCAGCTGAACGCAGGTGCCCGACAAGCATCACCTTCTTTCAGTGTGTGTCAGTCGCAGGACGTGTGGGGCGAGAGAGCTTGTTTCTGCTTCACACTCCGCTTACTGTACTGACTCTGTTTATGATGTTTCTCCTGAAACTCATTGAGAGAAATAAAAATAGACACAAATGGCTCAAGGGTTGTGAACATGCAGACAATTTACAGGACTTGAATATTCAATTGGACATGAGAATGTATTTTGCATTATTTCATTATATATATATATATATCTATATGGTACAACGGGGCTAGAGGCACACCTTAAGAAAAAGTAGCTTTTCATTACTCCCATAGTGTAAGACTGCAGAAAAAAGATTATGGAGCAACAGATTTTGTGTGAAAATAAATCATAAAAGTGGTTTGTTTTGTTTAGAAATCTTATAAATGTATGAGGTGGCGAGGGCCTTTTACCCCACAGACACAGTATTGATACAAATACTTCAGCTAAAATGATGTTTTTAATAATGTCTAAGTTAATACTTGATCAAATCACTTTAGCAAAGTTTGGACTATTTTTTATTTTTTTTTGATAAATAAAAGAAAAGTCATCCAGCTGTTTATTATCATGTTAATTATTGTCTTTTGCCCTGACAGCGGGGGCGCTGTTTACCCCAAACACCATACTTTTACATGTTCTTCCGTTACTGAAAAACTGTTGCTTTAATTACCTTGAACAAAACTGAAAATCATTAACAAGACCTTTGTCTCAAAATATAGTCAATTATTTCAGCAATTCTCATTTGCTACATAAATCTACGACATTTTTAAAAACATCAAATATTTACGGAGCCACGCACATTACATACAGGAAAAAAAGTAAATTGTTCACATGATTTACTATTTTGTTCTCTTGATTTGCTAAATCGTGCGCATGATTTACTATTTCGTATCCTTGATTTCCTAAATCGTGCGCATGATTTCTATTTTGTATCCTTGATTTCCTAAATCGTGATGATTCTATTCGTATCCTGATTTCCTAAATCGTGCGCATGATTTACTATTTATCGATTCGTCATTGATTTCCCTTTGCTAAATCGCGCATGGATTTTTCATATTGTATTTCCTAAACGTGATTTTCTATTTCATAATAAATCGTGCACATGATTTCTATTTGTATCCTTGATTTCCTAAATCATGTGCATGATTTCTATTTCGTTTTCTCGATTTGCTATGTTGATTTACTATTTCGTATCCTTGATTTCCTAAATCGTGCGCATGATTTCTATTTCGTATCCTTGATTTCCTAATCGTTCTATTTTTTATCCTTTGTATCCTTGATTTCCTAAATGTGCATGATTTCTTTCGTTTTCTCGATTTGCTAAATTGTGCGCATGATAATTTCGTTTCCTATCGTGCATGATTTCTATTTCATTTTCGATTTGCTAAATCATGCCTATTTGTTCGCTAAATCGTGCCATGATTTCTATTGTTTCCTCATTTTTTTAAATGTGCACATGATTCTATTTCTACCTTGATTCCTAACGTGCACATGATTTCTATTTTTTCCGAAATCATATGATTTCTATTTTGTTTCTTTTTAAATCGTGCACATGATTCTATTTCCTTGATTTCCTAAATCGTGCACATGATTTCTATTTCGTTTTCTGATTTGCTAAATATGATTTCATTTCCTAAATCGTGCACATGATTTCTATTTCGTATCCTTGATTCCTAATCGTGCTAATTTCTATTTCGTTTCTTGATTTGCAATCGTGCACATGATTTCTATTTCGTATCCTTGATTTCCTAAATCGTGCACATTTCTATTTTGTATCCTTGATTCCTAATCGTGCGCATGATTTCTATTTTTTCCTTGATTTTCTAAATTGTGCACATGATTACTATTTCGTATCCTTGATTTGCTAAATTATGCGGACAATTTACTATTTCATTTCAATTTCGGACATTTACTATTTTGTTTCCTCAATTTGCTAAATCGCGCCCATGATTTCTATTTCGTTTTCTCGATTTGCTAAATTGTGTGCATGATTTCTATTTCATTTCCTCAATTTGCTAAATCGTGCCCATGATTTCTATTTCGTTTCCTCAATTTTTTAAATTGTGCACATTATTTCTATTTCATTTCCTTGATTTGTTAAATCGTGCGCACGATTTGCTATTTTGATTTATAAATTGTGTGTATGATTTAGCAAATCGAGGGAACGAATTAGTAAATTCGTTCCCTCGATCTGCTCTCCGCGATCACGTCAAAGATCGGCCAAATTTCCACGTTCATCTTAAAAAATGGATGTTTTGGAAAGTGCTGCAGCAAGTTGTTGTGCCATCTAGTGGTTTAGTTTTGAGATCTCTGACATTTAATGGCAGACTTTGACATCTTGGCAACGCGAAACTTTTTTGGACATTATTGAGATCTCTCCTGAGACACGGGTGAGATTGCTGGGGTCTTTTCATTAGGACAAAAAGCTGATAACCACATTTGTTTTCCGTTTAATTTTTGTTTTAAAGAAACAATTGAGATATTAAAAAGATTTGTTTCTTGTTACAGAGATATTGGGAGTGTGTGAAGCTTCATCAGATGAGTTCCAAACCCGTAAGAACAATGAATCACTCATGACATCTCTTCATCTCCAGCACAGCAGTAGATTAATGGAGAGCCAATGAATCTCATGTGTGTCTGTCAGAAGAGATCTCAACAATGTCTCAAACGAGGCTCTTGTTTGCCCAGAAACCAATGTTTCAGATCAAGCCGTTCCTGAATGATGTTTCTGTTTCTCTTTCTTCGAAATCAGTTTTTTCTGTCCTCTGGGATTTTAGGAGAAACATCTGAAACCAAACTGATACTTCAGTAAAAGATAACAGATATAACTCCATGAAAGAGCAATACATCTGAACTCTAGGAACAGTGAAGTGATGTTCGTCTGTGCGTTTGTGTTCAGAAGAAATCTGCAATCCAGTTCAAATGTGCTCTACTTAAACAGACACACACACACACACACACACACACACAACACCGCTGTTTCTCAAGTGTTTTTCTTTCGCCTCATCAATAATTACAGACGCTCATGCTCAGTTTGTTGTCTTTTAAAGCCACACAAACAAATACCCAGTCATCAAATCTGTCAGTTTTGTAAATGTTAATGTGATTCATCAGATCAAGTGTCTAACATGATTTTTTCTCTTCACAAACATCACAGTTCTTCCTCACGTCTGAAGTGTCAGTGTGTTTAAATCAGGTGATTTCTAGTGTCTGTAATCACATTAACTAGCAACACCAGCCACAAACTAACCACAAACAAACAAACAAACAAACACAAACTAGTTTTCTAGTGTTTTAACAGTTAAATCTTTTTGTTTGTGCATCTTTCTTTGACACTTGATATTTGATATTTTAGAAGTTAAAATGCAAGTTAATTATTAAAACTAAACAGCAGTCAAAACCCAAAAAATATGTTTCATTTTTAAAGTGTGCAGTTAAACAGTTTTAAACAGTTAAATCTCAACTAATGTCTTGTTTGTAAAGTATTTTTGATATTTGATATTTTATATTGACATTGAATGAAAAACAAAAACAAAAACCCCACCAATATATTTTTCAAAATATCCACTGGAACGGCTTGATGGTGACTAAATGATGACGCAATATTCATTTTATTCTACTTGGACATTTTCTGATGTGTAATTGCACATTTTCATTAGTTATGCATGATCACATGAGGCCTTCGATTACAGTAAAGTGCAGTAAAACACCTCTGTGTTCGCTGTCTTTGGTTTAGTGAACTGAAGAAGTGCCCTAAACATACACAAGAGAAGTAAGAGACTTTTTATCCGAAAGCCTGATTCTGGATCTGCTGCCGTGTCGCTCAACTCTACACAGTGACTTGATGACTGCAAGTACTGAACTGAGAATGCAAAACACTCTCCATCAGGGTTGGCCCCGCTGAATCACATATTTCAGGGTTTCCCGTAAATGCCACGGGAAGAAACACCTTCAGCTCTGACCAGACCCGGCGAGCGCAGAGAACGAGACTGCAAAGGTGTGATTTAGCAAACCAAAAAACAACAACAACCAAAACCTGAAAACATGCTGTAAAGAAAGTGTTTGCATGAAGATGAGAGGAGGAGTAGGATGTTAGTATGACACGAGCGTGTGTGAGTGAAAATGACAAGGGAGAGACGTTCGACCCCTGACTCAGATGGTGCGAGATATTCAAACGACAGAAGCGGAAATTCCCTGCGCTGAAATCTGGCCAGAGGCACGATGACAAAGAGTTTTTTGCAGCACGACGCTGTGCTGTATGACAGCATGCCGTATTGAGCTTCTTTTTCTGCTATAGAGATCATTCAAACCAGGAGCGTGAAATGGCTCGAAATAAACTGGTTAGAACTGACCTAACTTGGCTTGTTGGGGCTGTGGGTGAAAAAGGAAATGATATCAGTAGATTTTATCATTAAAAAACAACATCATACAGCAGTTTTTGTATGGTGCGTGCACATATAGGGAGAATAAATATTTAACATTTGCCATGAAAGTGTATTTCGTATTATTTCATTAATAAACACTTTTTTGTTGAATTTTCACTTCATGTCACTTCTCTGACTGATTAAAGTCGGCATGTAAAATTCGAATCTATTTTGTAAATACATTTTTTTTGTGAACGATTCATCCATGCATGTTTCATTTTTGATCTTATAATCCACTGCATTCAGATCTGCCTTCACTTTTTAATGCAGACAACTCAAAATCCAGTGAACAACTGATGATCTGAAAAAGGTTTTTAAGATAATCATTTGGATGATTGCCATGATACAGAAGAAAATATCTGTCACCATTTCCACTTCAAGCCACCAAAACCAACCCAGCTGACAAAAATTTGTTTTAAAGTGTTCCAAGAACATTCAAATGTAACAAGTGTAACATTTAAAAAAACATACACTCTAAAAAATGCTGGGTTAAATGTTTGACCCAACCTGCTGGTCAGTTTTATTTAACTCAACTATTATTTAAAAATGACTATATGTCTGGCTTAAAATTAACCCAAAATAGGTTGGAAATTAAAAATCAGACACATAATTACTAGAGGCAACAATAATAATCAAAAGGTGAACATTTATTAATAAGCAATTTAATAAATGTTTATTGTTTAATTATTATTCATTAAACTTATTCATAAATGTTCATTTATCAAACATTAATAAATGTTAATTTCCAACATACTTTGGGTTCATTTTAATCAAGAAATATAGTGATTTTAAACAATAGTTGAGTTAAATAAAACTACCCAGCAGCAAATGCTGGGTTAAAACATCCCATTCACTGGGTTAAAATGACCCAATTGCTGGGTTAAAACAAAACACCCAATTGCTGGGGTGGGTTAAAAACATCCCATTCACTGGGTTAAAACAACCCCGGTGAGTTAAAAACAACCCATTTGCTGGGTTAAAAGATCCAATTTGCTGGGTTAAAACACCCATTCGCTGGGTTAAAACATCCCAAAAAACAACCCATTCACTGGGTTAAAACAGTGGTTAAAACAAAAACAACCCATTCGGGTCGGTGGGTAAAAACAACCCAAAACAACCCATTCACTGGGTTAAACAACCCATTCCGGTGGGTTAAAAACAACCCATTTTAAAGCGGGTGGGTTAAAACCTGGGTTAAAACACCATTCGGTGGGTAAAAACAGTGGGGGTTAAAAATTCGGTGGGTTAAAAAACAACCCATTCACTGGGTTAAAACAACCCATTCGGTGGGTTAAAACAACCATTCGGTGGGTTAAAACAACCCATTCGGTGGGTTAAAAGGTGGGTTAAAAGATCCAATTTGCTGGTTAAAAACAACCCATTCACTGTTAAAACACCCATTCGGTTAAAAACACAAAAACAACCATTCGGTGGTTAAACCAAAAAACTTCACTGGGTTAAACAACCCATTCGTGGGTTAAAACATGTTAAAACAATTCGCGGGTTAAATCCCATTCGCTGGTTAAAACATCCCATTTGCTGGGCTGGGGCTGGGTTAACCATTCGGGTTAAAACACCCATTTGCTGGTTAAAAATTCGCTGGGTTAAAAGCTGGGGCTGGTTAAAACAACCCATTGGCTGGGTTAAAACCAATTCGCTGGGTTAAAACATCCCATTTGCTGGGTTAAAATCCAATTCGCTGGGTTAAAACATCCCATTTGCTGGTTAAACAACCCATCGCTGGGTTAAACAACCCATTTGCTGGGTTAAAAGATCCAATTCGCTGGGTTAAAACTCCCATTCGCTGGGTTAAAATTCGCTGGTTAAAACGCGCTGGGTTAGCCATTAAAACATCCCATTCGCTGGGTTAAAACAACCCATTGGCTGGGTTAAAATCCATTCGCTGGGTTAAAACATCCCATTCGCTGGGTAAAACATCCCATTTTTTCGCTGGGTTAAAACGCTGGGTTAAAAACCCATCCAAAAACAACCCATTCGCTGGTTAAAACATTCGCTGGGTTAAAACAACCCATTTGCTGGGTTAAAAGATCCAATTCGCTGGGTTAAAACAAAATCCCATTTGCTGGGTTAAGCTGGGTTAAAACAATTTGGGCCCATTCGCTGGGTTAAAACATCCCATTTTAAAAGATCCAATTCGCTGGGCTGGGTTAAAACAACCCATTGGGCTGGGATTTCGCTGGAAAATATCCCATTGCTGGGTTAAAACAACCCATTCGCTGGATTTGTCCATTTTTAACCCAACTTGGGTTGTTTTTAACCCAGCATTTTTTAGAGTGTAAGATGAATGTCCAACTGAAACGTTTCAGGAAAAAAAACGATGAACGCTCATACGCTCTATGAACAATGTAAAAATAATGTTTTTGTGCTAACGTTTTGAGAACATATTTAAAGACCAGACCGAACATTCTATTAACGTAAGAGAAAGAATATTTGTTCATAACTTTGAGAACGTCCCTGTTAGCTAGGAAAATACAAGCAAACAAAATTAAGATGTTTATTTTTTGTCCTGGTGGCTCAAAGTCAAGAATGTGTCGTCACAGTTCTGACAGAAAAAACTTTGGGCTCTGTAGATAAACTGAAGATACATTATGAGGTAAAAATAGTAAGAAGACACAATTTAAGACAGATGTTTTCTTCAGTAACCGCTCGTGTCTTTGATTTTGATTTGATTAGCTCACGTCATTTAATGACCTCCGTGCGGATCATTCTATCGCTCTCGGACTGTAATTTAAACCATGTATTTTATGCTGCAATTAATAAAATGTTGACGAGCCAACTGTTTTATTGACTTGCCAAAGGCAGTTTTTTACTTTCATTTGGCATTTCTGTGGTTTTGCATCTACATATACTAGAAAATATCATGCCTCTCTCGTCTCAGGTTTTAAATATAAAGCATCAGTATTTAAGTTTCCCACAAACTCTCAATGTGTAAAAAATGCGTTCAGTGTGTGAATGTAGGTCGCTCGACTTCACTTGATGAGTCAATTATTGCCATGCATAGCTCAGGTCATTAGTCATGAGGAAATGTTCATATTGAGATCTCTGGCTTTTGATTTGCAGACAAACGTTCGAGAAACATCCGAGAAGCAGGAGAAAGCATTTAATTTCATTGCAGTCTAAGAGAAACAATAGAGATTTCAAAGTGAATTTTGTTTTCAAATGTTCATTTCGTAGACCGGAGACAATCTGAACCGCAATCGTGCACAGTGTATCTGTGTGTACTGTATGCGCTTGTTTTACATGTGTGTGTGTGTGTGTGTGCAGCTGCGTTGCATGTGTTGTGTCTCTGGTTAGCGCTGCAGTCCAGGAATGTCGCAGCGAGTCTATGATCGCAAATACACACCACATTCTGAATCAAACCAATCCCTCGTCATTACTGTCTTGTCTCAAATCTCTCACACCACACTATAAATACCTTTGCTTCCCCCCCAAATTTGTTTTCCTCGTCTTTTTTTCCAATCTCCCGACGCAAGAAAATGTTTGCAACATCTTCCAGGCTTTCTGATGTGGCTCTTTATTTTGTACTTTTGCTCAGACCGCACAATAGCGGTGGGTGAATATTAAAACATTCTCAGGGCCCGGCGCGAGAGGGAAAAAGCGGGTTTTGAAGTTTTAATGGCGGGGCGGGGGCTAAATAAAGCTCTTTGAGCGCAATAATGTGAACGTCGGTTTGCTGCACATCAGTTGCAACATTCGCTGAGAAATTAGTGTTGGGGTTTCACAAATATGCCTGCTATCCGTGGCGAGAGCTTTTACAAACTCAAAAGGCATTTCTACCTCAAGTCATTACAGGATCTGCAGTTGTGCAGCTTGTGTAGTTTAATGCGAGCTCGGAGCTCAAACCACTCGCTCCGTGAAGAACGTCAAGCGTGTTTGATCTTTGCAGGGCAGGTTCTCTCATGTTCTCTCATGTTCAGCATTACTCAGGACTGAGCGCCACCTTGTGGAAATGTTTGGAACTGCAAGAGAGCAGATCAGATTCTATAGCACACAAAACATCAGAGCTGAAAACAAGGTTTTTTTGTCAAGCAAAAAATTTAAATTTAAGAATCCTTAAAAATAAAAAGTATCACCGTTTCCACAAAAATATGAAACTGCTTTCAACATTGATGATAATCATAAATGTTTCTTGAGCATCAAATCATCATGTTAGGATGATTTCTGACACTGAAAACAGTGGAGGCGTGGACTCCTCTAGACCCCTGAAGGTGTGCATCTGTAGATGTTAGCAGCAGATCCTTTAAGTCCTGTAAGTTGTGAGGCGGAGCCTCCATGGATCAGACTTGTTTGTTCAGCACATCCCACAGATGCTCGATTGGATTGAGATCTGGGGAATTTGGAGGTCAAGTCAACACCTCAAACTCATTGTTGTGCTCCTCAAACCATTCCTGAACCATTTTTGCACATTATCCTGCTGAAAGAGCCACAGCCTCCAGGGAATACCGTTTCCATGAAAGGCTGTACATGGTCTGAACAATGCTTAGGTAGGTGGTACGTGTCAAAGTAACATCCACATGGATGGCAGGACCCAAGGTTTCCCAGCAGAACGTTGTCCAAAGCATCACACTGCCTCCGCCGGCTCGCCTTCTTCCCATAGTGCATCCTGGTGCCATGTGATCCCCAGGTAAGAGACGCACACACACCAAGCCATCCACGATCATACCAGACCACCTTCTTCCATCGCTCCGTGGTCCAGTTCTGATGCTCACATGTCCACTGTTGGCTCTTTCGGCGGTGGACAGGGGTCAGCATGGGCACTCTGACTGGTCTGCAGCTCCATACACAACAAACTGTGTGTATTCTGACACCTTTCTATCAGAACCAGCATTAACTTCTAGAGCAATTTGAGCTACAGCAGCTCGTCTGTTGGATCGGACCACACATGCATCAATGAGTCTCGGCCGCCCATCGCCGGTTCACCTCTGTTCCTTCGTTGGAGCACTTTTGATAGATACTGACCACTGCAGACCGGGAACACCCCACAAGAGCTGCAGTTTTGGAGATGCTCTGATCCAGTCGTCTAGCATCACAATCTGGCTCTTGTCAAACTCGCTCAAATCCTTACGCTTGCCCATTTTTCCTGCTTCTAACATCAACTTTGAGGACAAAATGTTCACTTGCTGCCTAATATACCCACCCACTAACAGGTGCCGTGATGAAGAGATGATCAGTGTTATTCGCTTCACCCGTCACATACATATATATATATATACTCCATCCACGTCAGCCACAAAGTAGCTATTTGTAATAAACACAGAAGTCTAGAGAGACTGTGTAAGTAATTGCGTCTGTGTGTGTGTCATTTGATTTGATTTAATTTGCATGTGAATGTGAATCTAAAGTAAAGTCTTAAAAACACTAATTAAAGTCACTGAAAGTGCAGAGACGGCAAAAAATCCTAAAGGAACTAAGTGTGTGTGTGTGATTGCTGATTCTGTTGCCAAAAAAAAAAAAAAAAAAAGAGAGAAAGAAAAGTGGAAAAAGAACTAAATAAAATGAAATTGAGTGGGTTGGAAAAATGGGAAGTTTAAAAAGGCAAACAGGGTTTTTAAGAGAATCTTTGATGTGTATCACTGGAGGACTGTGTGTGTGTGTGTGTGTGTGTGTGTGTGTGTTACTGTAAGTCGAAGCAGAAGGGCTCGTGGGCCGTGTGTGTGTTTGATGTGTGTGTGATGTGGTTTCGGGGGGAAGGGAGCTGTGTGTGGCGTCAGTGGGACCCAAACGGAGCTCAGGAGTCTCCTTCCCTCCGATCACGCGTGTGTGTGGTGTGTGTGTGTGTGTGTGTGTGTGTCGATCGGGTACATGGACAATCACACCTCAGTCATGCATTACTGCTCATTTACAATGAATCACTGCCAAATTTCTTCATCATTATCCATATATTTCCTCTCTGGTTGCCATCTATCCAAGCTATGGAATAAAAAATAAATAAATAAAAAAGGTAACAGTGATTTTTTTGACTCTTTTTCTCACAATTGCAGGATTACATCTGACAATTCTGATTATTTTTCACATCATAATTCTGAGAACTTTTTCTCGCAATTCTGACCTTTCCCTCAAAACGTCAGAATTCTGAGATATAAACTCTGTGAGATCAAAAGTTATATTTTTTTTTTACTCCGTGGCGGAAACAAGCTTCCATAGCCATCAACCACAGACATTTATGTGTTTTAGGAAGGCCCAGTTTTGTCTCTCTGGTTTGGCAGCTATTAAAAACATGTTTTTCGATCCTCTCTGGAATCACAAAATCACAATTGTTTCTCCTGTGAGAAAGAGCTCAGTAATCTTAAGATCTTAATATGAACTGAAATATTTATCATCAAATGATCTTCTCATTTGTGTCTATTTCTAGTTTTCCTATCAGAAACAACATTGGCACTCATTTAAGTTTGTGTCCGAAGATCCGTGAATCCGTCAGAAGTGTGTTTGATGTTTGATGTAATCGGATTCAGCGCTGGCTTCCTTTCTCACGACCCGACTTCCTCCCGTCAGATCCCTGGACTTATCAAATCTGACCATCTCCATTATCACATCATCTACACTCAGTGCTGACCGCAGCGCTGCAGATATTCATCACACGTACAGGAGAAATTGCAACACAGATGTCCTGATCTGCTCTTCTAATGACGATGCATTGGCTTGTTTTGCTGTGTCACTAAAGCCCAGATAAACCTGACACACGTGTGAGCTGGACTTAGATTTATATATAGCAATTATCATGTTTATATCGCTACAAAATATAAATATATTATCGCGACTATGAGACATGAACCCAGCTAACAAAAACATGTACTGAGAATGTTTTTTGAACGTTCTTATTAAGTTACGAAAACTAATTTCTGATTGTTCTCTGAACATTCAAAGTTAAAAATGTTTTTCTAACGTTAAGAAAACATTCCATTGTATCATTCTGCAAACATTGTGGGAATGTTACTTTTGAATGGTTCTCTGAACGTTCTGAAACGAGAAGTAATATTAAAAAGTTATTAGATGAACATCCAACTGAAACATTTCAGAAATAAACCGTTACATGAATGATGTTTATTTATACTAATTCCTAATTAATTTTTTCAGTGATCTCACAATCTTCTGAGACACTTTTACTGTCCCAATATCTAAAAAAATAAAATAGAACAATTTTTTAATACAATTTCCAGCAGAAATAGTGATTTTTACTGCATTATAATAGTGATATACTGTATAAATATATTATATATACTCATATAATTTGATTATACTCCTATAAGTGATATATACTGTTAAAATAATTATATTTTAGTCATAATTAATTTTGCCAGTGATCTCACAATGAAACACGCACAAGTTCTGAGACACTTTTACTGTCCCAATATCTAAAATTCAAAAATAGAATGGATTTTTAATAAAAAAAATTCCAGCAAAAATAACTATATTGTGACATATGCAGATATCCAGCATTAAAATTACTTACATTTTGGTCTTAACTAATTTCGTCAGAGATGTCACAATATAATGTGCACATTTTCTAAGACACTTTTACTGTCCCAATCTCTAAAATTTAAAAATAGAACAAATTTTTCATTTAAAAAATCCAGTAAAAATAACTATATTGTGATATATACTGTTATACTGCATTAAAAATACTTATATTTTGGTCCTAATTAATTTTTTTCAGTGATCTCACAATCTTCTGAGACACTTTTACTGTCCCAATATCTAAAAATATAAAATAGAACAATTTTTTTAATACAATTTCCAGCAGAAATAGTGATTTTTACTGCGTTATAATAGTGATATACTGTAAACTTACATTATAACATACTCATATAATTTGATTATACTCCTATAAGTGATATATACTGTTAAAATTACTTATATTTTATTAATTTTGCCAGTGATCTCACAATGAAACACGCACAAGTTCTGAGACACTTTTACTGTCCCAATATCTAAAATTTAAAAATAGAATGGATTTTTAATAAAAAAAAATTCCAGCAAAAATAACTATATTGTGACATATGCAGTTATCCAGCATTAAAATTACTTACATTTTGGTCTTAATTAATTTCGTCAGAGATGTCACAATAAAATTCGCACATTTTCTAAGACACTTTTACTGTCCCAATCTCTAAAATTTAAAAACAGAACAAATTTTTAATTTAAAAAATCCAGTAAAAATAACTATATTGTGATATATACCGTGTTAAAATTACTTATATTTTGGTCCTAATTAATATCTCACAAAGGAACAGGCACATCATCTGAGACACTTTTACTGTCCCATAATCTAAAATTTAAGAATAAAATGAATTTTTAATAAAAGTCTTCAGCAGAAATAACTTTATTGTGATATATACTGTTATACTGTGTTAAAATTACTTATATTTTGGTTCTAATTAATTTCTTCAGCGATCTCACAAATAAAGTGTGCACATTTCTTTTGCTAAAGTTTTGTGAACATTTTAAAGACCAGATAACTTGAACAAACATTCAGTTAATGTCACTGGAAGAACGTTTGTTCATAACTTTGACAGAACCTTGCCAGAACATTCCCTGATAACTGGTGAAGATATTAAGATATTACAAACAAAAACATGATGATTTTCTGTAAAGCTGCTTTGAAATGTGTAATTTTAAATGTGATGTATAAATAAAACTGACTTGACTTGAGATTTACAGGTGGATATCACAAATATAACTGACTTCATAAAGTGTGTGTGCATGTGTGTGTGTTTGTGTGTGTGTGAGTGAGTGTGTGTGTTGGTTTGTACCTGTTGACTGCAGGTACAGTGTGAGGGAGTTTAGGGAGTGTTTCTCGCTCCTTCGCTCTCAAAGCTCAAGGTCTTTACGAGTGTGAACCCAAAACATTTACGCTCTTAATTCATGATCCTGATCTTATTGTGATTGATTCATTAATGCATGTTTTTCTGAAGAAAAGAAAAAAGTCATACAACTAAAATTAAATGGGCATCTATATGTTTTCATGTATAAAGTACAGCAGGACGACCTATTAAATGACCTTCCCTTTATTAAATTAGTATCACAGTATCTGACCAGGATGTGGCTGAAAATCAAATTATGAAGTCAAAAATAACATGCACTGATGAATCATTCACCGGAACATGAATTAAGAGAGAGTAAATAAAGATTTGATCTCATGAACTAAAGGTTTATTTCCAATAACAGGCACGAGAGAACGAGAGGAATATGATGTTTCGCTCATTGTATGTTTTACAATAAGAACAAGTCAATCCAGGACAAAACCAAAAGAGACAAGGTCTGCCATTTCGTACGACCACTCCATATGTGTGTGTGTGTGTGTGTGTGTGTGTAAATTGAGCGTAGCAGCTCACTACCACAAGATGCAAACAGACAAACAGACTCGCTCAGCAAAGATACACAGTTTACAGCCCCGTCCGTCCATCACGACACATTACACACAAACACAACTCTTTACGGGTGTGTGTGTTTGTGTATTTACCACACTGGCGAACTGTGTGTGTGTGTGTGTGTGTGTGTGTGTGAAGTTTAAAGTGCTCAGTCCTGCATAGGTGTGTGTGTTTAGACTTACTCTGACAAGCAAACATGAATATCAGCAAACGCATCCGAGGTTTGAGTGGCATTATGATCCAATTCCAGCTAACGTTTTGGAAAGGTTCACTTAAAGTTATGAACAAACGCACACACAGGAAAATGTTATTGCTCAGATGTTGCTCTTTCAAACCTCAGGAGACTCAAAGGAGCTTTAATGCAAGAATCAACTTCATCTCAGATGTTTCTCCTAAAATTCCTCCAAAGAAATAGAACTGGAAAGAATTCTTGTCCTAAAGAGATCAAATGTGTGATTTTTCTGTCTCAAAACTACCAAATGCAAATGCCAAAGCGATTTAATGCTGCAGGACATTTTATGTGTGTCTGTTTTTTATAAGACGCTGGACTTAATGCGACCAAAGCTCAACATGTGAGTCACACGAGCGGCCACACACAGACGTGACCCGAGGAAACACACATGAACCGCAGCCTCTCACACACACGCTTACACTCGCTATCAGGAATATGAGAGCTTTACATTAGAATCTGTCGTCCAGCACAAGTTGTAAAATACTTTTACTGTCTCAATATCTAAAATTTAAAAATAGAACATTTTTTTAATTTAAAAAATCCAGTAAAAATAACTATATTGTGATATATACAGTTAAAATGACTTATATTTTGGTCCTAATTAATATCTCACAAACATCATCTGAGACACTTTTACTGTCCCAATATCTAAAATTTAAAAATAGAATGGATTTTTAATAAAAAAAATTCCAGCAAAAATAACTATACTTATATTTTGGTCCTAATTAATTTCGTCAGATATGTCACATTTTCTAAGACACTTTTACTGTGCTAATCTCTAAAATTTAAAAATAGAACAAATTTTTAATTTAAAAAATCCAGTAAAAATAACTATATTGTGATATATACCGTGTTAAAACTACTTATATTTTGGTCCTAATTAATATCTCACAAACATCATCTGAGACACTTTTACTGTCCCATAATCTAAAATTTAAGAATAAAATGAATTTTTAATAAAAGTCTCCAGCAGAAATAACTTTATTTTGATATACACTGTTATACTGCATTAAAATTACTTATATTTTGGTCCTAATTAATGTTTATTTATAGTAATTCCTAATTAATTTTTTCAGTGATCTCACAATCTTCTGAGACACTTTTACTGTCCCAATATCTAAAAAATGTAAAATAGAACAAATTTTTTAATACAATTTCCAGCAGAAATAGTGATTTTTACTGCGTTATAATAGCGATATACTGTAAACTTATATTATAACATACTCATATAATTTGATTATACTCCTATAAGTGATATATACTGTTAAAATTACTTATATTTTATTAATTTTGCCAGTGATCTCACAATGAAACACGCACAAGTTCTGAGACACTTTTACTGTCCCAATATCTAAAATTTAAAAATAGAATGGATTTTTAATAAAAAAAATTCCAGCAAAAATATCTATACTTATATTTTGGTCCTAATTAATTTCGACAGAGATGTCACAATAAAATGCGCACATTTTCTAAGACACTTTTACTGTGCTAATCTCTAAAATTTAAAAAATAGAACAAATTTTTAATTTAAAAAATCCAGTAAAAATAACTATATTGTGATATATACCGTGTTAAAACTACTTATATTTTGGTCCTAATTAATATCTCACAAACATCATCTGAGACACTTTTACTGTCCCAAAATCTAAAATTTAAGAATAAAATGAATTTTTAATAAAAGTCTTCAGCAGAAATAACTTTATTGTGATATATACACTGTTATACTGCGTTAAAATTTGTTATATTTTGGTTCTAATTAATTTCTTCAGCGATCTTGCAAATAAAATGCGCACACTCTAAAATTTAAAAATAAGACAGAAACAGTGATTTATACTGCATTATAAGTGTGATGTACTGTATACTTATATTATAACATACTCATGTGATTTGATTATACTCCTATTATAGGTGATATATATTGTGTTAAAATGATTTATGTTTTAGTCGTAATTATTTTGATCTCACAATGAAATATGCACAAGTTCTGAGACACTTTTACTGTCCCAATATCTAAAATATATAAAAATAGAATGCATTTTTAATATCTAAAATGTAATAATAGAATGCATTTTGGTCCTAATTAATTTCTCACAAAGAAACAGGCACATCATCTGAGACACTTTTACTGTCCCGATCTTTGGTCCTTTATTTTATTTCTCCTCTTTCTCTCTCCCGCTGCGTCTGACGCCTCAGCTCTCTCGTTTGGGGAGCGCCACTAATAAACCTTGGAGCCTGGACTCCTCGCTGTCTCGCTCTCGCTCGCCCTGTCTCTCTCTCTCCACTCAAATCTCTCTGATTTCTTGCCCAGTTCTCTTCTGTTGTCCAAAATGACAAGCGACTTTTTCTTAGTCTCTCTCTCTCTCTGTCTGTCGTTTTCTCGCATTCTGCCCACTGTGACAAGACTGTGCCAGAGAAACACACACACACACACACACACACACACACTCGACAGCAGACACACAGCTGGACCCCAGCTGCCTACAAAGGCTGGGGTTTGGAAATCAATGAAGGCGAATGAAGAAAAAGGGAAAAGAGTTTAAATAAATTGGCACTTGAAAAAAGAAAACGCAAAGAGGCAATCGAGAGAAAGAAAGAAAACGTGCGGGAGTGAACACAGAGAGACAATAGGCAAGGAAATGAACTGTAAGTGCAAAATCGAAGGCCGTAATCGCAGATAACAAAGATACGATGTTTCAGATCAAATGACATCTCGCGTTTAGATGTCCGTACTGTGAAATCTGATATCATCCAAACACAAACTTGGCTCTAGTTGTGACAAACGAAACGAGAGCGAGCGATGGAACCCACGTCACAGTATCCGTACAGGATTCCTCCGTAGATTCCTCGTCGGACTGAACAACATCTGCACTTCTCATGCTTGTTTTATGTAGCCGGTCAGATGAAAGCGTTCGGCAAGACACAAAAACTAAATGTTTTTATCTGTGTGTTTTAGGACGGATGCAATCTATCCCACTGTCCCCTGTCAGCCAGGAATCCCATTACACACACAAACACACACACACACACACACACACACTGATAACAGTAGGTCTCGCTTACATAATTAATCTGAATCTGCAGTTTAACACTTAAAAGTGGAGAAAAGTGCAGTTGAGCCATGAAACAAGCTACGAAAGCGCCACGTTCCAGAGAAGTGGTTTGTTACAATTGTGTGTTTTCTCTCACCACAATCATCTGTTCTACATATGCACACACACACACTTTTATTAAAGAACAAGGAGGAGAGAGATAATTTAAGGCTGTTATCTACAGTGTTTTGCACATCATTGTTCATTATTTTCCAACATTCTTTGACAGTGCGAGTGTTTCATACTACAGTGAACCCAAGACGTATTTGGACACACTTCAAACTTGTGAATTTCATTGCATTAGATGTAAGATATAAAAGCACGTGTCATTTATTTTTAAAGAAAGATGCACAAACACACTTGACAAAACCTGACCTGCTAAATCAACAGATGAAGAGCTGAAGATAAAGGCAGTCAGTTTTGTGTTTGTTTGCAGTTACACTCTTAAAAATCGGTTCTTTATTGGCATTGATGGTTCAAGTAGAACCTTTAACATCCTTGGAACGACTAAAGGCTTTTTATAGTGAAAAAAATATATATTTGCCCCTTAATATAAAAATAAAAAAGGTAATTGTGACTTTTTCTCACAAGTGTCTTTTTCTCTCGCAGTTGCGAGTTATAAAGTCAAAATTGTGTAATATAAATGTCAGATTGTGTGTTAAAATTCAGATTGTGAGATATAAACTCCCAATTCTGACATACATTTCCGACTTTAAAACTGACAATTCCGAAAACTCGCAATTCCGACTGTTCTTTAAAACTTTAAAATTATCGACTTTAGACTGTCACCTTGCACACTTTATAAACAACTTTATAGACATTATAACTCGCAACTTCTCGCAATTCCGGACTTTATAACTCGCAATTCTGACTTTATATCGCAATTCACTGCAATTCCTGTTTTTAACGGCACTGACTTTATAACTCGCAATTCCGACTTTATATACAATCGCACAATTCTGACGACATTATACGCAATTCGACTTTATAACTCTTCCGACTTTATAACTCGCAATTCCGACTTTATAACTCGCAATTCCGACTTTATAACTCGCAATTCCGACTTTATATCTCGCAATTCCGACTTTATAACTCACAATTCCGACTTATATCTCGCAATTCGACTTTATCTCGCAATTCCGACTTATAACTCGCAATTCATTATAATCGCAATTTTTTCTTCGACTTTTTCACAATTCCATTTATATCTCGCAATTCGACTTTATAACTCACAATTCCGACTTGCAAACTGACTTTATAACTCCAATTCTGGCAATTCCGACAGAAAGGACTTCTCGCAAAGACTTTATATCACAATTCACTTCTTTCGAGAAAAAAAGTCAGAATTGTGAGATAAAAGGTCGCAATTACTTTTTTTTTTTTTTAATTTCATGACAGAAACAAGCTTCCATACTGAAAGGTTCTTTGGGGAACTAAATTGGTTCTTCTACAGCATTGCTGCAAAAAAAACGTTTTAAATCTTTATTTTTAAGAGGATGATGTTGATAATTAATGTGATTCTCTACACTTGTGTGAACTTGAGGAGAAATGACTTTATAATCACCTGATTCAAACACACAGACTGAAGCTTGATTAGATGACACTTTGATAGTTTGTGAACTGGCATATTTAAAAGTCGTATTTATACTAGTGTTTGTAAACTGACCAACGAATGCAGCTGAAATCTCAAAAACCATCGTACTTTATTTTTGTGCATCAGCGGCTAATAGAAGAATTAAGGAAGCAAGTTTATAAAGGGTAGGAGACATCTCTCACCTATACATGAACACACACAGGGCGAGTGTGTTTGTGTATGTGAGGTGACAGGGTCGTCTTTAACCCATTAGCTCTGGGGATCACACACGGGTGTGAGCTTGACAAAACTGACACTTATGCTGCATTCAAATGAGGAACTTCTCTAACCACACACATGTACTCAAATACACACTGTCCTGTGTGCAAGTCGAACAAAAACTCTTCAAATCATCTGTAATGCTACAACTGTTAAAATACACAATTGTTTGCAAAGCACATTCGCACTTCTTCACCTTTTCTAATCGCATCGGAGCTCACTGCTGAGAACGAGTGTCTCGCATTCATGAGCATCTACACGCAATCTACAAACAAATGCGGTGTGGATGAAACATGAAATAAAGAGGCCTCAATCTGAAGATGTTCAGTGTTGTTCTCACTTGATAAGGAACTGTTGCTATAGGCCCAAACAGAGCAATATTTCTTCAAGCACGCCAAAAGTACACTCTAAAAAATGCTGTTGTTTCAAACCATGTTTGGGTCAAATATGGACAAACCCAAACATTGGTTTAAATTTTTAAATTAAATTTTTGGGTTTAACCATATTTGACCCAAGCATTTTTTTTGAGTGCACAGCAGTGTTCTTCAAGGACAGGACATTAATACAAAAATTTAATACGTTTAATCATGCATATTTAATTAAAATCAAATTTAAATAAGATCTGAATACACTCTAAAAAATGCTGGGTTAAAAACAACACAAGTTGGGTTGAAAATGGACAAACCCAGCGACTGGGTTAAATGTTTGCCCAACGTGATGGTCAGTTTTATTTAACTCAACTATTGTTTAAAAATGACTATATGACTGAACCCAAAATAGGTTGGAAATTAAAAATCAGACACATAATTACTAGAGGAAACAATAATAATCAAAAGGTGAACATTTATTAATAAGCAATTTAATAAATGCTTATTGTTTAATTATTATTAATTAAACTTACTGTAAATGTTAATTAAACATTGTTAATTTCTAACATATTTTGGGTTCATTTTACGCAAGCAATACAGTCATTTTTAAACAACAGTTGAGTTAAATACAACTACCAAGCAGGTTGGTCAAACATTTAACCCAACCTCTGGGTTAAAACAACCCAATCGCTGGGTTTGTCCATTTTTAACCCAACTTGGGTTGTTTTGCATATTACATTTAGTCATTTAGCAGACGCTTTTATCCAAAGAATGACATAAATCAAAAAAGTAAATTTCAAAGTCTTCTCAATAGCCTATATAATAGAATATTTAGGTTAAATAAAATCTCGATGTTCTTATTAAAAATCGTTTAATTTAACTGACAAATAAAAATCGAAACAATTTTTGTGCATTGTTAAAAAACATACAAAACACGAGGATATTAACCCTGTGAGGAAGTGCAACAAATAGTGCAGCTGAATGTTGTAAAGTCCATGAAAATGTGATGCTGAGGACTGCAGAAATGATGCAAAGCGGACCGCAAGTTCTGCAAACTAAGAAAAATAAACGTATTAAAGTAAAGCAACATGTTTCCCATGTATAATAGTTTGGGAAGCAAGTTAGCTGTTTTGTCGCTACGTCTGTAAACGGCGTATTAATCCAGTTGAATGACTGCAGAAATAAACCTGGACAATTTACAAACTTCTCAAGGAAACTGTGTTCAGTACCGACCTTGGTTCCTCCGCGGGTTCGCCTGTTTCCTCCGTTTTCCTCGGCTCCTCTCTGCCATGTCGTCGCCGTATTTGCCCGGGGATCGCGCGCACGGATCGGTTGGATAAATGACTGAAGTGTCGCTCCGCATCGCTCGCGCCCTACAGCGCGTGACTGCAGTAGCGCTCAAACCCGCGTCGCGATCAGCAGCGGCTTTGGTGATGTCATCGGAGGCAGGTCTGGTGTCAGCCCGTGTCAGTGAAGTGTGTTGTAAGAAAAGAGAAATTGTGTACAAGAAAGTGTGTCAGCTCCTACTTTTTTGTTTGTTTGTTTTATTTAATGTTCATGTCTTATTTTTCTGGTCCGTTAAATCCTGTCATGATGTGGAGATTATATATATATATATATATGATGACATAAACTATATAATATGGAGATTGTAAGGAATTTCACCAGCTGTGTTTTGACAATAAAGTGATTTGATTAATAAATAAGTAAGGTTAGGCCTAAGTTATATTCGCCATTTTGAAATCAATTCATTATGCGCGCGAAAAATCTAACTTAATAAAATATAAAGCATATGCTTGATTTAAAAATCGTCAGACTCTTAATAAATTTGCATATTTTTTTATGTTCGCAAAAGTTTTACATTTTTGATCGATTTTACCTGTAAAAAAACTAAACGTTTTATTATGAGCGAATCGCACCTGTTCTCGCACCCCCTCCTGTTGATCGCTGTAGGAAGTTTTGCATTGTCACCTCTTTTGTGAGAGTAATTGAACGGTAATCTGTTTAGCAACTGAAAAAGAAAAACATCAGAAAACTCAAACACACCGTTTTAGGACCCCTACCTTGGCATTCACACGCACCAACCCCCACCTGAACGCGCAGCGGTGCCAGAGCGCGCAGTGTCATGATAATGCCCGCGCAATACTTCCTGAGGTGCGCGAGGCTTGATCCCTAAAAGCTTCGAAATAAATTATTTTTCCCCTTTAAATTATGTTAATGGTAAGTAATTCTGCTTTCTATTTGATGATAGCTATTCTTCCGCTTGCTTATTATTATTAATATGTAATTTTGTTGTCTTGCGTTAGCCAACAATTTAAAATTACTATCAAAATAATAACACGCCATCTGTGATATATTACATTATTTTCTGGTATTTGAAAACTATCGATTATATTCATGTTGTTTTGATTCATGTCTATTTTCCTGGCTCGCGCCTGAGGAAAAAAGCGCGGCAAGGCAACGAACTTGATGGATTCTGAGGGGAAAATATCTTTTTATCTTAATCGTTGTTTTTACAACAGCGGAAAAAAAACTTTTCTTACAGACATTACAAGAAAACCCACAAATATTACCACAGAGTGACCGAGATTTAAAAGAAAAACGGTTTGTATAGTTTTCTTGGATATTTTGATTAGCATAAACATCGTAAATTAAGTTGTAAGACTCACCCTTATCCATGACCTGTATTTACTTTATAATCAGGATTTTTTTTGCAGTTATTCTACATAAGATGACAACAGGATGTGTTTAGCTCTGATAAAAAATACTGTACCACAGTACAGTGATATCAGATGAAACTGTACTTTAATTTCCATTAAAAAACAGCATGATTACCATATTAATTTACATAGTAATCTTAAAACTAACACTGTATTATGGTACCTTTTAATACTGGATCCTGTGCGACTAAAGAACAAAATGCTAAAATGCTAAGCTTGTGTTTGGTGTTTCTATTGGACATTTGTTTTTTAGGGACATAAAGTAGAGAGTTTCAGGTGGAGAAAGCCAGAGAAAAGGAGAAGGGATGAGAGGTCACAGTCCTTTTGTCCAGGAGAGGAAAGGAGATGGAATGGGTCATAAACCTACACCCTGCTGTGGATGTAAAGACACAAAGAAAGCCTCATTCACCTCTGCCCCTGTAGATGATCGTAAGGAAGTGTTATTTACATTAATGTTAAACGCTGTCTCTTTATGTGCAGACAAAGAGTTCAGTTTGCTGTGTGCAGCGAGCCTAAAAACAGCCGGTAAGTGCAAGAATCTGGGCACCAAATGGTCTCCAACACCTCGTACGCACTGAGGGACGCCCTAGGGTGGGGTGTCCCGTGGGGTTTCCTGCGTGCAGGAGTTTGGCAGGGGTTCAGAGAGGGAGCAAAGGGAGGAGTCTTCTTTAACAGCATATTAAACAGGAGTTAATTATATGCCAACCTTTGTGACAAAGAGAATAAAAAGCCTCGACTTGAATGGCAAACCAAGAAAAGAAAAGTCATTATGCTGGTTTCACTTCTTTGCATGTGAAAACCTCAGCGCTTATTTTGCCATTTCCATTTGTATCAGCAACCTCAGCTCAGTAGATTGTGGCTTAAGTAGATCTGCTAAACCTCTGCACTCTCTTTTTAGAAATCTTCTGAAAGCTACATGCAACAGATCTTAAACAACTAGTACATTTGCTATATATTGGTTATTGAGTGCATATGTAAGGGTTTGCATTGATCTTTGTTGTGTCAGAGTTCGTAGACATCACAAAATAAACATTTTAAATTTTAAATTTTCTGCAATCACAAACTAGACCTTTTTTTGCAGGTTTGAAAAATGACAGCAAAAACCACTAATGATGAAGGAGGGCAAGATGAGAGATGGCTAACGGTGGTCAAGTCACGGAAATGAGGATGGGAGCAAGGTAGAAGAGGACCGGCCAGTTATATAGCAAAAAACAGATGGGAGACAGGGAGAATTGAGTCAGCGGAGTTGGCGATGGCAGTCGAGGGCAGGTCTTCATTGGTTACACGCCGCACACAGTATTAGATCCGTGGGGCCGAATCAGGGTACCAGGGACTGAGAGCCACAGCATTATACACTCAAACACACACACTGGCATGTAGTCCAGGAAAATCTTTCTTTTGATCTTATAATCAGGGACAGGGAAAGGCCAAGTATGGAGAGGATTAGCTTTGTCGCAGAGATTTCAGTATGAGTGAGCAAAAATGTTCTCTTTGTAACTAAAGGAGGAGGGATCTAATATGCCAGTGTAACACAAACCCTGTGTGTGGCTCTCAAGACTTAACAAAGATCGTGAGCTGTAGTGCTGCCGCCATCTAGAGGACATCTGACGTGCTTTCACCTTGAAGGATTAGTTCACATAATTTACTCACACCCGTGACATCCAAGATGTTCTTTCTTCAGTCGAAAAGAAATTAATTTTCTCCATATAGTGGACTTCACTGGGGTTCAATGGGTTGAAGGTCCAAATGTCAGTTTCAGTGCAGCTTCAAAGAGCTCTACATGATCCCAGACGAGGAATAAGAGTCTTATCTAGAGAAACCATGCATTTTCTAAAAAAATTTCTCATCTTGACTCATCTTGCACTGCTCTGTGATGCTCCACGCATTACGTAATCACGTTGGAAAGGTCACACGTGACGTAGGCAGAAGTACCGATCCAGTGTCTACAAAGTGAACGTTCAAAGACTAAGTCAAAAAAAGGTAAAACAACGATATCAGATGATTTTGAAGTTGGAGGAGAAAATGAGATTTTCGCCCTACCACGGTACTTCCACCTACCTTTTAACATGATTAAGTAATGCGTGACACATCGCAGAGCAGTGCAAGATGAGCATTTGTGGTTAAAAAGTATATAATTTTTATTTTTTTTTAGAAAATGTCTCATGGTTTCTCTAGATAAGACTCTTATTCCTCGTCTGGGATCATGTAGAGCTCTTTGAAGCTGCACTGAAACTGACATTTGGACCTTCAACCTGTTGAACCCCAGTGAAGTCCACTATATGGAGAAAAATCCTGGAATGTTTTCCTCAAAAACCATAATTTCTTTTCGACTGAAGAAAGAAAGACAAACATCTCACATGAGGGTGAGTAAATTATCAGGAAATTTTAATTCTGAAGTGAACTAATCCTGAAGCATTTAAAAGGCACTCAAGTGTGTCATGTGGTTGTCCAATATTTTCAGTGTTTTCCAGAATGGTATGTGGATAAGAATAAAGAAACATTATAGTACAACACATCATCTTCTTCCATCACAGGCTCTGTTTATTTATAAACTGGTATAATATAGTACCTTTGTACAAAAATGTAGAAAATGGTACGCAAAAATATCACTTAGTTTCCTTGTAAATAGATGAGATAAATGCTAATATCATAAATCTGTTACTACTTTATGAACTTTTGCCAGCAAAAAGGTTTGAGTGAACTGTGACAGATATAAAAACACACAGAAAAGCAAAAACCACAAAATGTTTTTTTTTTTTTTCTTTAAAAAAAGAGGAAACATTCTTTATCACAGCAATATGGAAGCACATGATGGTGTTTCTCGCAAGTATCAAGTGTGGCCTCGTCTCAGTGCCAGTCGTCTTTGGTATGCCCACAGAAAGTGGAAACACTGGGATTTTTAAAGGGTTGTGTCCGTACCGCACCCCTCGATAACACTTAAATGATAAAAAGATACTTAAAATGAGTTAGGCACAATGTAGACAAAGTGTTGAAATAACAGAGGACTTAAAACCAAAAGCTTGACAAACATCAAGTACCTGCACTGTAACTTTCATACTATGTGGAAACTTTAATAAAAATTCATCACTTCTCCTCAGCTCAGTGCTGTTGTCAGTGCAATGCATATGCATGCTAGCTTGGGTTATGTGGCGCAGCGCAGACTAAGAGAAACATTACAAAAAAAACACAACTCAGTGCCGTTACCCTTTAACGTATCTGTCTGAAAGCAGACTAGTCAAACAATCAGAAAACAAACACTACAACTTTGAATGAATATTATGATTCAAAGCCACTTGTCTAGACCTAGAGCGATAATTGACAAGGCTTTAAAATACTGTTCTGTAATCTGCCATTATGACAGTAAGCAATGAGTTTTAATGAGAAAACCCTTTCTCTTAAGCCCAAAGTATACTTTTTTGTGTGTGTGTGTGTTACGCTCATGTGCACAGTGCATATAACGCAAATTTCATCATCATAGCCCCTTTTTTCTAACCACATGTAGTCTGCGCGCTTAGCTCGCGCATGTGCCTTGAATTTTTTTGCACTAATTAGTTGGTCCACAAGGCGGCACTGACCTGGCCTTTTCATGGTCGAAAAAGAAATGGACGGCACAACAAACTCCAAAAGACGGAAAAACAATAAACTCCCGCTTGTGTGAGGAAGTTCAGAGATACACAGAACTTTTGTTTAAAAGAGTACAAAGACGTTTTTTATTGCTCAAAACTTCTGGAAAGAAATAGCGCAGACGAAATGTAACTTTCGACCGCCTGTGTTCATGCTCACTGTCAAATGGAGTATACTTTGAAAGGCTATGCATTGGACTGTACTCATACGCTAGGTGTTTGTGTCAAGCTGAAGTATACTTTGGGCTTCATACTGTGTTTATCTATCCATCCATGTATCTTGTTTTCTCCAACTTGTTGTACCTGTGAGGAATCAAAGATAAGAGGCCACAATGGTCAAAGGCACTTGAGTCCTGTCTTTACCAATACTTTTAGAGAATGTGCCTACTAGCTTCTTCCTTTACACATTCACTCACTTTGTATTTCAGTCTTCTTATGTGGTGTTCATGTGGCTTTTTTTGCCAGTCCAAGTCCAGATATGTATCAAAAAGTAAATTTTCTTTGATTCTATCTTCCCACCAATTACAGTCCAAAGCTCATATTTACATTTTAAACAAAGACTTCCATCTTAACAGTCTCACAGTAGTGACTGGAATGCCCCTTGAGTAATAATAGTCATTAGGCCTCTGTGGTAATGTTTAGCAACATATTTCACACACAAAACTCTTACGCAAAATCTGCGAGATCCCATGTAGGACACCAGCAGAACCATCAGTACGTGGCGTGCAAACAAGAAGAGGGACGTTCAGAGGAACCTTTAGTGTTGTGAGGGCAATAGTTTCTGAGTCCACGTGCTCACTTTGGCCCAATTATATGTAGAAACACTTTAAGATAACGTGTTCAAGTACTTGTTCTCCCCGGCTAGGGACGTCAACATTGAGGTCATGTCGCCGATTGCCATATTAGAGAGGCCACTTGGAAGGGTGATGGAGGTTTGGGGTGTGGTGAGACGGGAGGAGGTCTGAGAGGAGCACTGGTGGTGTCCCAGTGGTGGGTTTATTGGACTGTAAGATGAAGGCTCTGGGTCATCGATGATGGAAGCAAAGTCAATCTGAGCGTTCTCCAAGTCCAGGTTTTCTAAGGCATTGGACATGGGTGCAGGGTCCGAGTAGGCCATCGATGTGGGTTTGGTACTAGGGTCTATCCCTGTCAGGTGTTGCTGGGCCAGACATGGACCATCCTGAGTCTTCTCTATGTCATGGTGCATGTGTATCTGGCCTGTGTAATACATGGGATTGTTGTTATTTGTGAAGTTTTCCTGAATGCTGCTGCTGCTGCTGTTGAACCGGTGGGAGCCGCACTCCTCTTCTGGGACTGGCGGTGGAGTGGACCGGGCTGAGGTGAGGTGGGCTGCCCAGGTAAGCCCCACCTGCCTGCTGGGAGAGGCTGTTCTGGCGACTCAGAGGCTTCCGTCCCTGAGGTGGTCGTGGCACCATGTCCGGCCCGTAGCAGGAGCCCTGCATCCCGGCTGTATGCTCCTTGACAGAACTGGGAACTCGATTTTGTGGTGGGCTCATCAAGTTCTGATTCGGGAAGCCTTGATAAGTGTTACCGGGGTAAAGGTTCTGGTTAGCTTGTTGATGCTGTGGGCTGTGCTGCAGCATCGCCGTTGGTCCTCCCATGTCTATGCCGTCAGGCTTCCCGGAGAGACCATCGACTACCCTCTGCTCCTGCTGCTGTTCCCATAGGAGAGCCTGCTGTGACTGCACATAGTTCCTCACCATCATCTCTTTCATTTGATGCATTGGTGTCTGCGACCTGCGGCTCTCCGCCAACACAAGATTTATTCCTCCGCTGCTCGGGAACGATCCCGCCTGGCTTTGCTGCGAAAGTCCGGCTTGTGTTCCCATTTGGCCATGATGGAAGTCACAGCTGGCATTGGAGGACCTTCCCATGAGCCCTTGGCTTTGCGGTGGATATCCCTGCATATTCGTATTATGCCGATGCTGGTGTAGAGGTTTGGTGTTCTGGCAGGAACTGGATCCTCCCATGGACGGATGGAACTGTTCAGGTTTTACAGTAACTCTTTGATGGCCAGGGTCAGATGCAGGGTCGTATACGCCCTGTTGAAGGTAATGCTGTCCTTGCATGCCTGCACCCTGATACTGCATGCCGGTCTGAGGGCTGTGGAGCTGGTTGGTTGTCCCCAGGGCCCTGATCCTTCGCCTTGACTAGGATAGTGTGGGCCGGATGGGCTGAGTTGACAGGTGCTCATGCCATACTCAGCTTGCTGTAGAAGATTGTTTGCAATGTCAGCCTGACCCATCACCCCGGTTGCGCAGATCTCCTCACTCTGGCCCTGGTACGGACCTTGCATTTGAGACTGGTAGACTTGATCCATGCAGCCCAAGCCTTCTTGTCCAGGAGACAGTTGACTGGCATTGTGAGGGTGGTGCTGAGTTTGCTGGTAGCCCATGTAAGCTCTGTCTCCACCCTGGATCAAGTTGCCCTGCTCTCTGCCTTCGGTGTTCCCGTGAGGTTCCATGGCCATGGCCTCCATCATGACATTTTCAGTGATGCTCGGTGGACGAGGTGAGTACATGTGCCTGCTGAGAGCAGTGTCAGACCCGCACTGCTGCAGCGCGTTGCGGCGACTCATGAGGGACACGTTGCTCAGGCTATTAAAGCGTTGCACTTTGGGTAAACCCTGCGGGTCAGCCCCTGAGCGCACTGGATCACTGGCACGTCTTGTGTTGTTGCCAGGTGCCTGATGCGGATAGATCACTCCTGTGCCGTATTCGGCATTAGCACTGTGCCTCCTCATGCCACCTTGCTGCAGAAATGGAGGAAGAGGCTGGCCATGGCATTCCCTCAAGAATCCCACATGTCTGCCAGGGGTGCCAGGTTGGTCCATGTTGGGTAGTGGGGTGGGTGGTGGGCCACCTGTTGCCGCTGCATATTTAGCCTTCAGACTATACTGCTGCGCAGGAGTGAGACTCGGAAGACCTGGCAATCCGCCAGCGTTCTGGCACGATCCGCTTCTTTGGCTGTTCTGAGGAGACAGTGGATCACCGGGCACATCGGTCCCCATCACAGACTGGCAGTGACCCACCTGGGACACTTCACTGGAGCGGCGACTTGACAGGTAGGGCGAGACCATGGAGGAACGGCGGCTCACTGTGTAGGCAGAGCTGAGGCTGCTGGTGCCACTGCCGCGCCGATCGTTCGGTGGGCAGGACATTCCCATTCCGCTGACTCCGCCCAGATCAGGGGCAGAAAGCTCCATTACCCGCCGGTTGGAGAGCAAGGGTGAGGGCGCACACATGCCCATCATCTCTCCTGCTGTTGAAAGGAGCAGAGAATAAAGCAGAGTCAGTATGAGAATTACTCAATGGCAGAATTTCTGGAAAAGCACGAGGCTAGCAACGCTAAGGTCAAGGGTTTGATTACTATAACATGACAACCTTAAATGCATAAAATGGCAAATGAATAAATGTAAATTGTAATGGTAAATGTAAAGTTCTGATGACCTAGCACAATAAAAGTTTTTTTAATGCAATAATAATTTGCAGTGTTTGTACATTTTTGTTGTGGTTAGTTTTTATCATTCAACAACAATTTTTTATAAATTAATAGCAATAATAAATTGCGATCAGCATTAATTTTTGCAGTTTTTATTTAGTCATATTTGTTTTAGTCATTTAGTCTTTTTTTTAAATATCCTGTCAAGTCATATTCATTAATTTTTATTCCGTTTCCATTTTTGCATTAATTTTAGTTGATGAAAATAACATTTTACACTTTCTGGCTAGCACGTAATTGTGTCATTGTGTGCAGGTTGTAATATTTTTTTATGTTGTGCATTTATCTGATTACTTTTGTATGTAGCATGCGTTTGGATGAGTTAATGAACCTGCTAGCATCATCATTATGCACATTTTCGTTATGGTTGAGGAAAACAAAATACCATTTTTCATCAGATTAACACTGACTGCAATCAAAAATCAAACGTGCTTGATTTGCTTTGTCTTTCACCTGAGAGAGCCGGTAGTTTGTTTCCTCCACTCCGGCCGGGTGGCGTTGGTCGGCGAATTTGCTTCAGTTTGTCAATCTTCAGGTTCTCCAACCTCTTCAAGGCCTGTACGGACATGCACATTCCCCCCGACCCCACGCCACCGCTGGACTCGGCCACACCAGTGTTCCCGTTCTCCTCTTGTGTGGTCAGGTCCTCGAGACTGCCCGCTGCATTAAGGTTCATCTCCACACCGCTGTCGTTATTGTTGGCGCTCCCCAGTGGAGAACGTTCGCTACTACAGGACGACTGGCCACCAGGGCTTGGCTGAGATTTCTAAAGGAATGAGAGAGAAATGATTCACTTGACTAGACATTACAATGAGCATTGAGCTAAAGTTAAAAATGGTAAATCAATGTTCTTGTCTTACCAGTGTGGTTTCCGGAGCGAGTAATTTGCAGTCCTCTCTGCTTCTCTCCTCTTTTTCTATCAGAAGTTCAGAGCTTTGACCTGCAGGGGTCAGACCTGGAGGACGTGGACCGGTGTCTCCGCGGTGCTTTTTAGTGATGTGAGCCTCAGGTCCGTGTACCGTCTTCACATGCTTCCTCAGAGAGCTCGGGTCTGTGTAGCGCTTTGTACAGCCGGGAATCTTACAAACGTATGGTTTCTAAAGGCCAGAGAGAGGAGAGCATGGTTGGCATGTAAACAAAAGTTTGGAAACAAAACACATTTGTGAACTACTGGTTAATTGATTTTAGTATTTCTCCTCCAGCTTGGCATGAATTTAAGAAAGAATGTCAGGTTAGACTATTAAATGTATTGAGGCATTTTTCTGCTGCTGTATTTATATCATGAAAAGTGTTACACAAATACTTTGAAATTAAAAAGAAATGCTGTTTGAAAGTGCCTTTAAACTGATGCAACCAATTAAAAGATTTATAGATGAACCTCAAAAGTTGTATCGAAGTGCAAGTACATTATAAAATACAAAAAAGCAAATTAACCAGCAGATAAACGTGTAATTTAGTGAAATTTTTTTTGTTAAAATAACTTACATTTTTTAATAACACATTGGTGCAATAATAAATTGCAATCATTGTACATTTTTTTGTTTCAGTGAGTTTATGTCTTACAAAAAATTAATTGCATTAATTTTTAATCGATTGCAATAAGGATTTTTATATAAATTAATTGCAATAATAAATTGAGATCAGTGTTTGTAAAATTTTTGGTCAGTTTTTGTCTTACAACAAAATAATTGCAATAATTTGAACCGCATGTTCATTATAAAAGAAAAAATGCAAACACAAACCAGCAGATAACCATGACGTATATTCGTAACCGTGACGTACCTCATTGGAGTGTGTTCTGTTCTGGTGCTTGGCTCGGTCTGACGCGTTGGAGAAAGCCTTGTTGCAGCCCTCGTGCTCACACACGTACGGTTTCTCGCCAGTGTGCGAGCGCAGATGAGTCTTCAGGTTCTCCAGACGCGAGTACGCTTTATTACAGCCTTCGAACTGATGCACACGAACATAAACATTTATATTCAGTTGTTTTCAAGAGAGTTCAAACAGAAGCCATCGAACAGAGATGTAACTCACAGTGCACTTGTGAGGTTTCTCGCCGGTGTGTCTGCGCATGTGGACCACCAGCATGTACTGCGCCTTGAAGGGCCTCTGCTCTCGAGAGCAGTCCTTCCAGTGACACACGAACTCCTTCTTCTCCCCGTGGATGTGCTCGTTATTGATGTGCTGTGCAAGAGAAAGAGAAATCATGACAAAAGAAAAGGGATGCTTGACGGAACACCTGGTGCACGTGTTATTTATATACTATTATAGCAGAATTAAAATTTATTTGTATTTTTATGTGATTTTATTTAACACTTTACAATAAAATCCCATTAGTTAACATTGAGCAATTCATTTGTTACAGTATTTACTAATCTTTGTTAATTATAGCTTGTCCCTATTTGGGTGTGAGCAAAAACACGGCATTTTTGCGGGTGTCCCTTTAAATGCAAATGAGCTGCCTGCTTTCCAGAAGAGGGCGGAGCTTTAACAGCTCAACAACAACAAAGCTGGAGAATCTCACGCAGCCAAAATGAGGATTGTCAGTAACGGTGTTCAGCCTTACATTGTTCAAACCGGAGTCGACACTGATGGAGAGACTCAGGAAGAAGTTACAACTTTTAGAATGAAACTGGACGTTTCTGAATGGTTAGTGGATAAATTGATGTAGTTGCTGTGGAGTTGATTCAACTAGCCGTTTGTTGTAGTCCTTAAAAAGCGATTTCTGTAATAGAAAATATCTCTCTTTGCATTGAACTTTGAGCGTCGTAACTTTGCAGATGTTGTTTATGATCGAACAGCAACATTAACATTAACATTCATGTTAACTAATGTAGTTAATGTTAAACCTTATTGTAAAGTGTTACTATTTTTAATATATTTTAATTTAGCTTTATTCTTTTTCTCCCAGTTTTAGTAATTACAATAACAACACTGCCTGTGTGATTTTTCAATCTGAACGGAACGAGATTTCAGAGCTTCAGAGGAAGGGGAAATTGATTTTCTTTCTGTTTATCACACAAATCTTTCATTACTGACTTGCCATATAGCATACAAGTCATGTGGACAGCTGTTATGGTGCTTTCATGGCTTTTCTTCCTTTTTGGAGCTTGTCAGACAAAGACAAAATGTGAAACAAAATGTGAAACAAAGTAGTAACTGGAACGACAGGTGAGTAAATAACTCTTAAATCTTTCTTACATGCACGAGTTGTTCCTGAGTGTCGAACTCTTTGCTGCAGCTTTCCCAGTGGCAGTTGGTCTCGTAGATGGCCTCTGGTTCAGGTTTCTCCTCTTTATCCAGATCATCTCTACCTTCTAATAGACCCAGGAGAGGATCCTGCGAAACACAGCGCATGATCCGAACAGTGAGCCTCATGTCGGAATCACATAAACATTCACGAGTATATACAGCCTAACTTCTGGAGGATGTGAACATGACGTAAAGTATTTTCAGATTATTCCAACATTACCTGGGTTCCAGTGGAGGACGGACTCGCCACGTCCCCCTCTGAATGCTCCTCCAGGCTCTTGATGTTAATGTTGTCCATCACGCTTCCCAGAACCGGTTCTGTCTTCAGCTGAGGACACACAGCAGGGTATTATGGTAACACTTTTCAATTAGGTCTCGTTAACATTAGTTAATGCATAAACTAAAAATGAGCAATATAAATAAATAAAAACTACAACTGAAATAAGAATAAATTAAACCTAAATAGTAATATGAAAAACTAAACTAAACGGATTACTAAAAAAAGTAACTAAATATAAAAGTAAAAAAATAAAAGCTAATTTAAAATATTAATAAAAATGGTACATGTTACAATATGGGACATTACTTAGTGGAAAATCATTCTAAAGCATTTATTAATCTTAGTTAATATTAAATTTCAACATTTAATAATATATTATAAAATCAAAACTTGTGTCTGTTAATATGATTTAAAAAACCTGAACTAACAATCAAGAGTTGTGCTTTTATTAACTATCATTAAGATTAACAAACACGATTAATGCATGAACTAAAGGGATCTTAATGTAATGCACTGACACACAGAGCACACGACACTGACAGTAACAGACGGGACGGCTCTCACATGTGTGTGTTTCGGAGGGCCGTGAAGTCTGGGGTTGTGCGGAGGCAGGCGAGGTGGAGGCCCGTGGCATGATGGAGAGCTGTACATGTTCCCCTGAGGTCTGGACGGGTAGTTCATGGAGCTGGAGAATCCCAAAGACGGACTGAAATCATAAGGAACACGTGAAAATGGATCAGGTTGTAAATGAAGCCGAGGTTCCTGAGAATTCTAGTTAATGTTATTGCATTGGATTGCAGAGGCGCTGTAACGCAGATCTTCACCTCATGGTGCCCACAGACAGATGCCCGTATGAGCTGGCAGCATTCTGCCCACAGCGAGAGTTGACAAAGGCCACCAGCGAGTTGGGCGAGGTGCGTATGACGGTCTGCAGGTCCACGCTGGCGTCGGACAGGGGCGAGATGGACAGCGCACGCTTCTTACTCAACTTCAGCATGGAGCGAGGGGTCGAGAAACAAGATGCTGTCGGACACATTAGAGAATCGTGAACATTTGAATGTGTTGTTAAATTATCAAAATAATAACTATAAATATTTTCGGGTTGGTCCGACTCACCGTCTCCTGATCCCATGTGTTCAGATCCTGGCTGGTGATGATGAGACAGATTGTGATGAGATGACATCATGCTCTGGTTACAGTAGGAGGCGCCACTGACACCTAAAACAACAATACAGATCATGGGCCTCATTCATGAAACATAAGCAACAAGAATTTTTGTTTTAAATTTTTAAATCGTTCGCAAAGCCGTTCGGACGCAAAGTTTCTGATTTATGAAAATGTTCGTACAGAGCCTACATGCTCATGCGTACATGCAGTAAAAAAAGTAAATCATGCACATGATTTAGTAATTTGTTCCCTCGATTTACTAAATCACGCACAATATTTACTATTTCATTCCCTCGATTTGCTAAATCGCACGCAAGATTTACTATTTCGTTCCCTCGATTTGCTAAATTGCACGCAAGATTTACCATTTAGTTCCCTCGATTTGCTAAATCGTAAACACGATTTACTATTTCGTTCTCTCGATTTGCTAAATCGCGTGCATGATTTACTATTTTGTTCCCTCAATTTACTAAATTGCATGCAAGATTTACTATTTGTTCCCTCGATTTGCTAAATCACGCGCATGATTACTATTTTTCCCTCGATTCCTTATTTGTTCATTTGCTAAATTGCACGAAAGATTTACTATTTCGTTCCCTCGATTTGCTAAATCGCATGATTTACTATTTCGTTCCCTCGATTTACTAATTTGCACAAAGATTACTATTAGTTCCCGATTTGCTAAAGATTTACTATTTCGTTCCCTCGATTTACTAAATTGCATGAAAGATTTACTATTTCGTTCCCTCGATTTGCTAAATCGCGTGCACGATTTACTATTTCGTTCCCTCGATTTACTAAATTGCGCACAAAATTAACTAATTCGTTCCCTCAATTTATAAATCATGTGCATGATTTAACAAATCGAGGGAAGGAAATAGTAAATCTTGCGTACGATTTATTTCATTCCCTCGATTTGCTAAATCACGTACACGATTTACTATTTTGTTCCCTCGATTTACTAAATTGCACGAAAGATTTACTATTTTGTTCCCTCGAGCTAAATCGTGCACGATTTACTATTTAGTTCCCTCGATTTGCTAAATCGCACGCACGATTTACTATTTCATTCCCGATTACTAAATTGCATGCAAGATTACTATTTCGTTCCCTGATTTGCTAAATCGTACACACGATTTACTATTTCGTTCCCTTGATTTACTAAATTGCATGAAAGATTTACTATTTCGTTCCCTCGATTTGCTAAATCGCGCGCACGATTTACTATTTTGTTCCCTCAATTTGCTAAATCGCGGCACGATTTACTATTTTGTTCCCTCGATTTGCTAAATTGCACGGATTTACTATTTGTTCCCTCGATTTACTAAATTGCACGAAAGATTTACTATTTCGTTCCTCCATTTGCTAAATCGTGCGCACGATTTACTATTTCATTCCCTCGATTTACTAAATCGCGCACAAGATGAACTAATTTGTTCCCTCAATTTATAATTCATGTGCATGATTTAACAAATCGAGGGAACGAAATAGTAAATCTTGCGTATGATTTAGCAAATCAAGGGAACGTATTATTAAATTATAAAAAAAAAAATTGTAGCTGAGAGTTGAAAATTGTTCAACTGTGGATAAAACGCAGCGCTCGTCACTGTCACTTTTTACCCAGCCGTCCAATCACAGTGGAGGAGGGGCGGGACAAATACTACACCGACCAATCATCCTACTTGTACAAAGACTGTACAATAATGGAGAAATTAATATTCCTGGTTACTGCATTTTTATATTCAGTAATATTCTACAAAATGAGATACTAGTAACCAAAGCGTCTCAGCTGAGCACTCTCAAGCGCCACCAGCTGGCCGGTTTCAGAAGTGCACCAAATTTAATCCTAAATTTTGAGATTAGACCACGTCCAATAATCTGATATATTATTACACTGTCTTACTAATGACCACCCAGCTCAATTAATGTGTGGCTTCTGATAAATGAATGAGTGATTTATGATAACAGCACTCACTCTCAGGCGGCGGCATCCCACGGTGTCCCATCATGCCGTGTGGTGGGGGTGCATGTGGTGGCCGCATGTAGGGGTCCATACAGGCTCCAGGGGTCATGGAGGGGTTGTACATCTCTCTGCTATCCGGTGGCTGACCACTAGGGCGCGCCACACACACAGACGACACCTCGCTGTAGGGGGATCTTACTGACGGAGCCAGTCTACAAACACACACACATATATACACACTTATTACATATACATACATATATATGTATACTTTAATTGATATGTATTTGATCTTTATTATACTGGTATATATTTGATCACAGCATTATGAGCTCTAGTACTAGAGATGACTGACTTAGTACTGAAGTGGAGAGCACGAGTCCGGGTTTATTGTGACTCCTCCGTATGGCCACCATGAGGCGCCACTTCCTTCTGCTTCACTTCAAACTTAAACCAATGAAAGACTAAGAACATGTCAGTGGGAATCCCCAACATTCCTCTATTTCACTATCTTCTCATATTGATGACAGTTTTGTTCCCTCTTCCTCTCTTTTGCTCATCTTCTGCCTCTCTTCCCTGATGCTGTGTGATGTGTGTTCAGTGACGGTGGTCTCACTAATTCCCTCTGAACATTGTGTGTATTCCGGAGCGGTTTAATCTCCTCACACTAATCCAACACGTCTCTCTCTCTCTCTCTCTCCCCGAACCGCTGCCTTTCTGTCCCCCATGAGCCCTTTCTCTCTCTCTCTCTCTCGTCACACTGCAGTGGATCTGTTGTTCTCTCTCGTGCAAATTCCTTCTCTCTCTCTCATCATATTCTTAATGAGCGTCTTTGTCTTGTTTTCCGGTAATAAAATCTAAACATTCCTAAACAAAGATGCATTTATCTGATAGGAAAAGCTGTTACTGAGAGGTAAATATTAATATTTAGACTTAGAAGATTTATTAGATTATTTATTAAAATATTTATTATTATATTTTAGAGTATCTATCTTGAAAATTAGATTTTTTTCACTTGTTTTTTAAGTGTGAAAACCTAAGCAAAAATTCTCTGATGTTTTAGGGATGTTTGTGCTGGACAAGAAGAAAAACATTTTTGGATGATTTAGAGTTTCTTTCCTTTGAAAAACTTTCTAAAATACATTTTTTGTAAGAACTATTTCATTCAAATCTGCCTGTTTTTGTTTGGCACGACTGGATAAAGTTGTTATTCTAAAATTGAACTCTCATCGTCTGTCTCTCTCTCTCTCTCTCTGAAGTAACCTGAGTCTGGTTTGGTCAGTCATGCGGAGAGTTTCTGCTCTCTGACCAGTAATAAGCAGCTGGGAGAGAGAGAGAGCGAGTGGTTGACGGCAGCTCAACATGGGTGGCATTCAGCAGGAGGAGGAGCCTCAGTGAGAGGAGGAGCCAGAGACCAATGAGATCACACATATCATTAATATTCATGATCAGAGAGACACAGTCAGCTTCAAATGAAAACAGCCAAAATTAACTTGACAGTAACGAACAGATTGAGAAAACTACCAGCTATAAATTATTCTAACAATATATTTCTTTAAAAGAAAATTGCAAATGTTAAACTATAGTTCCTAACAAAGTTTTAAATATTTTTCTTCATTGGTAAGTCAAAATAACTTAAAGTTTACTAACTGAGTGATGTACCCTCATAGGGAGTGTGTGTGAGTGATGTACCCTCTATAGGGAGCGTGTGGAGTGATGTACCCTCTATAGGGAGCGTGAGTGCCCTCTACCCCCTATAGTGATGTACCTCTACGAGTGATACCCTCTATAGGAGCGTGATGTACCTCTATAGGAGCGTGTGTGAGTGTACCCTCTATAGCCCTCTATAGGGAGCGTGTGAGTGATGTACCCTCTATAGGGAGCGTGTGCGAGTGGGGAGCGTGTGAGCGATGACCCTCTATAGGGCCCTCTATAGGGAGCGTGTTGAGTGATGTACCTCTACTGTACCCTCCCTCTATAGGGAGCGTGTGTGAGCGATGTACCCTCTATAGGGAGTGTGTGTGTGTACCCTCTATAGGGAGCGTGTTTGAGTGCTGTACCCTCTATAGGGAGCGTGTGCGTGTGTGAGCGATGTACCCTCTATAGGGAGCGTGTGAGCGATGTACCCTCTATAGGGAGCGTGTTTGGGAGGTGTGCTGTACCCTCTATAGGGAGGGTCGATGTACCTCTATAGGAGTGCTGTACCTCTATAGGGAGGTGTGCGAGTATACCCTATATAGGGAGCGTGTGTGAGCGATGTACCCTCTATAGGGAGTGTGTGTGAGCGATGTACCCTCTATAGGGAGCGTGTTTGAGTGCTGTACCCTCTATAGGGAGCGTGTGCGAGTGATGTACCCTCTATAGGGAGTGTGTGTGAGCCCTCTATAGGGATGTGTGGGATGTACCCTCTATAGGAGTGTGTGTGAGTGAGTACCCTATATAGAGTGATGTACCCTATATAGGGAGTGTGTGCGAGTGATACCCTATATGTGAGTGATGTACCCTATAGGGAGCGGTGTGAGTGATGTACCCTCTATAGGGAGTGTGTGTGAGTGATGTACCCTCTATAGGGAGCGTGTTTGAGTGATGTACCCTCTATAGGGAGCGTGTGCGAGTGATGTACCCTCTATAGGGAGTGTGTGTGAGTGATGTACCCTCTATAGGGAGTGTGTGCGAGTGATGTACCCTCTATAGGGAGTGTGTGTGAGTGATGTATAGTGTGTGAGTGATGTACCCTCCGATGTACCCTCTATAGGGAGCGTGTGTGAGTGATGTACCCTTATAGGGAGTGTGTGCGAGTGATGTACCCTCTATAGGGAGTGTGTGTGAGTGATGTACCCCTATAGGGAGTGTGTGTGAGTGATGTACCCTCTATAGGGAGTGTGTGTGAGCGATGTACCCTCTATAGGGAGTGTGTGTGAGCGATGTAGGGAGTGTGTGCCTCTATAGGGAGCGTGTTGGGGATGTGTGAGCGATGTACCCTCTATAGGGAGTGTGTGTGAGTGATGTACCCTCTATAGGGAGTGTGTGTGAGTGATGTACCCTATATAGGGAGTGTGTGTGAGCGATATACCCTCTATAGGGAGCGTGTGTGCGTGCTGTACCCTCTGCTCGGCTGGTTGGCGGTGTTGTCGTAGTGGTACAGCCCCTGGTGCGGCTGCATATCCACTGGCATTGAGACGGACACACCCGCTACACCCACAATCCTCTGCAGGAACACACATCACAGCATTAGACCTAGTTTGTATTTTATAACGTAGTTGTAGTTAAGTATAATGATCCTGACACAAGCACTTACTGCAAAAACACACAGCAGCGCCATGATGTCATCACAGTTTATGGACATTAAACATGATAATAGTGTGTTTTCCATCATGTACCGTGGTAAAACCACTATATTCTTTGAAGTAACTAGAAATATATTAAAATAACATGATATGACCATATGAATACAGTCCTTTACTGTACAAACATATTCCTTGAGACCTATGTGTGTGTGTGTGTGTGTGTGTGTGTGTGTTATTAGGTATTACAAGAAGAGGTGACTTATGAGGACATTACTCCATGTCCCACTTTTCAAAAGGTTTATAAATCATACAGAATGAGTTTTTGTGAGAAAGTAAAAGTGTGCACAGTTTCCTGTGTAGGGGGAGAGAAAATACAGTTTGTACAGTATATAAAAACCATATATAAAAACCATTATGCCTATGGAATGTCCCCACGTAGTGTGTGTGTGTGTGTGTGTGTGTGTAGGTGTATATCTGGTAACGTGCACTAATGAGTTTCAGACGCTAAATAGAGATCTTGTATGAAGCCACAGCTGCCCGGCCCAATAAATACCATGAGGGAGGTCTCACTCACACACACACACACACACACACACACAAACACTCGTGCTGCAGCACACATGGACACACACCTGTCAGAACTCACAGGCGGAATCACAGACATGACGGGGGGCAGAAACTACATGTCACTGTGTGTCCGTCAGTCAGAGACACAGACGTCCTGCAGGAAGATGCTTTTAATAATTATTATATAACAATAATTTAAATAATTTTAAAAGTATTAATGGATAATATGAACATATTTTAATATAATATTAATAATATTTAATATTAATAAATTATTTTAAATTATTATTTGTATTTCTATTATTTTAATTTTATACGTAATTTTATTTGATTTTGCATCAGCACACTGAAAGTAAGAAGATGTGATAAAATATTTGGAGAGGGATTTTGGACCAATGGGATTCTACTGTGGGCGGGGCTACACAGAACAAAACTCAAAACCTCATTTATCACTTGTTGCTATTTAGGATAAAAATGAAAGCTCAGATTGAGCTACTATTGCAAAAATTTGGGATCAGTAGGAGTAAAAAAATAATTTCTAAGAAATTAATACTTTTATTCATCATTAAATTGATCAAAAGTGACATTAAAGACATTTATAATGTTACAAATGATTCAAAATGATGTTCTTTTGAACTTTATATTCATCAAAGAATCCTGAAAAATAAAATGTATCACAATTTCAACATTGATAATAATCATAAATGTTTCTTGAGCAGCAAATCATCATATCAGAATGATTTCTGAAGGATCATGTGACACTGAAGACTGTAATGATGCTGAAAATTCAGCTTTGATCACAGGAATAAATTACACTTTACTATATATTCACATAGAAAACAGCTGATTTACACTGTAATAATATTTCACAATTTTTACTGTATTTTTGATCAAATAAATGTAGTCTCGGTGAGCAGAAGAGACGTTCAACTTTCTCAAACTTTAGGTTGAGTGTAAAAGTGTTGGTGTGTTTCAGCAGACAGACAGAAGGCCTGTAAAACGGGGTATAACTTGTCCCGTACGCCCTCATCTGCAACAACTTTCTCTCTTGGCTTGTTTTCTCGCTCCGTCTCTCCTCCCAACCCCCTCTCTCCTCCTCCTCCTCTCTGTCGAGGTGGGTGTTCTGGCTGTTATGACTTGGAGAGGATAATGGCAGCTCTAATGTAGCCAGCCGTTCCTGACGTGGCCCGAAAGGAGAGAAATGGGCCGGGCTTGGGATCGGACCAACCACGGCGAGATTACGCCTCGTTTTTTTCCCTCTCCGCCTCTCTCAATATCACTGTTTTTCTTCAATGGTAAACTTTGTTTTCCAACTCTGTCTTTGTTTTCATAACTCAAACAACTCGAACGCCCCTCGCTGGATTCTCCAGTCGGTTATTCCCTCGACCAAACACCACAATAACCCGTTTACTCACCCTACAGCACTGCTTCATTCAAATACAAAAGTAATCGCCCAACAGTATGTGTGTGATGCAGATAAAGCAGCTGAATAAACAACTGATGCATCAATGACAGTTATTGAACTGAACTGATCTGAATAATGACACTTTTGTCTTTTGTGGAGCTGCTTATATCTGAAATTAAAATGGTTTCATAATTGATGAATTTTGCAACATTATCCCGCTAAGAAATTCTGAATGTTCTCTAATCGTTCAAAACAACCAGTTTATTTTATAAAAGTAAAAAAAAAAAAAACGTTAACGTAACTACCATTTTTCAAACATCACGGAACGTTACTTTTGAATGTTCTCTGAACGTTCTGAATCAAGTAGTAACATTTAAAAAAAACGTTAAAATGTTTCCATGAATGATGTTTTTTTTTCTCTATTAATTTAGATGGAATGCCAGATTCTTGATACTAATGTTGCAAGAAAGATTCTTTTGGAATTAAATCGTTTAGCTGTCGTCATGGCAACCGTAAACTGTTTAAAGGAAACTTCAGTGAAAAGGGCGTCTTCTTTTTTCCAGCGTCTGCACCCAAACTCTCTCTGTTTCTCTGTCGAGTGGCGTCCTGTGCCGTCCATACCTGTGGTTTCCACCAAACCTCACACCTCCATCTGCTCTGCTCTCCTTCTACACACTCATTTCATCATTTACACATTATACTCACAGTCAGCTTGTCTGAAGGGAAGAATGGAGCAAAACAGCTCCACTGACAGACTCACAGCTGGCATCCAGCTGCTAAACACACACACACACACACACACACACACACGCACACACACACACGTGTGCTACTATGACGAGAGCATCTGAAGCCTCCACACTCGTCCATTCACTGTCTTTCATTACAGCTGCAAGGTCACATCTGCTAGAAAACAATCTGCTCTTCATCTTCAGCTTCACCTGCGCGCACACACACACACACACACACACACACTCACGCGCAAGCACACACATACACACACTTCCTCTATGACCAATCCGGCCCAGAATAGCATCTCTAAAGCTTCATAATTACCACCAGTTACTGCGACCACAATAATTATGTGTAAAATAGATAAAATAACCATAATGATCATGTGTGGCCCTACAGAGGTGTGTGTATGTGTGTGTGTGTGTGTGTGTGTCTATGCTGAGATTTTCAGTGCTGTTTAAGTCAGTCATAATTAGTACTAGTGCGCATACTGATCAAACCAAACAAATCATCTTGACAACCACCCATAACACCCTAGAAACTGCATAACAACACCCTGGCAGCCCCATAACATCCTAGAGACTGCGTAGCAACACCCTGATAACCACCCATAGAACCCTAGAAAAGGCATAACAACACACTGGCAACCATCCACAACACCCTAGACACTGCACAACAACACCCTGACAGTGACAACCACCCATAACATCCTATAAACTGCATAGCAACACCCTGACAACCACCCATAACACCCTAGAAACTGCATAGCAACACCCTGACAACCACCCATAACACCTAGACTGCATAGCAACACCATGACAACCACCCATAACACCAACTGCATAGCAACACAACCACCCGTTACACTCTAGAAACTGCATAGCAACACCCTGACATCCAGCCATAACTCCCTAGAAACTGCATAACAACACCCTGACAGTGACAACCACTCATAGCACCCAATAAACTGCATAGCAACACCCTGACAACCACCCATAACACCCTAGAAACTGCATAGCAACACCATGACAACCATAACACCAGCGCATTAGCAAACACCATGCCACCACCCGTGAAAATGCTAGCAACACCCTGACATACCCATAATCCTAGATAAACTGCATAACAACACACTCCTGATCATCACCCAATAAAACTGCATAGCAACACCCTGACAACCACCCATAACACCCTAGAAACTGCATAGCAACACCATGACAACACCCATAACCACTGCATAGCAACACAATGGCAACCACTGTTACACTCTAGAAACTGCATGCACACCATGAAACACCCATAACACCAACTGCATAGCAACAACATGGCCAACCACCCATACACTCTAGAAACTGCATAGCAACACCCTGACATCCACCCATAACTCCCTAGAAACTGCATAACAACACCCTGACACCCATAGCACCCACTCATAGCAACACCCTGACAACCACCCATAACACCCTAGAAACTGCATAGCAACACCCTGACAACCACCCATAACACCAACTGCATAGCAACACAATGCCAACCACCTCGTTACACTCTAGAAACTGCATAGCAACACCATGACAACCACCCATAACACCAACTGCACAACACAATGGCGTTACACTCTAGAAACCGCATAACAACACCCTGACATCCACCCATAACTCCCTAGAAACTGCCAAAACAACACCCTGACAGTGACAACCATCATAGCACCCAATAAACGGCATAAACACCCTGACAACCACCCATAACACCCTAGAAATGCATAGCAACACCATGAGCATAGCAACACAATGCCAACCCTTACACTCTAGAAACTGGCATAGCAAACACCCTGAATCCACCATAACTCCCTAGAAACTGCATAACAACACCCTGACAGTGACAAACCACTCATTAGCACCAATAAACTGCATAGCAACACCCTGACAACCACCCATAACACCCTAGAAACTGCATAGCAACACCATGACAACCACCCATAACACCAACTGCATAGCAACACAATGCTGAAACCATAGCAACACCATAACCAACCATACACCAACTGCATAGAAACACAATGGCAACCACCCGTTAAACTCTAGAACTGCATAGCAACACCCTGACATCCACCATAACTCATAGAACTGCATACAAACCCCTGACAGTGACAACCACTCATAGCACCCAATAAACTGCATAGCAACACCCTGACAACCACCCATAACACCCTAGAAACTGCATAGCAACACCCTGACACCACCCTATGCATCAAACAAGGCACCACATTACAAGAAACTGCATAGCAACACCATGACAACCACCCATAACACCAACTGCATAGCAACACAATGGCAACCACCCGTTACACTCTAGAAACCGCATAGCAACACCCTGACATCCACCCATAACTCCCTAGAAACTGCATAACAACACCCTGACAGTGACAACCACTCATAGCACCAATAAATACATAGCAACACCTGATAGAAACTGCATAGCAACACCCTGACAACCACCCATAACACCAACTGCATAGCAACACAATGGCAACCACCTGTTACACTCTAGAAACTGCATAGCAACACCATGACAACCACCCATAACACCAACTGCATAGCAACACAATGGCAACCACCGTTACACTCTAGAAACCGCATAACAACACCCTGACATCCCCATGAACTCAGAAGTGACAACCACATAGCAACAATAAACTGCATAGCAACACCCTGACAACCACCCATAACACCAACTGCATAGCAACACAATGGCAACCACTCAAGTGTTATACATGCACTGCCAAAAAAAAAAAAAAAAAAAAAAATCTGTTTCTTTGTTTTGTTTTCCAGCACAAATATCTAAACGTTCTTAAATTAAGATACATTTATGGAGGCAAAATTACTTCAGATATTAATTCTTGCTTATGATTAAAACAAACAAGAATATCTTTCAGTGGGGTCAGAAATATAATTTTGTTTTCCCTTTGAATTGTTTGTTTGTTCTGACTCCATTGACAGATATTTTATGCATGAACTCCCTTATTTTGATCAATTTCTCAGAAAGCAAGGTTTCCTAACAAACATCATCATCATCATATCATCGCTGTCGCATCAAAATCTAATTTTTAAACTTCTAGTGAACTTTTACAGGCGCTGTAAACATACTATCAACAATCAGAGCAGTGACTGGAAACACAAGAGACCTTCAGATGGTCAGGAAGATAGTGTGATGACGGCGGGACAACACACAGATCATCATCACACATGTCACACACACACACACACACGGGATCGGGTTACTGTCTATCAGGTTGAATCCGTTCTTAGGCCTGAAACGTTCCCTACACATCTACATCAACAAAAACAGGTCACATGACCAAGTAAAGTTACTTTAAGTGTCCCTTTTCATTGCCTTTTCCCCCATCACATATTTTAATAATCATCATAAATGAGGTATTATTCGAAAGCTTTAACGCTACTTTAAATCCTTTTAGCGACTCATTTTTTGTGATACCAACTTCAAATTTGGAAGATTTTGATTTTCTAAAACTTTTCGAGGCCAAATTATTTTGTAAAATATGTTTTGCATGAAATAAAATATTGAGTTCAGTACTTTTGCTCTATAGTTAACTTTACACTTTCTTTTTTCAGCTGAGTGTTTTCTTTAACCATTTAAGTTCAGGAAAAAGGGAGAGTTAACAGGTTAAACTATTTCTTCAGCAGCTCCAAACACTTCAGTATTTACGATAATCAGAGTTTGAATGATGTAAATCATCTGCCAAGACCCACAATATTAATTATTATGAAAATTGACAAAAAAATATCAATAAACAGTGTTCGAATGTCACTCACTAGATACAAAATATCAAATCAAGTGTTATTTATTGTAAAGAAACATTTTTTTCAAACATTTAGTGAGAAAAACTTAAGTTTGAAAACATCAGATCTGGTGTTGAAACTGAACACAGATGATTAAAAGAGCAAAACGGACGAAGAAAAGTGGCGTTTCTGATGAAGATCCTGCAGTGTTTGAGCCGCTGGATCTGATGAAGGAGGTTCAGTGAACGGATCCGTGCGCTGCTCAGTGTCGCGCAGCTCATTGTGTGGTCCTGTTGGGTCAGAACTAATTCATTGCACTGAGATAAAGTCATACCGAGTGTTTATACGCATGTGTAAATCATCTGAAAGAACGTGTGTGTGTGTGATTGGACTGAACACTGGACCGGAGCCCAGAAGAACATCACAATCTCTCATCTTAACAAACACTGACTCGCATCATGAGGAATCTGGGATCTTTTGAAATATTAATTAAACGTATTAATTAATAATTTGCCCTGAAATATTTAACATACAGACTCGTTTCAGTTTTTGTAACTTCACAGTTTGAACACAGTGATAATGACATCCTCATAATATTTGCATACTCAACTCCAATTGGTCCTTTCTCCCACATTTACATACTGCATTCTGATTGGTCTGTATTTTTTGCATCTGTATGACCATTTATTACTGGAAGGAAATGTGAATATTTATTAAAGTAAGCTATATATATATTCAATGCTTGATTTTATATATATATATATATATATATATATATATGTATATATTGAAGTGCAGTACCTTTTATCGTGTTTACATCCATTTAGTTAAGCACTGAATTACACAGATTTTTTCTTTTAGGATAAAAAAGCTGTCAGATTGTCTATAGCCCTGCGTTTAAGTAATGATTCTGACCAAACCTCGACCTAAACACATTAAGAGAGACTATAAATAATTAAAATGTCATTAAAAATTAGTTGGACTGTTTTGGTGCAAAAAAAAAAAAAAAAAAAAAAAAAAACATGATTACTATTATAAGTGGACTTAAATAATAATAATAATAATAAACAATACACAAAAACAACAACAATAATGCCATATTAAAAAATGAATGATAAAAAGAAAATATGGCCCATTTTAATGTGTTTAATTTCTACATCTTCATCAAAATATTTGTAGCTGCAGTGCAGTTGCAATAGTCGGATTTTAGACACTAAATTAAAAGTTGCTATAATACATTAATACTGCAATTATAAAATCACAGAAAAAACATTCAAGACACAAATACTCTCCATGCAGTGTGGATTGAGTGATCTCTCATGAACGGGAAGATTCATTTATTCGCCACACTTCACCTCCTTCTTTCAGGCAGTGAAAAAGCTTTTGTTTCCGCCCTATACGGATCCCAGGAGCTCTAAACCGAGCCACTCACTGAGAGAGAACCACAACAACAGCTCCGTCATCAGCGGACATTTACATAACTAAACACTAACAAATGAGCACATCAACTCACTGAGAGAGAGAGAGAGAGAGGAGATGAGAACTAAATGAGTGTTAGCTGTTCTCTGGCGGAGAAGGAGGCGAGCCGTACCGCGGTATTCCTGCGTGTGTGTGGCCTGTTCCTCTGAGCCAAACACCGTCAGAAGAGCTCAATGATTCACTGATCATATTACACACACACACACACACACACACACACACGCGCTCTACCAAACGGCTCTCAACACCCAATACCAGATAACAGCTTCACATCTCCATGAAGAGCTCAGAAAGACTTCAGAAGAGCTTCGAGAGAGAAACAAGCTGCTGACGACTGTCTAAACTCGTCTAATCAACTCTTCTGACAAACTTTATGTGTAGTTTATCTATTATTTATAGAAATACAACTAAAACTAAGGTAAACATAAAATAAAACTCTTTAGAAATATTTAAAAATGAATTAAAATGTCAAAAACAACCAAATTAAAACAGAAAATTTAAAAAATAAAATCTCAAAATATAAAATATTAACAAAAATCGTTATAGTAGAGAAATAATACTATATATACACATCATATATAAAATACATATATGTATATAGCAGTTTTGTAGTCATTACGTAAAATATTAAAAACATTTTTGTTAATTGAAACAAAGGTGAAACTAAATAAAATTATAAATATTAAATGAAAAACTGTTGCTTTGAAGTTTAAGTAATAAAATTACTCAACTAAAAATAAACAAAATCACAAAAAAATTATGAATTTAAATTTAAAGGTGCCCTAGAATCAAAAATTGAATTTACCTCGGCATAGTTGAATAACGAGAGTTCAGTTCATGGAAATGACATACAGTGAGTTTCAAACCCCATTGTTTCCTCCTTCTTATATAAATCTCATTGTTTAAAGACCTCAGAAGAACAGGCGAATCTCAACATAACACCGACTGTTACGTAACAGTCGGGATCATTAATATGTACGCCCCCAATATTTGCATATGCCAGCCCATGTTCAAGGCATTAGACAAGGGCAGCCAGTATTAATGTCTGGATCTGTGCACAGCTGAATCATCAGACTAGGTAAGCAAGCAAGAACAACAGCGAAAAATGGCAGATGGAGCAATAATAACTGACATGATCCATGATATCATGATATTTTTAGTGATATTTGTAAATTGTCTTTCTAAATGTTTCATTAGCATGTTGCTAATGTACTGTTAAATGTGGTTAAAGTTACCATCGTTTCTTACTGTATTCACGGAGACAAGAGCCGTCGCTATTTTCATTTTAAAACACTTGCAGTCTGTATAATTCATAAACAACTTCATTTTATAAATCTCTCCAACAGTGTGTAATGTTAGCCTTTTAGCCACGGAGCACTATCAAACTCATTCAGAATCAAATGTAAACATGCAAATAAATACTATACTCACATGATCCGACGCATGCATGACGAACATCTGTAAAGATTTTGAGGGTTATATTAGCTGTGTGAACTTGTTTATGCACTGTATTATAGTCGAGAGCTCGGGGGCAGGGAGTGCGCTATTTAAAGGGGCCGCAGCCTGAATCGGTGCATATTAATGATGCCCCAAAATAGGCAGTTAAAAAAATTAATTAAAAAAATCTATGGGGTATTTTGAGCTGAAACTTCACAGACACATTCAGGGACACTTAGACTATATTACATCTTGAAAGAACGTTCTAGGGCACCTTATAAAAAAACTGAAAACAAAAATAAAAAAATTCAAATAATAAAACATTTAATAAAAGCCACAATATTATAAAATAAAAAAAAGTAAAAAAGTAACTAATATAAACATTGAATCTTTCCATTGGTTCTTTATAGTGGAGGATCTTTAGATTATAAAATATTCACACTAAAAAAATAATGGTGCTTCTTCTTGTCCATATATATATATATATGACATGACGGGTCATTTTTTATCCAAAGGCTTTAATAATAATAAAAAAACAAAGATATGACATCCAAAGTATGTAAGGAAGTACAACTAGATCTCTTTTATTGAATCCAACTATATTTTGCTACATATAAAGGTATTTTAAAGATTTTGAAGTGTCAAAAGGTCATTCGGTTTAACCGTCCAAAGTCCAAACAGCCATTCATTGTGATTAAAATATCTTTAAATGTAATAATGTATATTTTTATTTTGGCATGATTTTATAACATCATATATCAACATAGTGCAAAATGATATTAAAATTATGTGTAGAAGTCGTTGCTTTGTTACGAGAAATAATGTCCGGAAAAATTAATTTCATTGATGTCATTCAGAGTAACCAATAAAAAGGGACCGTTTTGGATTAAGCCATGTGATCAATATCATGTGACAGGATGTGACATCATTCAGACACCTGCAAAGGACCACATGGTCATGAAGCAAAGTAACTAACTCTCTCTTAACTATATGAAAATTCATGTTTTCACTTGTTCATACGCATGTAACATCAGGTCATTCGGTGCAACCGCTATAAAACATGGAAAATGTTGTCATATTTTAAAAACTTGTACTAAATATAAATGTTGATTGTCCTTTTGCTAGATATCAGCCTGTTAGCATTGTTTGAAAATATCGTCATTCGGTAAAACCGAAATTTTAGTTAAACCGACTGACTTTTTGGTGACAAATTTTGTCAAAAATGACAGAAGCAGTGTTAATTGATTATAAAAACCACATAATCTCATTGTTAACACTTAATAAAACTAAAAATTAACATCTCCATTATGTTTTTTTTACACTTTAAAAACATAATCATTATTACACATACAATACACACGCTCACACACACACACACACACACACACACACACACACACACACACACACACACACACACACACACACACACACACACACACACACAAACACACAGACACATATATGAAATTAATAATGTTCCTAAAGCTGATTTCTCCAGCCGGTGAAGCGTGTGACTCATTCAGCATTCTCAGACAGACAGAAAAGAGAGAAAATCCAAAGAAAAGAAAACTTCCAGCAATCCAAGCTGAACATGAGATGGAAAAAATGTGGGAGCAGGAAGTTGGCGGCAGCGTGTGGTGCGTGTGTTGTGAGAGAGTCGACTGTGTGTGGCATGAGACACCCTCTGACTCCACACACACACACACACACACACACACACGTACAGAGAGAGAGAAGAGTTCTGCGTGACTCTGTGTTTCATCAGAATGTCTAGAGGAAACGTCCACCTGAAGGACAATAATAAAAATAAGATGCTGATATTTTGGTGTAAAGGAGTTCAAAGATGATGCAATCGGATGAGGCTTTTTGTTGTTGTGCACGCGTCTCATTAATATATTTGCAGCACTAAACTCATCCATAACAAGCGGCGCGTCAGTGTCGGGCTTGAAGACTAAAGAGGGCCGGACCACAAAAACAGGTTCCAGCCGCCCGATCCAAACGTCTCTCCGGGTCATCAGCTATTTCCTCATTCATTAGCGCACAAAGAGCCCGTCAGCATCGCTCTTTGTCGCCGCTCTCCTCGCACAGAGACGGATCATGGAGAGCTGGAGGAGGTTAAACTCTCTCTACCTGAGGAGCGCCGACATTTAGTTAAGAGCGGGAGAGAAAGAGAGGGAGAGCTCTCGAGTCGCGGCTGTAGGGCTCTTGGGAAGTTTGGCTTGTAATTGAATCAATTGTTGACCTCCTGTTCAAACTGCCCGAGCGCCTCTGAGAGGAAAGCCTTCGGAATAATAAACGCCTCTCTCTCTCTCTCTCTCTCTCGCCCCTCCTCTGAGTCAAAGGCCGTGATTTAGGGGGAGCTGTACAATCTTTTCACTTTCTCCGCCTTGCATTCTCTCTTTTTCATTCCTTCTTTTGTTTGCACCGTGGGATGAATTCTAATCATCCGTCTTTCTGCCACCCCCGTCTCACCCCGTCTCACCTTCACTGTACGTCAACAAACATCTGAATCAGTGTGTTCGCAATTCGTGCAAATTCATTCAAATAAAAGAATAAAGTTAAAAGAGTAAAAATTCAAACATTAAATTTGATTCAGGTTGAATTGATCATACTACATTTGATTCAAATTGATTCCAGTTATATGGATCATACTAAATTTGACTGAAGATGATTCAGTCATATTGTTGCTGTATCGATCATACTAAATTTGATTCAAATTAATTCAGTCATGTCAATTTGATTTAGGTTCAACTGATCATACTGCATTTGATTCAAATCGATTTGGTCATATCAGGTTTTATGAATCAAACTAAACTTGATTGAAGTTGATTCAGTCATGTAAAATTGATTCAGCTTGAATCGATCATACTAAATTGAATAAAATCAATTCAGTCATTTTAAATTCAAGTTGAATAATAATACCAAATTTCATTCATATCAATTTGATTTAGGATGAATCAATCATATTAATTTTGATTCAAGTTGATTCACTGATATCAACTGATTCAGGTTGAATTGATCATACTACATTTGATTCAATTTGATTCCAGCTATATGGATCATACTAAATTTGATTGTTGAAGTGATTCAGTCATATCAAACTGATTAAAGTTGAACTGATTTGATTAAAGATGATTCAGTCATATTGTTGCTATACTGATCATACTATATTTGATTCAAATTAATTCAGTCATATCAATTTGATTTAGTTTCAACTGATCATACTGCATTTGATTCAAATCGATTCAATTATATGAATCAAACTAAACTTGATTGGAGTTGATTAAGTCATATCAGTTTGATTTGGTCATATTAAATTGATTCAGGTTGAATTGATCATACTAAATTTGATTTAAATTGATTCTGTCATATCAGTTTTATTGTGGTTATATTGATCTAACTAAATTTGATTCAAATTGATTTGGTCATATTAAATTTATTCAGTTTCTATGGATCATATCAATTTTGACTGAAATTAATTCAGTTTGATTCAGAATGAATTGGTCATATTAAATTTGATTCAAGTTAATTCAGTAATATCAATATGATTGAGGCTGAATAATACTGAATTTGATTCAAATCAATTTAGTCATATTCATTTGATTCAGGTTATATAGATCATATTAAATTTGACTGAAGTTGATTCAGTCATATAAAATTGATTCAGAATGAACTGGTCATATTAAATTTGATTGAAGTTTATTCATAAAAAATTGATTCAGAACGAACTGGTCATATTAAATTTGATTAAATTGATTCTATAAATTGATTCAGCTTGAATCAATCATACTTTAAAATCAATTCAGTCATGTTTAAATTCAGGTTGAATAAATAATAGCAAATTTGATTCAAATCTATTTGTTCATATCAACTCATTCAGGTTGAATTGATTTAGTCATATAAATTTGATTCAGATTTAACTGATCATATTAAACTTGATTCAAATGGATTCAGTCATATACATCTGATTCTGACTGAATTGATCAAAGTAAATTTAAATGGATTCAGTTATAATTTTGATTCAGTCCTCAAGCCATCAATGCATCAAACTCAACATGCATCTCCGAACAAAAAAATTCAGGTGCAAAAGCTACAAATTAGTGTTCATAAAATGTGAGTTTGTGTTTTTCTAATTTTCCTCTGAACATTTTTAGCATTTAACCACCAGTTTCAAGGTTTAATCTGTTTCAGATGCACTTAATAATGGCCCAGTGGAGAAGAAAGAGGAGATGCTTCTATAATCTATCTCTGTTTGCTCCGGGGCTTTAGATTTCTGCTCTATTGTGGAGTTTCTCGCAGAGATCTTCTCGCATACAGTCTCACTGCAGTGCGGGAAACAGCCTGATATCCAGCTGATGACAATCTCTAAAACTTTCCTCTCTTTATCAGTTGTCAATCATATTTGTGATGCAATACACTGAATATTTTGTTGATAAATTCTGTATTGACCCAGCGATTTTAATCATTAAAGTGGCATGTTTAATATTACCTGTTACAATTTAAATGTACATTTATGCATTTGGCAGGGTTTTTAACAAAGGAACATTGCATTCGAGATGTACAGTTTTTCACTTCACGGAGGATTTTTGAGCACATATTTGTGGACAGCAATTTTTACAATATAAATATTTAAAAACTGAAAAGCCAAGTACACAACAGTCCCCGGCTACCATATATCAGTCTGTCACTAGAAACAAACTCAAAAATGTGAAATACACACAAATGAAAGTCATTTTGACTTTTGTCATCTATATTTTACAATCCACATGACACAACTGCTCTGGAATCAGTCACAATTACCACATTTGGACCAGCGTTGTTATCGTTAACCAAAACTAAAAATTGAAATAAAGCGGAAATAAAATAAAATAAAAACTTTAAATGAATAGTAAATGTTTCCTTGGCAATAAACTGAAATTAGTTTAGGTTGAAGCACTAAATTATTACCTGAAAATAAATAACAACTAACTAAACCTGAAATAAAAATAAATTAAATCTAAATAGCATATTTTTAAAGAACCAAAACAAAAAGCTAATAAAATGACAAAAGCACATAAAGAAATGACTAAAATTATAATGAAAAAATATCATATTAAACTTGATTGAAGTTGATTCAGTCATATCAATTTGATTCAGATTGAACAAATGATGTTTAATATAATTCAAGTTGTTTCAGTCATATACATTTGATTCTGGTTGAATTGATCAAATTAAATTTGATTCAGTGCAAAAAAAAAAAAAAAAAATCATTTCTGACATGATATGCAACAACACAAATCCTCACAGCATCAATGCACCAAACTTGAAAAATATGAATAAAACTAAAACAACACTGTTTTGGACCCCAGCGGCTTATAAAGCAGATCCTGATCTAAATGACGCGTCTGAACGAGTGCGAAGGGTTCTTCAGCCGCTCTCATTCACTCTGGATCCTCTCCTGAAGTGTTTGTTGGGAAATCCTGAGTAAATCAGAGTGTTTGCTCACGCTTTGTCTGCAGCACGTTTTTATGGACTTCCACTGTTGACAATCGCCTCACTTCTGTTGGCCTCGCACAAGCAGGATAACGCTGTGCAAATATGCTCGTGTACACTCGCACAATCGCTCTCTCAAACACACAAACGCTCGAGTGTGCCAAAGTCCCGAACGACACGCTGATAGTGCTACTGTGAACACAAATGACCGAAAGTACTGTTACTGTTAGACATGAACCGCAAACACACACATGACTAATGATGAGAGACTAATAAATCAATAAGACCGATTGATCAGCTCACATCTGTACTCATTTCAACAATTTGCAAAATGTCTCATTTGCTATCATCATCATCATCATCATCATCACTGTGGTATTTTCCCACCTAACAAGATTATCTTAAAGTTATGAACAAACATTCATCCAGTAATGTTAACATCTGGGCTTTAATAGTGTTCTCAAATCATTAGCACATTTATAAATCGATCATGGAACATTTTTTTTCTGAAATGTTTCAGTTGGACGTTTTTTTTAAATGTTGCTACTTGTTTCAGAACATTCAGAGAACATTCAAAAGTAACATCCAAAAGTAGCGTCAAAAGTAACGTTCAAAAAGTAACATTCAAAAGTGACATTCCAATAGTAACGTTCAAAAGTAACATTCAAAGAACGTTCCCATAATGTTTGCAAATGGAATGTTCCTTAATGTTCACCCTAACCAAGAAAAAACTTTTTAAAAACATTTAAACGTTTTGAATGCTCTGAGAACATTCAGAAATAATTTTTTCATAACATAACTTAACAGTTGGTCATTTTTTAAACGTTGCTACTTGTTTGACGTTCAGAAACATTCAAAACGTAAAAGTATCAAAAGTAACATTCAAAAGTAATGTTCAAAAGTAACATTCAAAAGTACGTTCATCATTCAAAAGTAACGTTCAAAGTAACGTTTCCATAATGTTTGCTAATGAATGTTTTTTAACTTTTTTTAAAACATTTAACTTTTGAATGCTCTGAGAACATTTGAAATCATTTTTTTCTATAACAGACATCATTTAACAGTTGTCTTTTTTTAAATGTTTGTGTACTGTTCAGGACGTTCAGGAACATTCAAAAGTAACAACTCAAAATTGTAACGTCAAAGTCATGGCAATCCAATTGTTATTCATTTTCATGCAGTATTATTCATATTTTCATATCATTATGGCTTAGATTTTTCAATTATTCATATATGATATATCATGTACTCTACTCCATATATTAATCCTCATCATTTTTCAAGTATTTCTATTGTTATTGTATCCTTTATGGTTCTTCTTCTATGTTGCTTGCTATATTAAATAGTTCTTCAAAGTGTTTCAATGTGGTTATTGCCACGTTTGTGGTTAATATTGGACGCTGCCAAGTACTGCAGAAGCGATGATGTTTCAGAATTATTTGCTCATTTGAACTTGATTACCTTTGTATGAAAATGTGTTTCCGTTCTTCAGACATGAATAATGCAAGATCTGCAATATTCTCTTAAGGGTGTCAAAACACACACCTTCTGTATCTATTTTCATCTATCTTTGACATTTGACCAGTCACTCTGACCTAGCCGTGTGACACCAACTATGAGATAATGAAGTCTGTTTGACCTTTTCTTTAGACCAAAATAAGTTTTGAGTGGGATGTAAGTTTTCCTATGCTTATGGTATGAACGGACTGGGTCTTTGATAGTTTAGCTTTTTCTTTGCCCTTTTTGCTTCTCGCATCTCTTTGCTTCTGCTTCTTCTCTTCTGCCTCTCATTCATTCTGCAAATATCTTAATTTTGTTCCTTCTTTCTCTATATTCTGATCTTCATCTATTAGAACAATACCCGTTTTTTATTATTAACTATTAATTACTTATTTGTTTGTCTCTATAATTTTTAATTAATAAATTGTTATTTCTTATTCAATATTGATCTCTGACATAATCACTGCTGGACTGCCTGGAATCTCATTGCCTTAAGTTTTTGCATGCAAAGTAACATCCAAAAGAATGTTCAAAAGTACCGCTCAAATTTAGTAACATTCAAAAGTAACATCCAAAAGTAACGTTAAAAGTAACATTCAAAGTTAGTAACGTTAAACAATAATGCTCAAAAGTAAGCTCAACGTTAGTAACAAAAGTAATGCTCAAAAGTAACGCTCAAAAGTTAGTAACGTAAAATTAACACTCAAAAGTAGTAACGTTCAAATTAACGTCAAAAGTAGTACATGCAAAGTAGCTCAAGTAACACTTCAAAGTTTAGTACCGTAAAAAATTAACGCTAAAAATTAATACGTTCAAAAGTAGTTTCAAAAGTAATGCTCAAAAAAAGTTTGAGTAACGTTTAAAAGTAACGCTCAACCTAAAAGTAAAGCTTCAAAAGTACACGCTTCAAAGTGTAACGTTAAAAAGTAACGCTCAAAAGTTAGTAACGTTCAAAAATTAACACTCAAAGTTCGTAAAGTTCAAAAGTAAAATCGCTCAAAAAGTAGTAATTCAAATAATGCTCAAAAGTAACACTCAAAAAGTTATAACGTTAAAAAAAATTAATGCTAAAAAATTTTGTAGTTCAAAAGTAACGTTCAAAAGTATGCTCAAAGTAGTCAAAGTTAGTAACGTTCAAAAGTAACGCTCAAATAGTAACGTTCATAATTACGCTCAAAAGTTAGTAAAAGTAACGCTTCAAAAGTACCCAAGTAACGTCAAAAGTAACGCTCAGTTCGTAATGTCAAACGGCTCAAATAAAGTAAACGTCAAAGCAACGGTTCAAAAGTAACGCTCAAAGTAACGTCAAAAAGTCACTCAAAAGTAATGCTCAAAAGTAACGCTCAAAAGTTAACGTTCAAAAATGTTCAAAAGTAACGTTAACGTTCAAAAATGTCAAAAGTAAAAAAATCAGTAACGTTCAAAAGTAGTCAAAAGTAACGTCAAAGTTCAAAAAGTAACGCTCAAAGTTAGTAACGTTCAAAAGTAACACTCAAAAGTAACGCTCAAAGTAGTAGTTCAAAGTAAAAGTCTCAAAAGTAACGCTCAAAAGTTAGTAACGTTCAAAAGTAACGTTCAAAAGTAACACTCAAAAGTAACGCTCAAAAGTTAGTAACGTTCAAAAGTAACGCTCAAAAGTTAGTAACGTTCAAAAGTAACGCTCAAAAGTTAGTAATTAACAAAAATAACGCTCAAAAGTGTTTGAATCCCTTTATGACAGATTCAAATCTAACATTGCCCTTGTCAATATTACATTTATTTTCTGTTTACAAGTATTTTAGGGTGGATTTTAGGGAATTTCTTTCTTTTAAAGCAGTTTTCAAAATGGGGTCTCTCTGCAGAAAATTTTTAGAGAGAAACAAAGGTTGCTTTGGACCAGTATTTACAGTAAAAAAAAAAAAAAATGCATCAATCAGATTGAAAAGTCCTGTTTTAAGGCATTAATAACACAGACTGGAGCATTAAGGGAAGCAGTAGGTGGAGGCGTTCCAGGTGCATGATGGGTACATCGGAGCGTGTCACGGTGGGCGGGTTCGGATCGGCAGGTCATTAGTAGGTCTTTGACCTGGACTGCAGGCCTGATCCTGAACACATTCACATTAATGCAGCAGATCATGAGGCTCACCGGGACCCTCCAGCCTCCAACAATAGACCCCCTACCAGAGCCCATCACTTAATACCAGTGTCCCCGTTTCACACGTCAGTTCAAAGCCCAATCCTCCCCCGCCCGTCTCTCTCGCCAGCTCGTGTTTGTGTATTGGCCAACAAAGCAGACACAACACAACCGCTGTAACCGCGTCCTGCTCGCACCAGCAGTGTGTGTGTGTGTGTGTGTGTGTCAGTGCTAAATGAGTAATTAACATGTGAAGGTAAAACAGAAGGCCTGTTAATGGCGGCTTTAGAGTGACAGTGAAAGTGTGTGAGGATTCCCTCAGAGTGTACTAAACCTACTAACACCTACTGTATAATATTTATGATATGTAAATCTCTAAATGATGAAGATGATCTGATAAACCTGTCGCACACAATCTCCTCCAGTCCTTCTGCCTCTGATTGATAGTTTAGACTCTTTTATCAAGGAAACGTCCATCTTCAGCTGAACTTGTCTTGAATCATTTAAAAAAGTTTATTTATACTTAATCTGACACTTAAAGTTAGTTTAGTGTTTGTAACTAAGGCTACGTACATGAAAAAAATAACATTTTATGTGATTTTTTACCATTCACACTTGCTAAATATGATCGGATTCCAATCTGACATGCACAAAAATCGGATTCGGACTGAGAGTCTGAACGAGGCTTTTCATATGTGTTTCTAAATCAGACAAATACAAGTTGAATCAATCATATTAAATATAATTCAATTTGATTTGGTCATATAAATTTGATTCAGGTTTATTCAGTCATATCAATTTGATTCAGGTGAATCAACAATATTACATCTGATTCAAATTACTGCAGTCAAATCAAAGTTGTTTGTTCCACTCATATTCACGCTGAATTGATCATATTAACTTTGATTTAAGCTGATTCAGTCATATCGATTTGATTCAGGCTGAATCAATCACATTAAATGTGATTCAAATTGAAACCATTATATCAATTTGAGTCAGGTTGAAACGATCATATTAAATTTGACTTAAGTTGATTCAGTCATGTTACATTTGATTCAAAGTGATTCAGTTATGTCAGTTTGATTCTAGCTAAATCAACTGTATAAATTATTTTATTCAAGTTGAATCAATCATATTAAATTTAATTCAAATCGATCTGGTCATATAAATTTGATTCAGGTGAGTCAATAATATTACACAAAGTTGTTTCACTCATATTAATTTGATTCACTTTGAATTGATCATATTAACCTTGATTTAAGCTGATTCAGTTATACTAATTTGATTCAGGATGAATCGATCGTTATATTTGATTCAAGTTGATTCAGTCATATCAATTTGATTCAGGCTGAATCGATCACATTAAATGTGATTCAAATTGAAACAGTTATATCAATTTGAGTCAGGTTGAAACAATCATATTAAATTTGACTTAAGTTGATTCAATCATATCATTTCGATTCAAGTTGAATCCATCATCCAAGTTGATTCAGTCATATCAGTTTGATTCAGGATGATTCAGTCATATTCATTTGAATAAAATTTGCTGTTGTATGTTATGAGGTTAGCTGACAAAACATTTTTCTAGCTTATACAGCAGAGCAGAAGATCCCGAATCAGGAAAAGTCTGAACCCTAAAGCCAAATGGGACATTAGCATTTTAACAGGCTGACGGGTGGCTTGTCTAAGCCTGTCGTCCCACACACACACACACACACACGCACACACACACACACACAGGCCTCAGGGTCGCTGGCTGGCTGGTTGCTAGACAATATGGCTGGTTATGTGTGTGTAAAGACTCTCGTTCACATAAAGCTGAAGAGGCTGAATCGTGTGTGTGAGCCGGACGCACGTCTCTCTGGACTGAACCGCTGAACATGTTTGCTCTCCTGCTTTCTGTTTACGGAGACAGCAGGCCATGAATTACACATCCATCAGGAAGAGAGGAAAGTCTTTCTCTAAACCCTCTTCTAACTTCTGCAACAAAAGAGTAAAGACAACTAGCTGCTTGACTAGTGTTTGTGCGGGTTTAAGGATGGAGCTGTGCCAAGGTGTGTGTGTGTGTGGTATCTTACACAGCGTGGTACACCACACACACACATCTCAGAGCTTTAGCAAACACAACTTCACTAACCGAAATCCCAACTGAGGACGGACAAACAACAATAAATAACATGACTAACCCTAATCTAGCCACAGCAGTGAAACACAGACTGAAGTTGAAGCTCATGTTGAACCTACTGGACAGAAAAATCACAGATGAGATTTATGAAATATCAAGGGATTAGAGCTGCACGATTCATCAGAACACATCAGCAATCACCAGATGGCTTAGTGCGATTATCAAAATGCAAAGGCTGTGATTTAATTAAATAAATATATGCGATGCGTGTTTCAGAGTGAAGCGCGGCACTTGTGTTGTAATTTTTATAGCTGTAATGTAAAATAAAATTCTTGTAATTATATTATTTTTCTTAGATACTTCCTATTTTTATTTTACTTTTATTTAGATTTTATTTGGTAATTTTTATATTTTTATTTAAAAATATTGTTAATAATAATATATTAATGTATATATTATTATTATGCTATTATTATTATTATTTAATAATTATGGAGACCCACACATGACATGCAGGGAAAAAAAGTAAATCGCGCACACGACTTACTATTTTGTTCCCTAGATTTACTAAATCGCGCACACTATTACTATTTCATTCCCTCGATTTGCTAATTTGCGCACAATTTACTATTTCATTCCCTTGATTTGCTAAATCGCACACGATTTACTATTCGTTCCCTTGTTTGCTAATTCGCGCACAATTTACTATTTTCATTCCCTTGATTTGCTAATCGCGCAATTATATTAATTTCGCGCACACGATTTACTATTTCTTTCCCTCGATTTGCTAAATTTGTGCACGATTTACTATTGTTCCCTGATTTGCTAATTCGCGCACAATTACTATTCATTCCATGATTGCTAATTCGATTACTATTTCAATTCCCTTGATTTGCTGCACAGATTACTATTCGTTCCCTCGATTGCTAATTTGTGCATGATTTACTATTCATTCCCTCGATTTGCTAATTCGCGCACATTTATTATTCATTCCTCGATTGCTAAATCGCGCAACGATTTACTATTCGTTCCCTCGATTTGCTAATTTGTGCTTACTATTCATCCCTTGATTGCTAATTCGCGCACAATTTACTATTTCATTCCCTGATTTGCTAATTCGCGCACAAGTTACTATTTCATTCCCTTGATTTGCTAATGCTTTACTATTTTCGATTTGTTAAATCATTTACTATTTCATTCCCTTGATTTGCTAAATGCGCCAAAACATTGCACACGATTTACTATTTCATTCCCTTGATTGCTAAATCGCGCACACGATTGACTATTTTGTTCCCTCGATTTGCTAATTTTGCACGATTACTATTCCCTTGATTTGCTAAATCGCACACGATTTACTATTTCGTTCCCTCGATTTGCTAAATCACACATGATTTACTATTTCATTCCCTTGATTTGCTAAATCGCGCACACGATTTACTATTTTGTTCCCTCGATTGCTAAATTGCGTGCACAACTTACTATTTTTTCCCTGATTGCTAAATCACGCACTTTATTTACTATTTCGTTCCCTCAATTTGCTAATTTGTGCACGATTTACTATTTCATTCCCTTGATTTGCAAAATCGCACACGGTTTACTATTTCGTTCCCTAGATTTGCTAAATCACGCACATTTTACTATTTTGTTCCGTTGATTTGCTAAATCACTCACGATTTACTATTTCGATCCCTAGATTTGCTAAATCGCGCACACTATAATATTCATTCCCTCGATTTGCTAAATCGCGCACGGTTTTACTATTTCGATCCCTAGATTTGCTAAATTGCGTGCATGATTTACTATTTCATTCCATTGATTTGCTAAATCACTCACAATTTACTATTTCGATCCCTAGATTTGCTAAATTGCGTGCATGATTTACTATTTCATTCCATTGATTTGCTAAATCACTCACAATTTACTATTTCGATCCCTAGATTGCTAAATTGCGTGCATGAACTATTTGATTGCGCAGATGCAACGTGAATTTACTATTTCATTCCATTGATTTGCTAAATCACTCACAATTTACTATTTCGATCCCTAGATTTGCTAAATCGCGCACACTATTTACTATTTCATTCCCTTGATTTGCTAATTCGCGCACAATTTACTATTTCATTCCCTTGATTTGCTAATGCGCGCACAATTTACTATTTCATTCCCTTGATTTGCTAAATCACACACGATTTACTATTTCATTCCCTTGATTTGCTAAATCGCGCACACGATTTACTATTTTGTTCCCTCGATTTGCTAATTTGTGCACGATTTACTATTTCATTCCCTTGATTTGCTAAATCGCACACGATTTACTATTTCGTTCCCTAGATTTGCTAAATCACACATGATTTACTATTTCATTCCCTTGATTTGCTAAATCGCGCACACGATTTACTATTTTGTTCCCTCGATTTGCTAAATTGCGTGCACACTTACTATTTGTTCCCTTGATTTGCTAAATCACGCACTTTATTTACTATTTCGTTCCCTCTATTTGCTAATTTGTGCACGATTTACTATTTCATTCCCTTGATTTGCAAAATCGCACACGGTTTACTATTTCGTTCCCTAGATTTGCTAAATCACGCACATTTTACTATTTTGTTCCGTTGATTTGCTAAATCACTCACGATTTACTATTTCGATCCCTAGATTTGCTAAATCGCGCACACTATTTACTATTTCTCCCTCGATTTGCTAAATCGCGCACGTTTACTATTTCGATCCCTAGATTTGCTAAATTGCGTGCATGATTCTATTCATTCCATGATTTGCAATCAACAATTTACTATTGCGATCCCTAGATTTGCTAAAGCGCACACTATTACTATTTCGTTCCCTAGATTGCTAAATCGCGCACACTATTTACTATTTCGATCCCTAGATTTGCTAAATCGTATACACTATTTACTATTTCATTCCCTCGATTTGCTAAATCACTCACGTTTTACTATTTCGATCCCTAAATCGACACTTTGCTACCCTCGATTTGCTAAATCGCGCACGTTTTTACTATTTCGATTCCTAGATTTGCTAAATCGCGCACACTATTTACTATTTCGCCTATTTACGTGCATATTTACTATTCATTCCCTCGATTTGCTAAAATCACTCACGATTTACTATTTCGATCCCTAGATTGTCGCGCGCACGATTTACTATTTATTTAACAATTAGTAAATTGTGTGCCGATTTAGCCTACTATATTTTTCCTGCATGTCATGTGCGGGCCTCTGTATATATAATAATATATAGATTCATATATTATTATTTTACAGCCATATGATATATAATCACAGAACTGTGTGCCCTTCAAACAAGCACAACAAACCTGGAATATTTAAAATGCATTTTTTGTCACAATCACAAAAAAAATCCCCAATAAACACCAAGGGACACAACAGTAAGACATTGCACAGATTGTTTAATATGGCACTATGAACATCCATTATTTATTATAAGCAACAAGAATAAACAGAGAGCAAATGATACTGAAATCTCTTGCTCCTCAGATAAAACACAGTAATCTCAAAAGTGTCTCCTCCAGAGATCTTAGTGTCTCAAACTGTGCTGAGATCAGCCGAGATACTCAAGCTTGCAAACTTTTCTCATCAAATGATCTGAACTGCTTTAGACTCTTACTGGATGACGACTAATGACTCATTTGAGCTGTTGATAATGATGTGAAATATAACTGAGAACTCAATATAGTCTCCTGAGCCATAAAAGAGAAGTGAACTGTTCCTCTGGGAAAGAGTTCAGGCAGTTAAGATAGAGTTTGTACTTCATAAAGCAGAATATGGATGTAACAGAGATCAGTCATATCAGACTATTTCCATTTTTAGACCTTTCTATGTATTTATAAGGTGCTTTACTGCTGGTTTTATTAATGTTTGACTCGCCTGCGACTTGTTTGTTCGTGAAAACCATGCAACTCCAATTAAATGCCAAAACCTCACGAGCCTCAGAATAACTGCGGGTCACGTTCTGATTCTGATGAATCATCACCACATTAAACTACAGAACAATTAGTGTCGAAACACTCTCAAAATGTAAACAAACAGATTTTAAATCCATATGAAAGCAATATGACACCTGAGGGTCTTTCCTCTCTCACACACTAACACACTTTCTCACAAACTCTCCTCACAAGCGTAAATCTGAGCTGACAGGACAGATGATGGTAATGACTGCAGGTGTCTCAACACACACACACACACACACACACACACACATGTTTGTTTTTGTGAATTGTGGGGACTTTCCATAGACTTCAATGCATTTTACACTGAACAAACTGTACATTCTCCCCTACCCTGCCCCTACCCCTAACCTAACCCTCACAGGAAACAAACTTTACTTTTTCACAAAAACTCATTATGATTTATAAACCCATTTACATTGTGGGACCGCTGGCTGGTCCACGATGTAGGTGAACTCAGGTTTTATTACATGGGGACATTGGTCCCCACAATGTAATAACAAAAGCACACACACACACACACACACACACACACACACACAATCAGGGAAAGGCATCATCATCATCTGGGAAAGAGTTCTCCAATGATTGTTTAACGATCTACAGGTGTGTCGTTCATGTGAAACATGATTATATTCCATCTATCTGAATCAGCATTTCTTGTATACAAATTTTACTGCCAGATTTATGTATCTAATTAGATAAAAGAATACAGGAATATTTGTAAAATAAATAAATTAATTAAAAACTAAATATGAAAACTTTGCATTTTCATATTTAAAATTAGTGAAGGCAAAATAACAATTACACTTTAACTTATTAAAAACAATATTAACAATTTATACTTATTAAAACATAACTTCTAACCACAAAAATCTACGAAATCAGTTTATTTTTTACCAAATTATGGTTTTCTATTTTCATTGTAATGGGTTAATTACATTTTAATCATCAAAAAGCATTTCTAATCATTGAATTCATAAAACTTGAATCAAATGTGAAAATAAAACAGCATATATATATAATATATATATATATATATATATTAAATGCATTATAATTTTTAAAATGATAAATACTAGTATTATAATACTAGACTGGACTATTTCTTCAAGTTAACTGATAAACAGAACTGATAATCAAGATTTATTTTACCTTAGTTTCTGTCCATGTTTTCTGTGCCACAGAGACACAGTCTTTTTCTTCAGGAAAACAGAGGAAAAACACTGCTGACTCATCCTGAACTACACAGATCCTTGTCCAATCAGACGCTCTCTAGAATGAGAATGCCCCTCCCACTATATTATAAATATCATCCTGACACCGAATCATAATTCACTGCTCGCCAAGCTGTTCCACAGAGTTTACTACATTCACACTACATAAATTAATATTGTTGTTAAATTTGATGTTTAAGCATTTCATTGACAAAACTTTTGGAACAAGTTGCATTTGAGCAAAATAATGAAAATGATCTTTTCATGAGAAGATCCTGCGTTCTGTTTACAGCACCTGAGAGCTAAGAGAGAGATAAACACACTGTCTGTGTACCTGAGGAGGACAGAAGCTCACCATCTTATTTGAGCAGGTGTGAACACACACACACACACACACACACACACACACAATATAAAAGTCATATTAAAAGCTATAAATAAATTACAGTATCGCAGTGATGCAGAAATAACAGTGATGTGATCTGATGGGGTTAGACAGCAGACACTTTCTGGATCAATGTCCGAGTGCCAGCGGACGCTTCGTGTGACATCATCAGGCTCAAAGTCTCACCTGATTCACTGCTCTGAGACCTCACCGTCACACACACTCTCCGCCGGCAGGTGGACGAAGGACTTGTGTGTGTTTATATGCAAGTGAAAAAACATCAGGTCAGTAGCTGAAACAACAACAGCTGCTTACCAACCCGTCCACTGACCGGACACTAAACCAGCTGTCCGTCACCACACTTGGTCAGCAGTCAAATGTGAGAGGTCAGCTCTGGATAAAAGTTTATCAAATGCTGTTTAGAAGAACTACAGCGACACAGAGTCCTGAAAGTCTCAGGTCTGTGTGTGTGTGTGTGTGTGTGTGTGTGGAGTATGTGAGTAATTAATGAGTGCAATTATTGTTACTCTGAGGAGGAACAGTGTGTCTCAATGAGAAACAGATGCAGGGAAAGGTCAGTCGCTCACACACACACACACACACACACACACAACACACACACACACACACACACACACACACACACGCGCGCACGCGACGCCTGTAAATAATAACTTACGAGCTCACAAGCACGACTATTACTATAAAAGCCTCACGCTGCATTAGTGTCCCGCGGCTGACAGGAGTGTGACGGAACGAGAGGCGTCGAGGAAAATGACAGGACGAATGTTCATTTCTGACAAAATTATTTTAACAGAGCAGAAACAACCTTTATAACACACTACTCGCAACAAAGTAACTAGCACTACTCGGAAATACCAATAGTTTTATGTTTGTGACATGGTAAAGTCACTGAACAAGACATAACATAACTAAAACAAAACATAACATAATATAATTAATTATGCAATATAATATAGATATAAATTATAAATACTAATATTATATCAGTATATATATAATATAACATAATATAATATAATATTAATATTAATGATAATACTAGATATAATCACTAAATATAATATATAATATAAGAATGGTAATAGACAATTTACCAAAAGTGTGATGATATCTACTGTTAAAATAAGGTAATATTTGAAACGCATTGTTTATTATGATACATCATGTATATTTAATAATACAATAATAATACAATTAGTAGTATTGTAGTTATTAGTATTATTATCAATTAAGAAAACAATAATTAATAGAAAAAGATGAGATATATTCAAATGTAATATATTAATAATAATATGTTTATTATAACATAATTAATTAAAAATTAAACATGTAAATTGAAACCATTACAATTTTAATACTTAAGTAATACAAGTAATATATTCATAATAATTATTTTTCAATCACTGTATTATTGTGTTTTAATATTATCAATTATACTATATTTACCATAATATTTAATAAATAATAAGATATAGTCAATAACATAGCTTGATCCATTTATATATATATATAAATAATATTCATCCACATGTATACAGTATAAATAATTTATAGTGTACATTTATTATATTAATCAATAATAATTATAATAATCATTATTAAGTATTAAATGTTCTTAATTTTACCATTATTTACTAAATAATAACAATATACTTACTTATATTAAAATATTATAAAAATATTCTTATAAAACCATTTATTCATATTAGATAATTTAATAGTACATTTATATTATTATTGAAATAATAATGTAATTCAAATATAAACATTATTTATCCGAATCTATTAATAATAGATATATTGTTATATTATTAGAATTATGTAGAACATATTTATTAAAATACAATTTTTAAAATATAACTTATATAATAAATGATATTAAATAATAAATGTAATAAATTGTACAAACATTATTTATTAGTTATAATAATTGGATATATATATTATAGTAATATATATAATACATATATATAATTTTAATTATTATTAAAGTAAATGTCCAGTATGTAAGTTCCTCACCGGAGGTCAAGAACGCCTCACAGTCGTGATAATAAACTGTAGGGTTTCAGGTTCTTCATGTGTCTATTCATCACATCTCCTGCACTGCTGTACACACTCAAATCCAGCTGGAATTGCGGAGGATATGTGCGGGGCCCTGATTTTTCCTTCTTTTTTTTTTTTTTTTTTGGTTTTGTAAAACAAACAGAACAAACTGCACTAAAAACAACATTCTGCGCAGAGCGACTCTTATCACAATCTGCACTTGAACGGGAAAACAAGCAGAAACGAGCTCTCGACAGAACGCTAAACGTCTCTCCTTCTGCCCCTCTGACGCCGCTTATCTTCCTCTGCGGAAAGATTTATATTACAGATTTAGATGCTGTTAATGTGAAGGTCGCGTGAATATTCCTGAAGCAATAACACATGGTTAGTTGTGCATTCGTAATACAAACATGTTGGCAGATATGTGGGTAGCTGACTATTTTTTTAATTAACAACATTTTTAAGTTAAAATGTATATGAATCTAATTCATAAGTTCATTTTTAAATAGTCATATGGTGTGAGATATTATTTTAATTTACAATATTCCATTCATACATGCATTAAAGTACAAATATATCCATGCATTCTCTCAGTTAATATGAGCTCATAAAAATGGCCTTTATAATAATTACACAAGAATTAAAAATGCTGTTTAAAAGAGTTTTAGATGGAATATAGCATTCCCAAAACCATTTCATGTCAACACACACATCGCCCATACTGCAATTTTGTTCTAAACAGCATGACAACTCAAAAACGCAGCTCGTCTATTTCAGTGAAGAATAGCACTGTATATGCAAAACACTCTGGCTGTGATGTAACCTCAAGAGCAGGATCACACACACACAGAAGCTGCACACACACCTACACACAGCACACACAGACATCACACACACAAGGTCCAGTGTACATCTCACTTTCCTGCACTACATTCCTCGGCACTTGATTCCTTTTAGGTTCCTCTTTTCAAGCAACATAAACACTTTTAACGCAGCTGCGGCATACCAAATAATTTCTCTCACAATCAACTAAGTGTGTCCCCTGAACCGCTGCTCACCACACGACTGAAAACCATAACTTGTCTTGAACGAGAGAGAATATCTTTGTCTCCTTTGTCAGAAGACAATATCTAAACAGTCGCTTTCCCACTGGGCATTTAAAATCATTGAAGATCTGGCCAGATCCGCGTAAGCAAGAAGAAATGACAAATACAACTCTTAAATAAACAACATCCATTGTACAGCAGAGAACAAAACATGCACAATATCTATCCAAGACCGTTGTTCAGATTTGTTTTTCCCCGGGTAAAGAGCATCGTTGGTTTTTTTAGGATGTTATTTGTTGTTTTTCCGTCTTGTGGACTTAAAAAGAATCAAGTATTTTGTTTAATTACCGCTTCTTTATTTTATTTTAAGTCCTTATTTGGAGTTTTTTTTGCAGTTTTGTTGCTGCTTTTCATTAGAGAAGTAGCAAGCGTGAACATTCTCTTTAAACATCGTCCTTCTGTGCTCCACAAGTCATACGAGCTGTTTCACATAAACCGAGAGAGTCGAGACAATTATGCATTTTTCATTTTTGGTCCCACAGCAATTCTAAATGAGTAGATATTTTGAATAGGAAAGAAAAAAAGAATAAAAAGGAGAAGGAATGGAAGTGCAGGAAAGGAAGGATAGCTATGACTTGACGAAAGGAAAACGAAATGAAAGAAAGAAAGACGAAAGTAAAGAAAGAGCAAAGAAAAAGTAACGGAGGGATGGATTATGCGATGGATAGATAAAATAGAAAAAAATGACAATAAATAGATAATATGATGGATAGATGGATGGATAGATGGATGGATGGGGGATGATATAGATACATGCAAGAAAGAACATGAAAAAGAGATAAAAGAAAGGACATGATGAAGATAGAAAGAAAAAAGAATAAGAAAAAAAAGTATTGAGGAAGATGGATGGGATGGATGGATGATGGGATGGACTGGATGGAGTGATAAATAGAGAAAATGAATAGTAGTAAGATGGATGGGATGCATGATGGATGGTAAAATAGAAAAATCAAAAAGAAAGAACGTAAAGGAGGAAAAGAAAGAATAAGATAGATGGATGGGAAATGAATGGCATAGGTAATATAGAAAAATGAAAAGAAAAGAAAGAAAGAAAAGTAAGAAAGAAAAGAAGAAAGAAAGAAAAGCAGAAGAAAGAAAAACAAGTAGAAAAAGAAGAGATAGTATCGACTGTGTGGGATGATGGACGGATGTATAAATAAAAAGCGATAGAATAGATATATATATAAGAAAATGAACAAAGAGAAGATATAGATGAAGATAGATAGTAAAACCTGTAAGAAAGAGAAGAAGAAAGAAAGAAAAGAAAAGAAGGAAAGTAAAGAAGACAACAAGGTAGAAGAAAAGAAATTATAGATTGGATGGTGGATGGATGGGACTGGATGGATGTAGCGGATGATATAATAGAAAATCGATAGATAGTATCTAGATGAGATAGGAGTGAAATAATAGATTATATGATATAAAACATGACAAGAAAGAATATAGATAATAGATATGATAGGAATTAGGATACATAGATAGACCGACAGACGAAAGAAAGAAGAAACGAAAGAAGAAGATAAGAAAGAAAGTAAAAGAAAGAAATGAAAAATAAGAAAATCCAGTAGAAAAAGAACACGATTTGGATGGATGGATGGGATGGAAATGGTATTGAATGGGGACCGGATTTTAAGATTAGAAAAACGATAGATAGATGAGTAGATATAGATACGAAATAATGAAAAAGACAAGATCTAGATAAGATAGATAGATATAGATAGAATAGAAAATGCAAGATAAGACACGAAGAAAGCAAAGTTAAAGAAAGCAAAGTAAGAAAACTACGTGAGATAAAGAAAGATGGATGGAGGATGGAATGATAATAGTAAAAAAACTTATAGCTAGATAGATAAGACAGACTATACAGAAAGATCAGAATAGTAAAGAAAAGAAAGAAAGAAAGAAAGAAAGAAAACAAGGTAGAAAAAGAAAGATGGATGGATGGATGATTTGACGTTATGATAATAGAATACTAAGTAGATAAAATAGATAACGTAAAAAATGTAAAAAACAAGATATAAATTAGATAGAATAGATAGATAGGTACAGTCAGACAGAAGAAAAGAGAAAGGAAAGAAAGAAAGAAGAAATGAATAAAAAGCAAAGAAAACGTTCCGGCAGGGGCAAGTGTGGCAACGCAGGGAGAACGCAGCACTTCGCCTCGTCCCCAAGAAAGAGTTCAGGCAGCAGTGTGCAACAGCAGGAAAGCAGCACTCCCTCTCCTCTCCTCTGATTGGTCGAGAGCGTCCTCAGCCCACCCAAGAAGCCGCAGCAGCCCATGGGCATAAATCTGAGCCTGACTCAAACAATCTGCAGCTCTCTCTCTCTCTCTCTCTCTGTGTGCATTATTCTCTCCGTTCTCTCAGTGCTAATAAAACAACTCCTCTCAGCTCTGGCCAACATATTATTTTTGTAAAGACTTAATTGGGTTTGCCTTGAGTGAAGGGAACATGTGTGCCATACGTGTGTGTCAGTACGTAACAGCGGAAGCGTGCAGTAATGCGTACGAGATGACGGCAAACTTATGCAATGAGCAAACACATGAAAGCGTGCTCAGGTAAACCTGCGTGAATGCGTGTTTGTGCATGAGTGTGTTTGTGCATAATCGTGGCTGACTGCCAGGGTCTGGATTATTATCTGCGCCAGAGCGGGCCAATCGCAGCGGGTTTCCGTTCAAAAGCATGATTGGCGCTCATTAAAATGAGCCAAATGCCATTAAAAGTGATTAATGTGACTTTCTTTTGATGATTTTTCTGGGTTGCATCTAATTTGTCAAACGCCAAAAATCTGAAGCGCAAGAAACACATCAAAGACATGTAATTACAATGATGTGAGTTCAAAACTCCAGTGTCTCCATGACAACAGAGTGAATAATAAACACGGCCCCTCAGTGCGGTGGACACCAGTGAGTCATCACACACACACACACACACACACACACTCACGCAGGATGACACGCAGAAAACACGTACAGATAGACAGAACTCAAGGAAATCTGAAGTATCTGAAGTAGACACATAAAAAGGAGAGCAAAATGGAGACAAACGAGCCCATAGTTCTCCCACTGGTCTGTGGTGATGATGTAATAGGTGGGTGTGTCTCTGAGGCTCCGCCTACTTTGAAGTGTAAATCTTCTCTGGTTCATTTCTTCTGTTCAGTCCATCGAGGTCAGAAGCAAGTGAAAACATGAACACACCGGAGCGGCGCTGACACTGTTTTCATGCTTAATAAAGCTGCTGCTTTTTTTTGTTGTATAATTGTATTAATGAAATTCAAGAATTTTAATGATACTGAATTTAAAAAATACAAGCCAATAAAAAAAATATATATGGGGGGTTAATTCAGGACATGTCGTGTAATAATTAGGTCTAAATGTAAAATAACACTAGAGTTCACTGTATGAAGTAAATATAGATTAATCTTCATTAAAGCTTTATTGTTTGATTAACATTAATGACTTAGAAGCAGGTATTTATAGGTTGCTGTCACTTTAAGACCGAGTGCACAGATCCAGTAATGATACACATCCGATTTCTTTCTCCACTCTTTACGTTCACTCAAGTATGGAGCCCTGCACATGACATGCAAGAAAAAAAAGTAAATTGTGCACACGATTGACTAATTGTTCCCTCATTTTACTAAATCGTGCACAAGATTTACTATTCATTCCCTCGATTACTATATCGTGCGCATTTACAATACATTCCCTGATTCTAAATTGTACACATGATTTACTAAACATTCCCGTTACTAAATTGTACACATGATTTAAATTCGTTTCCTTGATTACTAAATTGTAATTTACTCATTTGTTTCCTCGATTTACTAAATTGTACACATGATTTACATACTTTGTATGCACGATTACTCAGTTGTTTCCTCGATTTACTAAATGTACACATGATTACTATTTGTTTCCTCGATTTACTAAATTGGACACTAATGATTTACTCGATTTACTAATTTTCCTGATTTACTAAATTGTACCACATGATTACTCATTTGTTCCTATTACTAAATGTACACTGATTTAATTTGTTTCTGATTTACTAAATGTACACATGATTTACTAATTTGTTTCCTCGATTTATAAATTGTACAATGATTTACTCATTGTTTCCCTCGATTACTAAATTGTACACATTTACTCATTGTTTCCTCGATTTACTAAATGTACACATGATTTACTAATTCGTGATTACTAAATTGTGATTTACTATTTTCCTCGATTTACACGCAGATTTACTAATCGTTTCCTCGATTTACTAAATTGTACACAGGATTTACTATTCGTTTCCTCGATTCACTAAAGTTGTACACCGGATTTACTCATTTGTTTCCTCGATTTACTATAACATTTATCATTGTTTCCTCGATTTACTATGTACACTGATTTACTAATTCGTCTCGATTACTAATTGTACACATGATTTACACTCATTTGTTTCCTCGATTTACTATATCGTTGCGCACAATTTACCATTTGTTCCTCGATTACTAAATGTACCGATTACTAATACATTTCCCTCGATTTACTAAATTGTACACATGATTTACTCATTTGTTTCCTCGATTTACTATATCGTGCGCACAATTTACTCATTTGTTCCCTCGATTTACTAAATGTACACATGATTTACTAATTCGTTTCCTCGATTTACAATTGTACTTGACTAATTCGTTTCCTCGATTTACTAAATTGTACGATGTTTACATTTCCTCGATTTACTAAATGTACACATGATTTACTAATTCGTTTCCTCGATTTACTAATTGTACACGATGACACATTTGTTCCGATTTACTAATGTTGCACGATTTATTTGTTCCCGATAAATTGTACATGATTTACTAATTGTTTCCTCGATTTACTAAATTGTACCATGATTTACTCATTGTTCCCGATTTACCGCACAATTTACTCATTTGTTCCCTCGATTTACTAAACTGTACACATGATTTACTAATACATTCCCTCGATTTACTAAACTGTACACATGATTTACTAATTCGTTTCCCGATTTACTATTGTACACATGATTTACTAATTCGTTTCCTCGATTTACTAAATTGTACACATGATTTACTAATTTGTTCCTCGATTTACTAATTGCGACAATTTACATTTGTTCCCTCGATTTACTACGTACGCATTGATTTACTAGTCGCACGATACTAAATTGTTCCCCGATTTACTAAATTGATTTACGTTCGATTTACTAAATTGATTATACCTCGATTACTAAATGTACGCTGATTTACTAAATTACGCATGATTACGATTACTAAATGGATTACTAATGCCTCGATTAGTCGCAATTTTACTAATTTGTTCCCTCGATACTACATTTTACTAATTTGTTCCCTCGATTTACTAAAACGCATGATTTACTAATTCATTCCCTCGATTTACTATATCGTGCGCACGATTTACTAATTTGTTCCCTCGATTTACTATATCGTGCGCACGATTTACTAATTTGTTCCCTCGATTTACTAAATTGTACACATGACTTACTAATTCGTTTCCTCATTTTACTAAATCATGCCCACATTACTAAGTTTCGCCAAATCATGCACACAATTTACTAATTCGTTCAGTCGATTTACTAAATTGTGCGCACGATTTATTAATTCGTTCCCTCATTTTACTAAATCATACGCAAGATCTAGTAATTCGTTTGCTTGATTTACTAAATCGTGTGTCATTTGCGGGGCTCCGTACTTAAGATATAAACAACTGTGTTTACGAGAATACTTGCAGAGACTGGTATTTTGACGTAATTTTGTGTATATATGTCCGTTCAAGCGCATGGAGATGCGAAAGAGGAATCAATTCGCTGTTTGTGCACTGAAACGCATCTCTTCAGATAACAGCGTGTGAGTACCAAATTAATGGTAAAACTTAGCAATTAGTTCTACGATCCGTTTAACCCCTATCTTAGAGCGGAATATTGAGCGGAGCCTCACACTAATTCATTCCTTCAATTTGCATAATCGCAGTGATATACGGGGCAGCATATATTTTCAGCTCATATTCTCTGCAGTTTTTCTCTTTCAGCCAAAAGCCGAAAATGCCATTTCGGTCAATAATTTTCGCTGAAATTTCGAGTTAACAGCATATCGTTGCGAAGGTATTTCCAACTTCTTTTTATCCCTGGGCAAAAAGAACTTTGCCATGAGTATATCAGGGCTTTGAGATCTCTTGACAAAACCAAGCTGAGATATGAAAGAGTTCTCATTTATTTTGATCATTCTTTCCTATGTAAAATACCAAACACCATGAAAAAAAAAACTACATTTGGAGTTGAACTGGAATATTGAAACTCGCTGAGCTGGTTTAAAGTGATTCATTTATTCGGAGGTTAAACGTCAAGACGCCATGAAGTGAGCAGGGATTGAAGTGAAAGGTAGAATGAGTTGATAAACAGGTCTGGCCATCTAAATCTCAAACAATTCCTCTCATACACTGACAGAACATCTCCTCGCCGTGAGATCTGCACAGACTAATAATGTGAACATGTCATCATCATGATTACAATACATTGATAGTCTTCATCAGGGACAAGGCAGCTTGTAAAGCTCAATTGTCCGACAGTTTCGTAACATAATCCAGCCTCTAACTTGAAAGCTACACTGCAATCAGCGCGGTTCCTTTCTGAGCTCTCGTCTTTCACTGATGCAAAAAAACAGCAAGAGAGTTATTAACCGTTTTATTCAGATGTCACATCAGAGAGACAGAGGTGTGGTGAGAGAAGACAATCGGGGTTTATTGGTCTGTGCCAGCAATGCTTCGTTATTTAAACATTCATACATTTGCTTATGTTCTGTTCAAACATGACATTGCGACATTTTTCCACCCGAAACCGATGGCGGACGATCCCACATTTAATGTCAAACAGTGAAAAATAACACACTTGCAAGGAAATGTTCATGCAAAAATAAATGTAATTGAACAAGATGATTCTGTAACTTGTCTCTATGACTTTCTTCTGTGGAAGACAAAAGGAGATGTTTAGCAGAATGTTCACGCTGCTCTTTTTTGGATCTTGACAGTCACTGTTTGCTTGCACTGGAGCATGAACTTTGTGATAAACATCTGCTTTCGTGTTCTAGTGCAGAAAGAAAGTTATAAGGGTTTGAAATGAGTTAATAATGAGAGAATCGTCATGTTGCACAAGGTTCTTCTGGTTCTTTATTGGCATCTACGGATATCCGTGGAACATTTCAATTGGACAAAAGGTTCAGCGGAAAAAGGTTCTTTGGATTTAAAATTCTTTTGGGAGCCAAAAATTGTTATTCTATGGCATCAGTGTGAAAAACCCCTTTTAAAAACCTTAATTAACTCTTTATTAACACCCTTTTTAACTCTTTCCCCACCAGCGTTTTTTTTTTAAAGCTGCCAGCCACCGCCAGCGTTTTGATAATTTTCACAAATGTCCCCCAGAATATTTTGTTGTATGAATATCTGAAATGCAATGTATCAAAAGAAAGCTTTAAACAAACAACAAAAATTGTTTTATTCTAGCTTCATGCATTTTTTTTTATCAACACCTGAATATGGGTAAGTTTCATAAAAAGCTGAGAAAATCATGTTTTTGTCAAAGACTACAACTGGATCAGATTCAGAATGATAATCAAAACACAGATGCAGTAAATTGAATCCACCCAAAGCTCATCCTGGGTCAACATTTCTTTGGTAACATTAGGCAGTTTTGATTTATATGCTTTTAATGTTAATAATCACATTATTTTACATATGCATGTGATTACATATGCTATTGCTTGTTTTTGCTTCTTCTTCGCTTGTGTTTTGATCAGGAGATTCAGTAATCTTTCAGAATATGAGTAATAGCACCCTCTACCGTATAACAGTGAAATCACGGAAAGCCATAAAATCCCGTCTTTGGTGGGGAAAGAGTTAAAAGGTTGGGGTGAATTATTCCTTTAATAGAAAGAAAGAAAGAAAGGTGAATAATGCGAATCCAGCAGACACATGCACTGTAAGAGTTGAGAAGACGCGCAGCATCAGTCCTGAGCTTTATTCTGTCTCTCTTGTCCTTCATGAATGAAAGAGGGACAGAAAATAGGAAGGAGGAAAAGCCTGAGGGGCATAAAAGAGGGACGGGGGTATTTAGCCGGTTTTACCCTCTCTAAACTCCTTCCTTCCCTGCCTGGGTATCTGAGCTCCGGCTCTGTGCCGCTCAGGCCGCTGACTGGATGGACAGCTGCTATTAAAAGTTGATTGTTTCAGGTTCACAGAGTGTGAAAGGGTGTTATTGGGGTCTACGATCCCCGTGAGGGTGGTCTCCACGCCGCAGAGAGGGCGAGAGGGGGAGGCAAAGGAAAGTGTCACGTGACACGAGTCTCGCTGCGCAGCCCCAAAAAGGAATCTGGCGGAAAAACACACCACTTGTTGCCGCCTGCCTGCCTGGATTCTGCCTTGGCCGGCTTTAGTGAACGCCGTCTCTCACACACTTGGTTTCACACAGTAAAACACAGCAAGGAACATCCCACCCACAAATACACACACACCTATTTAGACTAAACAGACAAAAAAGAAAAAAAAACTGTAGTTGCTCCGAAAGACCCTCAGTCTACTCTACTCTCTTTAAAAATAAAGGTTCTTCACTCAATTTAACATCCATGGAATCTTTCCATTCCACAAAAGGTTCTTTAAAGTGGAAAAAGGTTCTTTAGATTATTAAAATCAAATGTTCTACACATTAAAGAAGAGGTTGTTTTGATCACTGAACGGTTCTTTAGGGAACCAAAAATGTTCTTCAATGTCATCGCTGAGAAAAACCCCTTTCTAAGTGTAATCCAGATAAAAATTCAAAAACGCTTTCTGTCCACACTAAGTTCACACAGAACGCATTTTTATATTTAAATGCGCTACTTTTCCATTGTTTTTCTATGTAAACACGCACTAGATGGACGTGTATTAACGCAGCGCCGCTCAGTGGACCAATCAGAACTCGGAGGTGTGGCGACTGTTTTATTTATTTGTTATTGCCGTTTTTGCATCACGTCTCAAAAGCGTGTCAAGACCCTTGGGTTCTGAGCTACACTTTTTAAAAACCGTTCCTGAGCGCTGCATCTCACGTTCTGTGTGAACGAGCCTTAAAGGGTTAGTTCACCCAAAAATGAAAATATTGTAATTTATTACTCACCCTCATGTCGTTCCACACCCGTAAGACCTTCGTTCATCTTCAGAACACAAATTAAGATATTTTTGATGAAATCTGATGGCTCAGTGAGGCCTGAGCAATGACATTTCCTCTCTCAAGATCCATTAATGTACTAAAAACATATTTAAATCAGGTCATGTGAGTACAGTGGTTCAATATTAATATTATAAAGTGACGAGAATATTTTTGGAGCAAAAAAACAAAATATGACTTATATAGTGATGGCCGATTTCAAAAACTGCTTCAGGAAGATTCGGAGCATTATGATCTTTTGTGTCGAATCATGATTCGGATCAGTGTCAAACTGCTGAAATCACGTGACTTTGGCGCTCCGAACCGCTGATTCATAACGATCTGAAGCTTCCTGAAGCAGTGTTTTGAAATCGGCCATCACTAAATAAGTCGTTATTTAGTTTTTTTGGCGCACCAAAAATATTCTCATCGCTTTATAATATTAATATTGAACCACTGTACTCACATGAACTGATTTAAATATGTTTTTAGTACATTAATGGATCTTGAGAGAGGAAATGTCATTGCTCAGGCCTCACTGAGCCATTGGATTTCATCAAAAATATCTTAATTTGTGTTCCGAAGTCTTACGGGTGTGGAACGGCATGAGGGTGAGTAATAAATGACATTATTTTCATTTTTGGGTGAACTAACCATTTAAGGGACGATTAGCACAGAATCGTTTATAAATTGTTTATAAGCGCTATTCACTTTTACAGATAAAAGCTACTTTATATCTTCATAATTCCTGCAAAGATGGGCAGAATATTTACGTGCAATTGCTACGTCAAAATATGAGGCCAACTGCATTTAGATCATACATGGAATAACGATTAAGTGCGACCTGGACTTTCCAGTAAGTTCATTTTCCGATGTTTCAGTGTGGACGAGAAACGTTTGGAAAACACTAGGGTGTTTCAAATGTACCCGAACATTCTTAAACAGAAGTGTGAATCAGTCATAGCAGCATTAGTACTGGACCTTCATTTGACAAGTTCAGCTCTGGTTCTCCACCCACATCTCAGCAAAAGGTGACATAAATGCATCGCCTCTTTAGCACTTTCCTGTGTAACATCTCAAGCTGTCCGAGAGGCCGACTCCGAGGGAGGTTTCTGGTCAGATCTGTGCTGAGTGTGAGTATGCTAACGGAAGCCTTTTGGCACTAACGCAAGTCCATCAAACACTAATGAGCTCGGGGGGAAGAGGAAGACACCCTACAGAGTCTTTCTCACCTCAAGAACAGACACCACATCAACCTGGAGAAGGATTCGCAAACGCTGACCTCTTCAACTGTGCTGAAACAAACCGAGCGAGCTCATAAAGGCATGACAGATAGTTGACAAATTAACAGTAAAAGTAATCTAAAACCGATTACCACGTCACAAAAAACAGTTATATTTTTGATTGCCCAAAGCTTCAAGAGGTCAGACTCTCGTCAGAAAAATACTTAAGCTTTTCCTAGTCATATAATGGATGGACAGAGCAGTAACTTGATTTAAATGCATGATCATTAGTTGCATCTGTTATGCTTTATGACGCATTTTTATGCTATTATTATTACACAGACTCATCTGAGATTTTCACATGGCAATTAGACAGATTTATGAAGATTATATTAGATGTCTGTTTTTTCCCCCATTCTAAACTTTCACAGCCTCGATTTCTCCTTAATCTAACATAATGTGTAGTTGTGACCACAACCAAATGCAGCAGCTACAAAATAAAAAATCCCCCACCTGGATGATTAAAAAAAGTGCAAAATTAAATTTTATATAGTATATTACGTGATCCACAAAACCAGTCATTATATTTGTAGCAATAGCCAAAATTATCGATTTTTTTTACTTTTATGCCAAAAATCATTAGGACATTAAGATCATGCTCCATGAAGATATTTTGTAAATTTCATAGTGTAAATATATAAAAAAAAATCTTTTTTGCATTGCTAAGGACTTCATTTGGATAACTTCAAAGGCAGTTTCTCAATATTTTGATTTTTTTTTTTTTTGCAACCTCAGATTCCAGATTTTTAAATAGTTGTATCTCAACCAAATATTGTCCTATCCTAACAACCATGCATCAATGGAAAGATTATTTATTTTCAAAAAATTGGCCCTTACGACTGATTTTGTGGTCCAGGGTCACACACACACACACACACACACACACACACACATATATATATATATATATATATATATATATTTATGTAGCCTAAGGGCTAAAGAAAATTAAATATAATTAAATATTGACATGCAACATTTTTTGTTGCTGTTTTGCAATTGAATTTACACGAAGACCTCGCGTCATAAGACACGTAGTCAGTGTTTTTTTGGTGCTTCAGGTTAGATAGACACATTTGGAAAAGATATTCGGCACTTCAAGTATTTCCCGTTACAAGAAACAGCTGTTGAGATGCGGCCTTAAGAAGAACAGACTGACCTCCACACTGGAACTATCAGAAAACTATCAGAACTATCACATCAAATGACAAGAATGCATGCAGAAGATCCAAAAGAAACCTTTAAAAGCACGCAAAAAAGCTCAGCTTGCTCAGTTAGTCGCAAGGTCTGAGACAGAGGACTGCGAGACCACCAAGATACTGAAGTCTCGAGAGACCACCGTCATGCATACTTCACAAGCTGTCCGATAAATGAGAAAATTACAGACAAATTCAAGACTTGCTGAAAAGTTCTTGACATCTCTGCATTTTGCTCCTCTTCAATAAGCTTTGTGTGTCTTCTTGTGTTCAGCATTTCCTCAAGAGCCCCTCAGCAGATGAGTGTGTAATAGACACACATGTTTGGATTGTTAATCAATACGCAAACATTCCACTTGAGTAACACTCACACTGTATGACATGATACAATGTAACAGAAGAGCTCACATCACATTCTGTACATTAATAATAAGTTATCAAGTCACATCTTCTGTATTATGAAGGAATAGCGCGTTACCTTTGAAGAATGGATTCTGCCTTCATCAGTCTGTGTGGCCTCACGGTGATCCCAGCAAACTCCACTTTTCCCTGGAAAACTTGGAGCTGAAAGCCGAGAGCGTCCCGATGGGGGTTCGAGAATTTCCAATAAAGCCCCTCTTTCTCCTCACACACACACACACACACACACAGATGCAGATGCAGATAGGAGCTCTAAACTCTCCTCTTCACTGCGGTGTGAATATTCTCCGCTTCAGGCTCACGTGAACACAAACTCCACACAACTTTTCTCTAAAGTTCGATTTTAGAAAAGACATTCCATATTCGGTGACGCCGGTCCCGTGAGCCCGAAGTTGCAGCGGCAGCGCGAGAATGCGAGACCCTCCCTCCTCTCTCTCTCTCTCTCTCTCTCCCTCCCTCCCTCTCTCTCTCAGACTCCGTGGACCACCCCGAAACAGGAAGTTCACTTTTTGTTTTTCTTGAGGGGAAAAAAGAGAAAGCCCTGCTGGAAAGCGTCATTGCTGCAGCATCAGTAACTCCCACAATAATAATAATAAGTACTGATATTTAGCTTTATAAAAAATATTTAAAAAATCAAATAAATTTGCTCTGGATCTATTGCAGAGGGTTTTTGTTTTCTTAAAATTCTTTAATGTATGCGTTCTGAACAAAATAAGCAGCACTAATAACCACTGGATTCAAACTTTCACAAAGGTGAAACGCTTGTGAGCGCGCCTGCTCGGACACACGCGGCGCACCACAAAACCCGGAGCGGAGCACAAACAGCCACAGGATTGAGTTTGGGTTTGGAGGGATGATGGTGATGAGTGAAGAGGAATGTGTAATAAAGGTGATCAGACAGAGCTATTTCTATGGGTGTAAATATTAATTAATGCACATATCTTTTCGAATAACTGATTAAAAATTCAATGTATGGATTACGATATTTATAAATCGATGGCATAATCTTAGTAAGTGCTAATTTGACAGAAACATTTTTATGAAATTTTACTGCGTTCCATTTTGTTTAGAATCTAATATAATCTAATCAAAATTAAACATTTTGGAAAACTGAAAAAAAAAAACTCGTAGACAACGTGGAAAATAGTGTGGTCACATGAACACGTTTATGGAATGTTTGACATTAACGAAAAAATGGGTCAGTGACGAATACGTTTTTTAAAAGTGTAAAAAACCATAAACATAAATAAAAAATTTGGTTTTACCAAATGACACTTTTGGTTATACCGAATGACGATATTGTCAAACAATGCTAACAGGATGATATCTAGCTAGCTAGCAAAAGAACAATCAAACATTTTATATTTAGTACAAGTTTTTAAAATATGACAACATTTTCCATGTTTTATAGCGGTTGTACCGAATGACCTGATGTTTCGGGACATGCTATGAACAAGTGAAAACATAAATTTTTCTAATAGTTAAAAGAGAATTAGTTACTTTATTTCATGACCATATAATCCTTTGCAGGTGTCAGAATGATATCACATCCTGTCAGTGTTGCCAATTGCTTTCAGTTGAAAGTAGCTAAAACTGCTCGCTAAATGTTGCTAGATGACGTCATACTGGCGAGTCCACTGATCTATATTATAATCAGTGGGCGGAATCTAGATAAGTTTTGTCCCGCTTCGATGCACCGTCCAAGAAGTTGCTGGATTTGTGGCTAGGCTTTTGAAAAAAGTCTCAAAAGGGGCGGGAAAGTCGCTAAATCTAGCGACAAAATTGCTAAATTGGCACATCCAAAATGGTCCCTTTATATTGGTTACTCCAAATGACATCAATGAAATTCATTTTTCAGGACATTCTTTCTCATAACAAAGCAATGATTTCTACATATAATTTTAATACCATTTTGCACTATGTTGATATATGATGTTATAAAATCATGGCAGAATAAAAATGAAATGGTTGTACTGGCCTTTGGACGGTCAAACCGAATGACATTTTGACACTTCAACATCTTTAAAATACCTTTATATGTAGCAAAATATAATTAAAACCTGTTGGATTCAATAAAAGAGATCTAGTTGTACTATCTTACATACTTTGGATGTCATATCTTTGTTTTATATTGAGGCCTTATTTGGACAAAAAAAATGACCCATCACATCATTGACCCATATAAAGCTAACAGACTTGAGTGGCAAATATCAACAGAATATCAACTGCCATTTCACATTTTTACATTCCATTCAAGTAAATTGTGTTTATTCATAACATTTCAACTGTGTGAACAGCCGCACGAGACATTTCTCATTTGCGGAAAAAACCGTTAAACCGACCGGAAAAGCGCGCGAACAGGGAGTCTGACATGAAGACAAACGTTTTCTGAGGTAAGACACAGCGAATTACACCAATAACCACAACCAAACGTATAATAGCATATATTTGAAATAGCATATGAACATAAGGTCGTAATAATATTTAGGTGAATATTACAGTAGCCTACCTACAGTCAAAGATTGATTAAAATACGACTAGATTTGGCATCATTAGAATTAAGAACGGTGGCTATATCAGTGGATTCTATCTATATCCTTCCTTTTCTCTTTCATTAATATGTTTTGGTAAACATTTTATTCCGAAAGAAGTACGGTGTGGCACAACATTCGCTGGCATTTGCAGTACCATGAACATGGTAACGGTTCCTACAACGTCGCAAGAGGGCGCGCTGACAACACCATAACATTTGTGAAAATACGCGTTCATAAAGCTAAAAACTCTTAATCTGAGCACGGTTTACAACAAATCAGTCAGATATTATTTTCCTGGTCTAAATTTCACCTTCACAATCCGTTAAACTCTAATTCAGGTCTATTTCTGACCGTCCAGCCACACATTGCACATTCAATCCTATTAGACTGAAGGGTTTGTAGGGTTTGTTTCTGGTAATAAGGGCTGCATGGAAGCAAAGACTGAGTTCCGTGTGTCCGGTTACAGGTGAGGTGAGTGGCGCTGTAATCCACTGACAGCGCTGACCTTAAGCGACAAGACTATCGGCATTTTGCCAAGATCTTAACCACTATCCACACAAACCAAAACCAATTCCACCTGGCAATCTGTAGCACTTTCCTTAAAGTTTGTCCCTGCAAGTCCTTGAAGTGCAAGATAAAATCCGGTAGGTATAAAGATCGAAGGATTTTTTGAGCGAATCTCATGATTTTACTTATATATATATATATAAAATAAAAAATAGTTTTGAATTAATATAATGAACTCGGTCTATATTTGTTTGCATAATTTATAACTTATTTTAATTACACAATACAAATGCAGCCTATTATTGTAATTATTTCATTAGATTTTTTTTTGTATTATTATATTATGTGTGGCATTTTAGTATTCATATTTTATTTACCCATTATAATGTAATATCTAAATATTCTATATTGAAGTATTTACCACCTTATAATACTCCTGCCCTGCCCAGTGGCAAATATCAACAGAATATCAAATGCCTTTTCACATTTTTACATTTCATGTTAGTAAATTGTGTTTATTCATATCATTTCAAGCCGCACGAGACATTTCTCACGCGCGAAAAAACCGTTAAACTGACAGGAAAAGAGCGCGAACAGGAAGTCTGACATGAAGACAAACGTTTTCTGAGGTAAGACAGCGAATTACACCAATAACCACAACCAAACCGAAAAAGCCTCGGCATTCCGTTGGAGAGAGTGGAGGAGGACAGCGCATGCGTGTGAACTGCTCGGGAATTGTTTAATAAAAAAGATAGAATTTTATACAGCAATTTGACAGTTGGCGAGCTTCGTATAAAAACTTTATATATCCTATTCGCTGTTCTTAAACACTGAATCAGAATCAAATTTGAGCTTCAAACCTGATCGAGTCACAGGAAGTCATTATCGGCCGATCGATCAGATGAAATCGGAAATCGGCATTGTCATGACGTCATTTTCACTCCAGCGTGGTCAGTCACACGATATTTACGACTCAGGTGACCTTGAAAAAAAATTCAAACTGAACTGAACAAAAATGGCAACATGAGGGTTTGGCATTTTATTTTAATTATCGATTTCAAGTGATGAAAAAATGCGTTAAGTAGGTATACAACCTCCTCACGATGTATTTATTGACTTCTGAATGTCATTAGAGAACATTATATCAGATCATCCCCAGGTGAAAAAATACTATAGTAAATACAGTAGTGTTTTTGAACCATACTATACTGTATATATTATAGTATTTACAACACTTCGTTAATGAATGTTACAGCATACTGTAGTATTAACTATAGTGAACTGATAAACTGTTATAAATACTGTAGTATACTTTAGTTTTTACTGCAGTAAACTGTAGTGTTTACTGTAGTATAAAGTTGTAGAAACTTAGTACAGTATTGGGTAAAATAATTGTTTATATGACTATAGTTGTTATATTATCACAGCAACTATAAAATTACCACAATAAATTAATTCAAGTACTTTACTATAGTATCGTTCAAAAACACTATAGTATTTACTATAAATTACTATAGTATTTCACCTGGGTCTGTGCAGTGTCATTTGTGCTGAAGGCTCAGATTCAGTGTTGTATTAATGAAATTTTAAGTGATTGAGTGAATGTTGTGAATGAGAGTTGATCTCGTGTGATTGGTCAGTTTGCTGGCTTACACCCACACAGATGCTGTGACCATATGCACAGTGACTTCCAGACTGCCAGGTTAAGCTCTCTCTCTCTCTCCACACACACACACCTTTCCACGCACACTGTGTACATTCTATCCCTACCCTGCGCAAAGCGTGGGACCGCTGGCTGCTAGATGGGGACACGAGGATATGCATACACTTTCGAGATTGATGTAAGATATTAATTCCAATGCTGACTTTGCATGAAACATGATTAATGTGTGATTTGAAAGAAAGTTCAGAATCAAGCCATACACCAAGAAATTTAATAGTATCAACTTTATGCAGAGGAGTACTGTCTTTACACAGGAACAAAAATCATAATATATGACTTTATTAAGCACTAATTTGTTAGCCAAAAGCCAATCTTGTAAAGTATTAAAATCAGACTGAAGAAATTTATACAGAATCAGAATTAGATGCATATATGACGGTATCATCAGCATAAAGTTGAACCTGACAATTTTTGAGAATAATGGTAGATTATTTACATAAATAGAAAAAAGAAGTGGTCCCAGTATTGAACCTTGAGGCACACCTCTGTTTTGAATCAAAAGATCGGATTTATTCCCATTTAGGACAACACATTGTTTTCTGTTGTGCGGATATGAATTAAACCACAAAACTGTATTTTCAGAAAAACCAATAGCATGAAGTTTATCTTAAAACAAATAACAATCGACCAAATCAAAAGCATAGTTAAATCAAGAACAATTGCATATGTGAGTTAGCCATTATCTGAAGCTGAAAACACAAGTTGTCAACTGTGTTTTATTCTTTTAAGGACATATGCAATAATATCCTCATTTATGTGTGTGTGTGTGGTTTATTCTTGCCCGGCATTTCGATCAGTGCTGTTTGGAAATATCTAAAAGAACTGTCATAAGAGGCTTTCCCCAGAATGCACCTGTCCGCTAGTTAAATTGGTCCAGTCTAAATCAGGTAAAGGTAGGATTTCGACCACCTGTGTGAGAATCCACTGTATGAGGAGAGATCAGCCTCAGTTCACAAATAAAAGTTGCAGGTGTCCATTCACATAAACCTCCTCAAGCTCATTGAGAGCTTACAACTCTTTCTGGATTAGCGTGAATGCACGTGATTAACCGAGCCGAAGGCGAACGCGCTGATCTATTCACAGAACCAAAGTGAAAAGAAGAAGCTTTGCCCATCACTTTCCAAAGCTGCAGAGATGCCAGAGGAATATAGAGGAATTCATGCCATATATACTGCCGTTCTGAGACAAACAACACTGGAAATCATATTAAAATATGCATGCATGTATGCTTTTTGTGCAGTTAATTTTAATAGTTCTGCAGTGACAAAAGAGTTGTTCCATAAATAATGCATGTTCCTTCTCACATGGCAAGAAATTATGTGCTTTTAATATACTATCTCCGTATTTAAAAAATTAAACTAATGGGTTCAAGTGTACTAAAAGTGGTATCTAAATACATTTTTAAATACAGAGATTGTATATTAAAAGCACACATTAGTTCATATTTCATGGTGTCTCAAAATAGCACACTTAGTTGTTCTTAATATTATCTTAAGAAGTACTAAAGAAGAATTTTTAGTATATTAAGTACGAAATTAGTGCATGAAAAATTTACTTTTTTCACCTGGGAGTGTGTGGGAGTGAGAGTGTGTGTGTTTACGATGTGTATTTCTGTATAGAGTGTAACTCTACATCTGTTGCTCAGCCCTTCGACATCTGGGCAGCTTTCTCTCACTCAACGAAATCCATCCAGTCTTTACAGGATTTGTTTTTCCACTGCAGATGGTCCTGTGCACATGTTTCCCTCCCATTGGCTCTGGGTCCGACCCTGCTACCGGCACAGCACACTCAGATCTGCATAAAAGGACGCTTTCACCCCGTCTGTTCCACCCGGTCTGCACACAACACACACACACACACCGCTGAGGAGAGACCGGCACAGAGATGCATGCGCAGGAGAGGCAGGTAAGCATGCACAATTATATTAATCATTCTCTATTATTGTTTGCTTTGTTTTTGTTTCTTTTTAATGCATTTATTGGTATGCACAGAATCACTGAATGCATCTCATTATCTCACTTAAAGTTGCAAATGTGTGCAACATATGTATCTTAGAAATAATGTGTGCATTGCTCAGTAATTCATTAGAAGCAGAAGAGATTGAAGTTTCATTAGAATAGCACGCTTAACTTAGTTAACATCCACTTAAACAAGCTAAAACAAATATTGCACCTTAATTTGTGCAAAGCAAAACTCTTTTTCTAAGAGAAAGATAATGCATGCATCTTATTATCTCACTTCAGCCTTAAAGTTGAAAATGTGTGCAAACATAACGTCTTTGAAATGTATACATTATTCATAATTTTCTAAGAAGCGGAAGAGATTGAAGTGAAGATTTATTAGAATAGCGGGATTAACAGGTTCTGTCAGTGATGTCTGATTTATGTTGGTGCATTTTTTTATGACAAGCTCTAAATAATATTTATTCTTCAGACAGCTCCAGGAAACTATTTTAATCCTTGCGTTTGCAATGAAATATTCATTAGTGTGGATTATTTTATGTAGAATTTATTGTAAAGGTGGATGTTAACTTGCAACAAACGAATCAACAATAATTTGTGCAAAGAAAAACACTTTCTATAATAGGAAGATGCATCTCATTATCTCACTTTAGCCTTAAAGTTGCAAACGTGCAACATATGAAATACTTAGAAATGTGTGCATTGTTCATAAATTCATTAGAAGGAGAAGAGCTTGAAATGAAGTTCCATTAGAATAGCAGGGTTAACCGGTTCTGGGATCGATTCCTTTGAAGTTGGTGCATTTGAGAAAAATGTTTTTAATTCGTCAGACAGATCCAGGAAACAATTTTATTCTATGTGCTGGTAATGAAATATCCATATGTGTGGATTCATTTGATTGTAAAGATGGTTGTAAACTTCAACAAGTTGCAACAAATGAATTAACAGTAAATGTTTCACCTTATTTGAGCAAAGCAAAACAACGTTTTTCTAATAGGAAGATTTGTTCCGTTTTGAATGTTCATTAGGTTTGACGATAGGAGCGTCACCTCAGTCTTCCTCCACCAGAGGTCAGTGCTGTTCAACAATACTGAAGCGTCCGGTCAGTTTACAGTATGTCAGGCTTTAATGAATCATTTGGCTAAATACATTCACACAGTTATAGTAAATACAGTAACAGTTTTGCATGATCCCATCACTATAACTTAACATTTGTTCATATTTTATATATAGAATCCAAAGGTATATTGAGTTTGTGTCTTATACTTTTGTCTGTTTCTTTCTTGCAAAGAAAAACCTAGAAAGTCACCAGGATAGTGAAACATACAATCTGATGGTGCTTTTCTATGATCAGCTACCTTTTTGGGTGAGTATATGCATATTTATAAATGGATTAAAGGGATAGTTGTTCCTGTATGACAACATGAGGGTTGGTAAATGATGACAGAGTTTTCATTTTTGGGTGAACTAACCCTTTAACAATGGCTTCAGAATTTGTAATAAAATAAGTTTGTTATCTTAAATAATGTACAGTGAGTCTCCTGGCAATATTATGTTTGGATTAAACTTGTGCAAAAGTCCCCAGTAGAAATTAAGGGTAGCACTTTATTTTACAGTCCTGTTCCCCATGTACATACTATGTAATTATTATAGTAATCGCAATAACTGGGTAATAACTACTGTAGGTACTAACCCTGAACCTACCCATAAAAAACAATCCTAGTTGGGTTGAAAATGGACAAACCCAGTGATTAGGTTGTTTTAACCCAGTGGTTGGGTTAAATGTTTGCCCAATGTTTAACCCAAATATTGTTTAAAAATGACTATATGACTGGATTAAAATGAACCCAAAATAAGTTGGAAATTAAAAATCAGACACATAATTACTAAAGGCAACAATAATAATTAAAAGGTGAACATTTAATAAATGTTTATTGTTTAATTGTTATTCATTAAGCTTATTAATAAATGTTCATTAAACATATAACATATAGCAATTAAACTCCTGCGAGGACTTCAGAAGACGCAATCATCTGGATCAACATGCACATTGCCCAATTCTATATCCTAATATTGTTAATGTTAATTCATTTTCCAGGAGCTCATTGCTTCTACCTTCAGTTAAACTTGTTAATTGCCTAAATTATTATATTATTTGCTAACTGCATTCTTTAAATTGTGATGTTGACATGCATTCTCTGTAAAGCTGCTTTGAAATGATATGTATCGTGAAAAGCGCTATACAAATAAATGTGAATTGAATTGAATTCATACATATTTTGGGTTCATTTTAAGCAAGCAATACAGTCATTTTTAAAACAATAGTTGAGTTAAATAAAACTACCCAGCAGGTTGGGCAAACATTTAACCCATCACTGGGTTAAAACAACCCAATCGCTGGATTTGTCCATTTTCAAACTAACTTGGGTTGTTTTTAACCCAGCATTTTTTTTAGTGTAACCTTACCCATGTAGTTATCCCATTAGCCAGTACATGTAAGTGCACATACTGTAAAATAAAGTGCAAATTAAGAAGTTATATACTTAAAGACAATGAAGCCTATTTTAAAGACTATTAGAAGTTTATTTTTTTGCATTGACATTAGTTTATAACAATTAATCATGTTTAAACACAAATTCTCATTATTGTAATGCAAAAAAAAATAATAAAAAAAACAGAATTTAAAGTATAATTTTTTTATTATATAAAGTATAGTTTTTTATTATTTATTTATTCATGCATTTATTACATTTTTTTTTTTTTTTTGTGAGATTCACCATTAGTTTGCTCTTAGATTTTTGAAGAAACGCAGTGATGTTTTGAAACTATCTACAGCTTTCCCTGTTGACCTACTAACATAAACACACTTTCTTCTCTGTAAGCTCTGTCTCTCGCTGTAGCTTAAGCACCTTCCAAGACGGCCTGGTAGTTTCCATCCGCAAGAATTAGGTCTGCGCAGGAAATTATGTGAGTGGTTGGGGCTTTGAGCCAATGAGGGTTTAGAGAGAATGAAAAGACAGGTGACATTAATTCCCTGACCTGTGCTGATGCTAGCTTACTCCAGATAAACGAACAGCGCTCTTCCTTTCTGAAATCACCCAACACTCTCTTCATCTCGGCGCTCTTTTAATCATATAGATGCTTACGCTTCATATCACAACGGTTGTGAAACGGCGTATCCTGAATATTGACTCACTTGTACAACAGTATGTCATCACACTGCAGATTTAAGATTCTTAATTTAAGAAATCACATATTTATTTACTTGTTCTAAATTAATGTTGCATTTTCACCACATTGCCAGTAGGGGCTCTGTCTCTGCACAGCGGCGAGAAACCCTTTTTACATGCGAAGACACGAATACCATTGCTCATACATTGGGGTTACAGGTATTTCAAAACCACCAACCCATAGTTGGTGCATAACTCATTTAAACATTAGGGAAGATGCTTTTATCAAAAAACTAATTACGTTTTAACAGTGCATGCATCCCCTGGGATTCGAACCCATGAATTCCCGTTTTTAGCACTATGTTGACCATATGATGAATGAATTGTTAAGGATAGGTTGCTGATTAATAAGTGATCAGATGCACCATTTTCAGCTGCTGGACGATAAAAGATTCAAAGAAAATTAGAGAAGTCGAGCCAGAAGGCTGGGATTGAGCTTGATCTCAAGCCAACTGAATCTGTAGTAATTTGAAAAGTAAGTGAATGGTTTTATGTCAACCCATACATGAACATGCTTCTGTTTTACTGATGTAAGTGTTCTGGCAGCAACTATCAAACATTTCCCACCACTGCTTGGCTGGACAGAGAGGTTTCAGTGGGCCTACAGCCAGACAGTAGATCCAAACCACACAAATGTTTCATCACTGATGTAGGAGGCTAGAACTGGCTCCTTATGTTGCAAAAGAACACAAATGTTTGCAATTGAATGATCTTCAGACAGAGGCCTAGAAGGCAGTTGTGCAGCTCCTCTGTTTGTGGTAGTTACACTTTGCCTCCTCTGGGGTCTCTAACTTGTTAGACTCATTGGTGACTTTTGGCTTTGAGTTTGAGTTGTGGGATTTCACATGCAAAAAACCATACAGTTTGAATGGGGGTCAGGCAATGGCAATGGCCTCCTACCTTTTTTTCCCCAACCCTTTTGGCAAATGTTGCTGAGGGAGTTAACTGGTGGCAGCCTATCACTCTGCAGCTCTTTACTAGTTGCCCTTTGAGGTTAAGCAGGGTTGAGCCAGGACAGTACCTGGATTGGAGACCCTCCTAGGGTGAAAACTAAGGGACTGGACTGTATCAGTCCAAGTGGCCCAGGATAGTGACATCTTCCTTTGGATGAGATGTTAAAAAGTGGACCTGACTGGTCTAGGTGGATGCTGAACATTGGCAAACTTTATTCGGGTGGAAGAAGACCATTTTTGATTAAGGGATGAACTGATATAAGGGTTTTTTCTTTACTATAACCTCACTTGCAATGTATTATGTTACCTCGAGCCATATCTAAACCTGCCAGAGACCATCAATAGCAGAATAAGGGTATTTTTTGGATGCATTGCAGAGAAAATATGTTGAGATTGAGAGTATATCTGAAAGTGGTTTCTCTACATTAGTAGTAATATTAATGTAAGTAGATTGCTGTACTTCTACTGCAAGAAAGCAGAGGTTTTGAAGGCAGTAGATGTGTCAGTCCAAATGGCCCAGGATAGTGACACTCTTCCTTCGGATAGATGTTAAGTGATGATGCATGGACAACTTTTTGAGAAATGTTGCCGAGCAGTTTTGCCACTGCACTTTCCCATTGAGAATGGGCAACAAACTTCTATCTGGATACTTTAGATCGAAATTTTGTTGCCTATTCTCAATGGGAAGTGCCCAAAGAACATTGTTCGGCAAACTGCCCGGCAACATTGTCAAAAAGTATCATCACCTTTAAACTATAGACCTGACTGGATCTGTACATTGGGAAGCTTTATTCCATTGTGAAAAAAACCCCTTCAGTCAAGTCTGTGTGCGGTGGGATCAACTGATATGTTACAAGGGGTTAAAGGTCCTTCAGACTGAGTCTCTATAAAGGTGATGATGCACGGGGCAACCTTTTGAGCAATGTTGCTGGGCAATCTTACTGTCAATGGGCAACCAGGTGAGACACAGGGCCCATGTCCGATCTAAGGTATCCAGATAGAAGTTTGTTGCCCATTCTCAATGGGAAAGTGCCCGGTTTTGCCAAGCCATATTGCTTGGGCACTTTCCCATTGAGAATGGCCAACAAATTTTGATCTAATGTATCCAGATAGAAGTTTGTTGCCCCTTTCTCAAGGGAAAGTGCCCGGTTTTGCAGAGCGATATTGCTTGGGCACTTTCCCATTGTGATGGCCAACAAATTTCGATCTAAAGTATCCAGATAGAAGTTTGTTGCCCATTCTCAATGAGAAAGTGCCCAAGAAACATTACTCGGCAACATTGCTCAAAAAGTTGTCCCTTGTATCATCACCTTGAGATCTAAAATTCCCCAACTTCAGTACCAGAATATCTAGAATAAGTCTTCCAAAGCTTGACACTTCTTTAAATTGAAAGACAAGAAAACAGGTGCTGATAAAGCCCTCCAGGATAGCTTCTTTGTTGCCAACAATGGTCCTGATTCTATCTCTTCCTTGTTTCATTGCAGTTGAATTGCATGGGTAGAAAAACTTCATCCCCAGTGTCCAAGATACTAGTTGCCCCAACGTTAGTACCGGAATAATGTCTGGAATAAGTCTTCCAAAGCTTGGACGCTCCATTAAATTGAAAGACAAGAAAACAGGTGCTGATAAAGCACACTAGGATAGCTGGAGCACTATCCTCTTTGTTGCCAACAATGATCCTGATTCTATCTCTTCCTTGTTTCAGTGATGTTGAATTGCATGGGTAGAAATATTTCGTCCCCAATGGCCAAGAACATCTCACATTCCCTTGTGAATGAGCTTCACCAAATATCACCGTATTCTCTTGTAGGGACTTGGGATTGGGATGAAGGATCTGTCCTTCAATTTGTTACCTGTCCAAATCTTTCATCGGTAGACTGCCAGACTACGCCTAGAACAAGATTAGGTAAGGCCTCCAAAATATTGTTCGTTACCTAACGTACTTGCATGTGCCAGGGACCTTTGTTTTTGGCGAGAACAATGTCCAAGGTTCCCAATCTGACATTCCCTCTAGATCATTACCCCAACTGGGGACTGATTCAATTCCCTCTGTAGATGATGCAAGAAACTTCCATCCTCAAGTTTCTCTGTTGATTTGCAGGAACTCTTTATCAAACCCAGCAATTAATGCTAAAGGCCGAAGACGGCTTTGTTGCTTCCAGTTGTCGCAAACAGTAAACAATCTTCTTTTTAATTCTAGAAGTCCAAAATGCACCAGATCACCTGCAGCATCTAGGGTTCTGGGTTTTCTTTTGGTCGTTACCAAAGGTACATCTTCTTGTAGGAACCTGTGAGTTACACACAAGGTAGTTCTTGAATCACCCGCTTCTAGGATTTGATTCTGCAGTCTTTCAGTTACAAATGAAGATCTGCAACCACTGAAACTCACCACGGCACTCCACAAAACCCCTTATGAAGCTGCTAAAAAGTGTATCAGCATCTATGCATGTTAAAAAATGCTTCTATAATCAGGTAAGCGGTTTACGTAGTCAGGACTTTCCATAGATGCTTTGAATTATATGTGATAGTTCACTGTTTTCAAATTTTCTTTTTTGGAAACATTTGTGTTTTTAAAATTAAGCAAAAATGTGCTAGTTTGAACCCTTCAGAGAACGAGCCATGAGCCTTCAAGCAAGACATCTACCCACAGGTTCCTTGGGTGATTGAATCTGTACTCTAAGTTGCATCAGGTAAATCTGTCTGCTGTATGAATATCTGTTCATATAACTTGAAATGTAGGAAAACATTCACTCACAATCTCTGATAAATCCTCAGGCGCCACCTGTTGTTTGTTTTAGGTATGACTACCTGAAAACTTTCTAGTGTTCTGATGCAAAACTCACCTACTTTTGTTGTTGTTGTTTTCTCTCTAGAGTTGCATGTTGGGGCAAGAAGATTTTTCGTCCAAAGTTTGATAATCAAGGCCTTGGTCATACGTCCAAAGATTAAGTTTTGTCTGTGAACCAATTTGTTCAAAATAGTCCCAGAATACAAAAACATATCTGATAGGCATGTTTATCACTCTGTGAAGCTATACGTTTAGTCCGGCTATACGTTACCTGTCTTTCCTTATTCGTCTAATTGTAACGCGGTGCTTCTATATGCAGCTTTATACTCGTAATTTAACCATATAAAACATTTTGAGAGGCAAAGAAGTTCTGAAAGTATGTCGAACGGGTTCTGAGAGCAGTGTATTGTCTCTTTTTGACCTTTTATCCAAATCTGCTGTTTAAGGGTTTTTCTTTACAATAACCTCACTTTCATTGTGTACTTACCGCGAGCCGTATCTAAACCTGCCAGAGACCATCAATGGCAGAATAAGAGTCAAAATGCACTGCTAAATGATGTTTTTGGATGCATTACAGGCTTATATTTAGAGATGCAGAGTAAAATCTGAGTAAATCTGAAAGCGGTGATATTAATGTTAATAGATCGCTGAGCTACTACAGCAAGTAAGCAGAGGTTATGTGGACAGTAGTTGTCAACTTTTACAAATATGAACATGCATGCATGTGAGAGGTGTGAATTTGTTCCTCTTGTGGTAGAAAAATGAATTACACCAAGTAGTTACTTGAGCTTGTTCCTGTTATTAAAACAGTGCCACCTAGTGGAAACTGGCTGGATCTTCTTTTATTTATGCAAAAGCCAGTGTTCATTTCTCATCACATTATTGAGCCCCATCTTAAAAACGGCACTGACCAATCACAGCTTAGTATCTGTTGCAGTTTTTATTCACGTTAGAGTGTCATTCATGGCGGATAAAATGCTTTGCAATGTTACTACTGATGTAAAATATTCAATCAATTTTACTACTTTATAAGCAAATTTGACTGAATTGCATTTCTGTGAGATGTTCTGTAATCTATCAATTCAATGAGAAATGCATGAGATTTATTTTATCTGAATATGTGCATACACCGCACACATTGTTGAACAGTGACGTAACTTCATAACTTAGTATAAAGTTCATATTTGAACACTGATTCTGATGACTGAACACTGATGACTGATGACGGGTGAAAGTTCAGTTAGTCGTGATGCACGTGTTTGAAGTGTATTTCATAGGTGTGTGATGTCTGTCTGAAGTCTGTTAATGACGTCTGAGTGACAGTCCATATAGAGGCGTCTCTCCATCGGCAGATTCTATCCGTCAATCACTGTCTCTATCAATCAGCCTGTTGCTGTCATCATTTACTCGCCATCAACATGCATGACTTTCTTTCTCCGATGTTTTTCCATACATGCATTTATCATGTTGTTTGGTTTCAAACATTCTCAAATATCTTCTTCTATGCTCCACAAAAGATAGAAAGTCATACAGTTTTGAAACAACATACATGTTCTGCAGGAATGATGTATTTTTCTAGTCTGTTTGTTTATAGTCTACGTTTAGCTTTAATCTACGTTAATCTTTTGTGAGTTTGGTCTTTTTTCTCTAGTGTCTTGTGAGTTTCAGATCTGTTGTTTTCAGTTAGACAGCAGGGGTAATATCAGTTAAACTGTAGGCGATATAAACATCTTCTGCACATGTTGATGTTGTATCATCTGGTTTGTTGTCATCAGTTTTTGTGTCGTGACTCGTGGGGGTTTGATGTGATAGTATTTGCGATTCAGTGTCCACAGATAACGGCGTATGCCCCGGTGGCTTGTGTTTGGATTTGTGGCATTCCATGAAAATGTCACTTTTTTTTAGTAAATGTGAATCTGGTTGACCTGTTCAGGTGAGCGTGCAATTCCTGATGGTGTTTGCAATTCATTAGCTGGATGAGTCATGATGAATGCTGCACTGTGTGGCACTGTCCTGAGATTTCTCTGGATTCATCCTGTGTTTTTTTTTCAGAAGTATTGATGATGTGTATTTATGGTTATAATGAGCAGAGGTCACAGTTTTGAAAGGCAGACATGCCTTTGCATGAAATGAAGTTTTGCAGTGAGTTACAGTGCATTCATAAATATCAGAATCATCAAATATTGTTTGAATTTCATACAAGTTACTGGGTTAAAATGGACATGATATATTTACATTTATGCATTTAAACACGTTTAGTCCAAAGCCACTTACATTGCTATCATGATCCCTCCATCCATCCATCATCCACATACTGTTCCCTCCATTCCATCCATCCATCCATCCCCATCCATCCTCCATCCATCTCATCCATTCGTCTTTTCCCCATCCATCCATCCATCCAGCCATCTCCACATCCCATAATTCTTTCTTCCATCCATCCATTCCATCCCATCCATCATCCACCTATCTTCCCCTTCCATCCTCTCCATCCATCCATCATCCACATATCTGTCTTTTCCATCCTCCTCCACCATCCATCCCTCCATCCACATATCTATTTTTTGCCATCCATCCATCCATCATCCCATTCATCCATTCCACAGATCCATCTTTCCATCCATCCGCCCCATCCCATCCATCCATCCATCCACATACTACTTTTTTTCCATCATCCATCCATCCATCCCACAAATCATCCATTCCATCCATCCCATCCATCCATCCCCATCCATCCCTCCATCCATCCACATATCCAATCTTTCCATCCATCCCATCCATCCATTCCATCAATCCACATATCAATCTTTCCCATCTAGCCACATATGAATCGTTCCATCCCCCATCCTCTCCACATATCCTCTTCCATCCATCCACCACATCCATCATCCCATCCACAGATCTATTTTCCATCCATCCATCCATCCATCCTCCATCCATCCATCCAATCCATCCATCACATATCTATTTCCATCCTCCGCATCCCTCCCTCATTCCATCCATCCATCCACATATCAATCTTTCCATCCATCCCCTCCTCCTCACATCTCAATCTTATCCATCCCTCCCCATCGCCATCCATCCATCAAATGCCACATATCAATCTTCCACCGCCATCCAATCCATCTCCCTCTATCCATCCATCCATCCTCCAGCCATCAATTCCCATATCAATCTTTCCCTCCCACATATCTAATCCTTCCATCCCCTATCATCCGATCCCCCTCCTCCCATCATCCATCCACATTTCAATTCCTTTCCATCCACAAACTTTCCATTCATCCGATCCCTCCATCCATCCAGCCATCCACCATATCATCTTTCCATCCCTCCCACATCCATACTCCATCCTCCATCCATTCCATTAAATCTTTCCATCCACAACTACACTATCCTTCCCTCCAGAACTATTACCATACCATCCATCCCTCCCTCCATCCACATATCCATCCTTTCCATCCACATACTACCTTTCCATCCATCATCCATCCATCCCATCCATTCCCCATCCCATCCCCCCCACCATCAACTTCAATCTGTCCAGCCACATATCTTCCTTCCATCATTATCCACCAATCCACCTCCAGCCATCCCCCAATCCATCCCCATACAATCTTTCCCATCCATCCTCCATCCATCCATCCGTTATCCATCCAATCCCCATCTCAATCTTTCCATCCCTCCATCCATCCCTCCATCCCCATCCATCCATCAATCCACATCATCAATCCTTTCCATCCATCCATCCATCCCATCCATCCATCAATCCACATATCAATCTTTTCCATCCATCCCTCCATCCATCCTCCATCCATCCATCATCCCATCCATATCAATCTTTCCATCCATATCTATCCTTCCCATCCATCTTCCTATCATCCATCCATCCATCCTCCATCCATCCACATCATCTTTTCCATACACCTATCTTCTTTCCATCCACCATCCATCCATCCATCCACATATCTACTTTTCATCCATCCATCCATCCATCCATTCACAGATCTTCTTCCATCCCATCTACTTTCCATCCATCCATTTCCATCCTCCATCCATCCATCCACTTAATCACTTTCCCCTCCATCTATCCATCCATATCCATCGCCATCCATCCCCATCCATCCTCTATCCCACCATTCAATCATCCATCATCCATCCATCCATCCCATCTTCAATCTTCCCCTCCATACCATCTATCCATCCATCCCATATCTTATTTTATTTCCATCCACCCTCCATCCACACTCCAAGGTCATGTGTTGATTCCCAGATACCTTCAATGCAAAGTAAATCACTTTGGATAAAATACCAAATGCATAAAAGTAAATATTTTATGCACATCTTAACCAGTAACAGTTGAGTTTGAATTAAATTATAAACTCCTGATACAGTCCTTGTTGTTTTAAATGAAAAGCTTTCTGATTTTAATCTGATTACAGTTTTTCTGTATAATCAGTCGCTTTGGTGCATTTCTCACATCACTATTTACATTTGCACAACAGTTAATGCAGTTCTCAAAACAATTAGTACAAACGCAAAACCTAGTTGATAACCTGCAAAAGCATGTCACTGCTCAAAATGGATAGGTCATTCCTCAAAGCAAGTATTCGTGTCAATGAAAGTGTCAAAGTCATCAAGATGAAAAGTCCTGACACCGTTGTTTATGAACAAGATAGTCAAATGGCTTTGTCATGTTTTCATTATGACAGTTTACTGTCAGTGTTTTCCAATGCAAAAAGTCAGATCTTGGTGACACTACCTGAAAATGCTCAAGACAGCATATACTATTTGCACAGCCATTTGAAAAATACAGTAAGTTACACATTACTGTATTTAGTGAGGTAACTGAGTACAAGACACTGAATATGTATGTTTTTTCACATTTTTACTGCATATGCTCTTTGCAATTCTAATTTGTTCACAGCATTGTGCAAAAGAAAAAAAACACCCTTATTTACAACAAACATAAACTCCCCTTTGGGTAGAGCTGTGCACAACTGTAAACAATAGTGCAGTAATATGGCAAATTTACTGTAACACTACTGTACACTACAATACACAATGCGTAATACAGTAAAGCTGTACGTCTAAATGTAAAATGTACAGTGACAAGTTCTTGTCCACTGCAAGCTTCATGTATGACACAATGACAGTAGTGCAGTGCAGATTGTTTAGTGCTGAATTACTGTCCATTTATACACACCTGTTCTCCGGACGAAATGTTTGAATAATTGAATTTACGGTGGTTCTCCCAACATTTGGCTGCACCCTTCGACCAGCCTCAGCCGTTGTGAGGCCGTGATTGACAACATGATCCACAATTGTAGCCCTGATTTCATCAGGGATCTGCCTATATACTTGGCCTCTTCTTCCTCTTCCCCTGTTTTGTCCCCTTCCCCTTCCCCCGCACCCTCACCCTCTTCCACGAGGTTGACCTTCCGTTTCTGTGTCACAGTATTGTAAATGGTACACACTATGTCCTGCTTGGTTCGTATATGCTTGTAAAGTGGGGGTTTATGGGATTCAGCTCTGACAGTGATTGTAGAGAAGTGGCTTATCATTGGTTGCAACTAATGCTTCACACACCCCTTCTCATCAGTGAAAGTTGAGATTCACTTGAGAGAAACAGTTCAATTTAGAAGACATTTTCAGGAAAAAAAAAAGATTAAAAAAAATTTGTAAAATTTGCTTGACAGATTTTGACAACTAGTTCAACATTTTTGTATGTAATGACTCAAGCAATGAAATGAGGACTATTTGTTTTATATGGAATGACTATTCAGCATTCACAAGTATAGTTAATTTTGACTGACATGACATAAGAAAATGATAATGTTATAAAACAGCAGAGAGTTGTATGAAAGCAATTGATGCGTGTCCAAAAGCATTTGCAATTTGTTCGAAGGAATGAGAAACTGCTATTATGATGTGCACAAATGACTAAATGTTGTGGAGGTTGAACTAACTGTTGTGCAAATGTAAATAGTGATGTGAGAAATGCACCAAAGCAACTGAGAAAAACTGTAATTGACGACTTTCACTGTGAGACATTTTCACGTATTTTGTTTACTTTGATTTGAATTTAAACACTGGAAATTGGCTGATCTGAGTTTACAACACAAGCGTTGTTATCTACTGACCGCCGGTCACTGTCACATGAGAGGTTGCTGGAGCTCGTGCTCTAAATGTGATGTAACTGAGTGGATATTTCAGGTAATGGGGTCTACAGTAATAGGATCAGCTTGTGGATTTAAGTTATTTGAAGTGTCTGACGCACTGCATTGTGGGAATGCACACATGCACATAAACATTTTGCATGGGACTTCTTGATATTTTCCATATACAGTGATCCCAAAAAGTAAAGTCACTCTCCTAAATGTCTGTATCAGGAACTTTACTATCTAATAATGTCACATTTCTTCATTGTATCTGAATCAGCTTGTGGTTTGGTGATTTTTAGTGGATTTAAGAAGTCAGTTCTCCTCAAAAGAGAACTAGTTAATGTAGTTACTGAATAAACATCATCCACTAACCACAAACGAACACAATACTGACTGTCTTCATCTATTGGTTTATCATTTAAAACCCAACAAACTTCTGCCTGTCAAATGTTTTTATCTGGAAAGTGTGTTTGTGAATCTTTCTTTACAATAAATGACACTTGTGTTTTGGGGTCACTGTAGATGAGATTGCAAAACAAATATATAATTTTTATTAAACATATTCTTATTCTATGGCAGCAGATTTCAACATTTCTTTCTGTCTTCATCATATTTGCTGGACTTTTAATGTTTACTTTAGTGATGCTGCTGATTGTATAAAGGCATTTCAGGCACAGACTGTGCTTTAGTTGTCTTGTGTTTCCTGTTCTCTCAGGATGACGAATCAGTTAATTAAATGTTTAAACCCTGAGCATTTCACCGGGTGAAGACAACGTCACCTAACCTGGTTCTGTATGTCTCGTAAGAGTCTCCGAGCGGGTCATGACATTCATGAGGACACATCTTACACCTCAGACTGCGTGCAGATTATCAGCGCGTAGGGTGTGTGTGTGTGTGTTTGTGTGTTTATGGATGCAGGATTACAGTAATTCAGTGGGTCTGTGGGTTAGTATGTCAGTGTATCAGTAAGTCACTAGGTTTCACTGGAACATAAACGTCTTTGAATTAAAAGAACAAAGCATGCTGCTTCCTGCTTTTGTGCACATTCACTTATGCGTACACACACACACACACACACACTCTCACTTAAACATATATACAACAAAGTGCAGTGAAGAACTCTGTACAAAGCTAATGAGTTAAATAAATTTTAAAGGGGTCATGAATTGACAAATCAACTTTTCCTTGAGCTTTTGATATATAAGAGCTCATCGTACTACTAGAATATCCTGTAAGTTTCAGAACTCAAAACTTCCTTGTTAGTCCAATAAAAGCTTTTATTGACACCAGACCCAGAGAACGATGGTGAAACTCCGCCTCCGCAGAAGAAATCAACGCCTACTTCATCATTGTAACGTTAGCCCCGCCCACTGGTGTGTTAGGAGAGAAGAGCGATACAGGACTAAAATAACATTACCTTTCAAAGGATCCTAATGCAGGAATAAGGTTATTTATTTTCAACAATGTGAATGTCTCAGTTGAGCTTTATTTATTTGTATTCGGTTCATTTCACTGTGGATTCTTTGGTAAATCAATCGCATTTCGGACTTTAGACTTTTACAATATGGACTCGACAGTAATGCAACAACATGTCAGTAACTGTGTTCATTCTAATGCCTGATCTGATATTAATGATTCATGTACAGTCAGATGATCTTTGTCTGTGTGTCAGTAAATCAAACCAGTGACTAAACGCTCAACTTCACCTTGTTTCTCTTAGTAGGATGAAAATAATCTATTATTTAAACAGTGATTAAATTATATAAAGTAAGCGATCAAAGAATGCTCCCTTTACAGTCGCTGGAGCTGTCAATCAAACAGAGTTTATCAGTTCTGGACTACCGTTTTATTCAACGAATCTCTTGTTTACATCACGTTTGCATAGTTAGTTATGATGAAAGCATTCGTTAATGAGTTTCAATCACTGCTTTCATGAGCTCAACAACATGTCTGTGATCGACTACAATGTTCATCACTGCAACCTTTCATGCCGCGATCTCAATATAATGCCATAGATCTAAATGTAATCAACACTTTTCACGATTAGTCCTTGAGAGCTGTAATAGTAAAAACATGCTAAAAGTTTTCGAGAGAGTAATGCTTAGCTATTTCATATGCAAATATGTCAGCCAATCACAGCAGTGGGCATTTACACTGAAGTCTCACAGAGACACGCCCCTTAAAACAGAGCGTTCAAATCAGAGGATAAAATCAGGAAAGGAAAAATGCCTTTTATTTCTAAATTATGACCATTTTTATGTAAAAAGCATACTAACATTATAAGTGCACCCCAGGAAATATTATAAAACAATAAAACAACGCAGTTCACCATGAAATCAAAATTGACATTTCTTTTTTTTTAATTAATGATTTATCGGTGCACATCATTATTGTTTTAAATTCATCTTGAATCAGAATATCTCTTCTCCTCCCTCCTTCAGCATCTCTTCTCTTCTCTGATGATGAGGGCGGGGCAACCTGTCACTCAAATGAGATCCACCAATAGCAAACCACAACCATCCAATCAATTCCCCACAGACAAAATCAAGCCCCGCCCTACATTTGTTCTTGTTTGAGAAGCGTTTCACTCGATATACGTCACTTTAAGTAAGAAAAGATTAGCGTAACTTCCCTTTCATGCCGACTTTAACATTAAGAACCCTTCAGATAGTGTTGATTTGAAAATAGAACTGGATGCTGTATTGTAAAGCCAACATACAGTACATGTTTGAGGTTGATTCATGAGCAAATAATAATAATAACTGAATTATAATGTACTGATATGAAGGCATTGCTCTGCTCTCAGATTTACCTCAGCACCATTTTAGCATTGTGTTTCCAAAGTGTAATGAACGACACCCTTTTCAACATGGCAAGACTTATTTGACCTGCTGAAATCAGTACAAACGGGCGATCCGAGTCACGGTTGCATATCAGATCACGCATGCAGGTGCATCAGTCAGGGACAAAATTCAGCTGTTCTGTACACAAGCTGACGAGAACTGCCAAAGAGTTTATCGTTCTCTTTAAACTGGCCGTGTCAAGTTATGTCTCACGTACAGTTAGGTCCAAAAGTCTGAGATCGCTGGAGCTTCTGAAATGCTTCTCTTTTGCATTTTGATTTAATGCACTTTTTGAGAAGTGAGATGTTTAGTTTAACAATCAACGCAACATGTGAGAATGACTCTGTGTTAGATGCACGTCTCTTTTGCTTTAATAACGGCATCATTGGAACAAAACCTGATGATCTCTGAGCTTCTGTATAGAAAAATCTTCATTTAACATCATAACTTTTATTTGTTTCAAAATCCTAAAACTTTGTTTATTTCCAGGTTGCTTCGGACGCCCTTGTACCTCGACTGTTGACAGCAATATTTGCGTTTGGTGAGTTTATGTTTATATTTCTATTTGATGTCACGTTTGCAGCTAAAGCAAACAAATAAATTTTTTATGATGGACAGCCCTTACTCCGCCTGTTGAAGTCGTGCCAGAAAACTGTCACTGTTGTTTACTCGTCAAATATAGACATCTGTAAAAACCACTTCAATTATTTGCCCAAGCAAACACGCTCTTTGCCTTTTAGACATTATTGATTACCTTCAGAGAATTACAGCATTTTTCTAAGAGCGATGATCAATTACTTGTCAAGCGATAAGAGACTGTATGACATAGAAACGGTGAATTATTGTAATATCGCTCGGGATTTGCTGATGAAAGTGATACAGAAGAACATGGCAAACATCAGGGTTTGTTTGGTCTATTGATTTTTGATGTGACCTTTGTTCTTATTCAAATCTTTATTTAGTTTAGCATTAAAGCAGGCAAAGAAGTAGTAGGTAAAATGTTTATTTTTTATTTTTAAAATCACACATTCTTAAAAATTACATCGTACAATACAGTACACATTTCCAAGCTCTCCCACTTATAAGAAAATATTCCTTTATTAAAAAATTATAGAATCTCAGTGAGTTACTGCTCCGTCTAAGAGCTTTAATATTGTGCCGCAAGTTACAGTATTATTTTTGTCGAAGCAAAAATAAACAAAGCACATGTATTTGATTTGATTTGCATGACTTGATTTGTACTAACTACGCAAAATAACATATAAAGTGCAGTTGCAGAATGCTGTGAGCCCAAACCCCGTCCGATGCAGTGATTCCCCACACTGATATGCATCCCTAGGAAGTGCTTCAAACGAAACAACATAAGACACAAGACAAAATACACACCAAAACATGGCAAAAATACACTTGTAACATGTACAATGTAGAGTATTGTACTGTTTGTAGATTATCGTACATTAATTGTACAGCTTTTGCAAAGGCGCTATATAAATAAAACATTATTATTATTAATATTACAAAAGTAAGTGTATCTGTTTGAACTGAATAAGCAGCTTGAAAAGAAAGCCAGTACTACATATGTTTAGTTGCATTTGCTGGTGCTCAGCGTAAACAGTCAAAAGTGAGCTATTATGAGAGAAAGATACTGCATTGCATGCAGAAACATATCTTTCTCAGTGTTTTTGAGAATCTTAAATCAAGATATATTTACTTGAGAAGCAAAATGACCCCACTGGCAATTTTGTTTCCCCTTGTTTTAAGCATAAACTCACTTCATTTTGTCTTAACTCAAATTGCTTCTCAAGTAAATGTATCCTGATTTATGAATGTTTAGAGTTTTACTGGAAAACATGACCAAGATACAAAGCGATGTGATGTGCCACTTTCATCTACTGTCAGACCTTTTCTGGGACGTGTGGCAATATCTAAATGTTTACCCGTCATGTTGGGTAACCGTGCCGAGTCAGGCCAGTGTGCTTTGATTTCCCTGAGTATTTGAACCTCTATAAAAACCTGCTTGACTAATCTCCTGGTGCTGCGTATCCATAGCATAGTTCATATTTTCATTTTGCATGCAAAATTTATTTATTTTTTTCATGCATCCGGTACACAAAATTTACCCGTTGGGTAGAATTGGTTAGGTGTGTAGATTTCATATCATATGCATGCAAAAAATGCATATCAGATGCACGGAAAAATATGCATGTAAAAGGTAATTTCTTGCAATAAAGAGAATGCAAAATGAAAGCACGAACCCGTGCTGTAGTACCAAGAGACTGGGCTCATAAAAAACTAGAATGCATGTGCTTTGCTTAGACAGAAAGCCTTGATTAGAAGGTGTTTCACCTCTCATGATAAAGCAGATAAATAAGTGTACTGCTAATGCATGGAAAGTTTGTTGTGCCCTGCGATTGTTCTCTATGTGCACCCGCAGGACTCGACGATCATGTCCGGGACGTCGGTCTTCACGATGGTGTGCTGAGAGTTGAAGTAGACCATGGAGAGCGGGCGTCTCTGGATGGGCACGCAGCAGGACGACACGGCCGTTTGGATGCCGTTGGCCTTCAGCTGGCTGAAGACGGTGGCGTGAAACGAGGAGGCGATGCCGGGCGACCCGGACAAATGCTGCGGACACTGTCCCATGCAGTAGTTCATGTGGTAGCCCTCCGGCGCAATGATCCAGTCCTGCCACTGTATGTCGCGGAACTTGATGTACAAGTCTTTCTTGCAGCACACGCTCACGTCGTCGCCGCACCGCAGCGAGCGCTTGCTCAGGGCGTGTGTGGAGGGGTCTTCGCGCAGACGCACCTGCGCCACCAGGAAGGGCTGGTGCTCGCCCGGAGGCGTCGCGGCTACACAGGTTGCGTCCGCCGTCTTCGCAGTGCACCTCTAGACGGAGACGCCGCTGGCCTCCGTCCAGGAAGGCCTGCAAGGTGGCGGTGACGGGGAAGGTGTGCCAGCCGCCCCGCGACACCTCCACGCTCCTCTGGAGCAGCAGAGTGCGATTGGCGGCGGTCGACAGATAGATTTCGGCGTTCACGCGCCCGCCTGGATGAGCGCCGTCGGCCGGACGGACGTACAGCCACAGAGACGACTGCAGCACCTGCACGCTGTGACCTTTCTCCTGCAGGAACTGGAATGACAGACTGGTGTCGAAACCGCCTGAAACCTCGTCATCTGGAGAGAAATCAGACAGGAGTGTTTAGAAGAGGATTGTCTGTGAATGTGAGAATTCATTCGCCACTGCAGGTAAATAACAAAGTGCACTAAACCGTAAAATGACTTGTGCTGCAAAGATTATACACTCTAAAAAATTAGTGTATTGGGGTGTTGTAACCCAGCAGGTTGGGCAAACATTTAACCCAACAGCTGGGTTAAAACAATCGCTAGTTTTATTTAACGCATCTATTGTTTAAAAATGACTGTATTGCTTGCTTAAAATGAACCCAAAGTATGTTGGAAATTAACATTCATTAATAAGTTTAATGAATAATGATTAAACAATAAACATTTATTAAATTTCTTATTAATAAATGTTCACCTTTTGATTATTATTGATGCCTCTAGTAATTATGTGTCTGATTTTTAATTTCCAACCTATTTTGGGTTCATTTTAATCCAGCCATATAGTCATTTTTAAACAATAGTTGAGTTAAATAAAACCTGACCATTACGTTGGGCAAACATTTAACCCAACAGCTGGGTTAAAACAATCCAATTGCTGGGTTTGTCCATTTTCAACCCAACTTGGGTTGTTTTTAACCCAACATATTTTAACAAATATCAGCAGCATAACAGACTGTGTTTATTCACACATTAAAATTAATTTAAACTAATTTTTATTTTAGGTTTAGTTATTTTAGTACATCAACTCAAACTAAATGAAAATGAGATAAGTTGCATTAGTCACCAGCTGAAATATTTTTTATTTCATATTTTATTTTAAGTTATAATTTAATAACAATGTCTATGGTTTCAGTTTTAGTTAACTATAATATCCCTGTATGGAACAACATTCTAATATTTAAGTTTGTAAATATGTATATAAAATGCTTTATTGACAGAGGGGCTTTTTTTAATGAACGATTTAGAGTCACAGTAACTAATAGAAAAATATTGCAAATGTTACTTCTAAATGTTTCCTGAACGTTCCAAACGTTTTTTTTTTTCTTGATTCTGAACGTTACGAAAACATTCCATTGTATCATTTCTCTGAACGTTCTGAAACAATAGTAACATTTGAAAAAATGTTGGATAAACATCCAAGTAAAACATTTCAGAAACGTTCAATGAACGAAGTAATAATGTTTCTGGCGTTTTGAAACCAGATAACATTGAACTAACGTTCTATTAAGGTTTCTGGAATAAAGTTTGGTGATGATGATAACTTCTGAGAACTTCTGGGTTCCAGTTTTCAATGAACGTTTTAAGAACGTTTCTGTACTCACCGACATCGGCGAAGCTGACTATCTCGTATGCCTGGTTACTCGTGCGCGAGTTCGGTAAGTTGTTGTCCAGTTCCAGGGTTCCGTCCTGTCTGAGGCGGCCCGCGTGCAGCTTCCTCAGCGCCGTCATGAGCGCGGCCCGCGGCACCGTCTGCGTGATGTTCGGCCTCTCCCGCAGGTGAAGCTTGTTCAGAATCTGCTGTTTGGCTATCTCGACCAGGTAACGTTCCTCCGCGCCCTTCTCCATCGCCGGCATACCGCACTTCGGGCAGCCCGTGGTGGCCGCGCTCGTTCCCTTCACCGTGAGCGCGCTCAGCACCACCAGCGTGGACAGCACCGCGGACACGAAACTGCACAGGTGCAGCCACGAGAACGACTCTGAGAGCATGTTGACTTTGCTTTGACTCTGTTCGGGCAGGTTTGGAGAGACGCGCACTAGTGAGTGGACGGAGAGAAGTGAGCCGCACCTGAGCACTCAGAAGTGGGGTAATCCATCAAAAGTTGTGACACGTTTAAGGGACGCACCAATGACCGCGTCAAGCCTCTCTCTGTCACACATGCACACGCGCTCGAGGGGAGGGAGGAGGTGAAGGTGAGAGGCTCTCTGATGCACATGCACACGCTCCTCACTGAAGCATATATAGCCCTGCTGGAGTTAATCATTAGCGCGAACAAATAAACATGCGACACTTACAGTGCCACGTCGAGCCGGGGCTGCCCAAGCGGCTGTGGAGCGAAGTCCAAACCCTCACCTCTGTCCCAATGACCCCAACACTGTAACCCTAAACCATCCAAACCAAACGGGTCACAAGACAACACGAGATCGGTCAATATGACGCAAGGCAGTCCGGCTGTTTCACATGGTGCAGATGCTGGAGCCACAGCAGCATCCGACAAACTCTCCAACTTTATCTTAAAGGTCCCAAACTATGCCATACACTCTTAAAAATAAAGGTTCTTCTATGGTTTCTAACATTTCCATTGCACAAAACGATCTTTATAGTGGAAAAAGCTTCTTTGGGTCATTAAAATGTCATTCATACTAAGAAAAAATTGTTCTTTTAAGAACTGATCACTGAAAAAGGTTCTTTAGGGAACCAAAAATGTCCTTCTCTGACGTCATTGCATGAGGAAAAACCCCTTTTGAGAAAGGTTCACCTCAACATTATCATTCTGTCATCATTTACTGTCGTTCCAAACCTGTTGGAACATAAAAGATTTGGTAAAAAAGTGTTTTTTCTCCACACAGTGAAAGTCAACGGGGTCCAATGATTGCTGTTCTTCAGAAGAAAGTCAAACCGGTAAATGATTCGGAAAATGAACCGAATTGATCCTCCAGACAGAGCTGAGAGACTGTAAACGATTAGTTTAAGACATTATTTTTTAGTAAAGAAGTTTTTAACAAATAATTGTGCATTTGATTCGTTCGAGTATTGAGTTCAGATATCACAGTTTAATATTGCATCATGTTTTTGTGCTCTTAAACCTTTAACACCATATGCAATGCCTGGATAAAATGTTAATCTTCTGTGTATTGTACTAATATGTATCACGAGAAATAAATAAAAAGAATCTGTTTCATCTCTTGATGGACACGCGGTGTTATTAATAATCAACCCGCGACACATCAGACCAGCAGGAGATGCTGCAGAACCACAGATGTTTGAGCTCACAGTGCGCAGGCGCCGTCTAGTGGACACAGTGCAGCACAACCACATCATCAGTGTTCCATATGATGAGACTATTGTTTTATTATTGATTATTTTAATGAATAATAAATGCTATCATGTTGTCAATGCATCATTTTTCTCACCTCAAATCCCTTGATGGCACCATCTGAATTTTTTTAATTGTTACATACAAAGGTTCAGGAATTATTTGCATGGTTAATATTTGCTGTCCCTAATGTTTCCTGATAAGCTTTAGCTATTTTTGAATGGCCTGTATTCCATTAAATTGTTTATTTTGTCTCTGAATTATATTTGGATGTGGAATTTGATCATTTCAGATACACTACTATTGAAAAATTAAAGGTTTAAAAGAACAGCATTTATTCAAAATATAAATCTTTTCTAACAATATAAATCTTTACTATCACTTTTTTACCATTTTCACACATCCGTGCTGAATAAAAGTATTAATTTCTTTAAAAAAAAAAAAAGACTGACCCCAAACTTTTGAACGGTAGTGTATATTGTTACAAAAGATTTCTATTTTAAATAAATGCTGATATTTTTAACTTTTTATTCATCAAAGCATCCTAAAAAAGTATCACAGATTATAATAAATTATAATATTAGAATGATTTCTGAAGGATCATGTGACACTGAAGACTGGAGTAATGATGCTGAAAATTCAGCTTTGATCACAGGAATAAATTACATTTTAAAGTATATTAAAAGAGAAAACCATCATTTTAAATTGTAATAATATTTCACAATATTATTGTTTTTTCTTTATTATGAAATAAATGCAGCCTTAATGAGCATAAGACACTTTGTTCAAAAACATTAAAAATAGTAATGTTTCCACACTTTTGACTGGTAGTGTGTATTTAAGCTGTTCACAGACTGTTCTTTCATCACAATAACATGGATCACAGATGGATGGATTCTGATAAATGTGGATTCACACGCCATATAATTGACGGCTTTTTTTTTATCAGAAAATTGTACAACACTAAAAAATATTTTCATGATTTGTTTTCTTTTGTCAAATCAACTTTAATAATGAATGTGGTTCAGATAACATAATATTTGGAGTTTTCTGTTAATTAACCAAGGCAACCAGGTAACTTACTTTTTTAAGTTAAACCAACAATTATTTTTTTACAGTGAAGACAAAAGGCATCACAAGATATTAGATCACTGAGGTCTATCAGCGGATTTTACCCCAATATTTACAGATTACATAGAGATAAGAGTCGTTCACAAGATCTGACTGTTCTGATGGTTTATCGACTTAATAAAAAGAATGTTTTTACTGCATCTTAGATCAACAAATACTTTCTAAAAGCCAAACTGCATGTTGATTAGAATTGTGCATAAAATGGTTATTTTCATATTGCTTACACTCTTAAAAATAAATGTTCCAAAAAATTCACAGCATAGAAGAAACATTTCTGCTTCCCCAAATAATTAATTCTTAAAAGAACCACTTTTTTCTTAGTGTAAAGAACATAATATTTAATCTAAAGAACCTTTATTTTTAAGAGTGTAAAATAAAATCTCTTTAAATGAAAAGTTAACTTATCTGACACTACATTAATCAGTTAGCCATCACAAGGTTTCATTCGACTCAAAATGGGTTTTTTTCTCAGAATAAGAGACATAAAAGGCTGTTTGCAAAGCATTCCAGTTTTATCCGGATAGTATAAGGCACAGAAGAGTTTGTTTCTACTGTCAGTGACACTGACCTGACATTGCTCAAAAACTACCCAAGATTGTGAAAATAACCCAACAAAATGACCTAATGGGCTCAGCTAGTGTTTGAGAAGAAAAACCCATCGATACATACGGTCGGATCAGCTGTGGACACACTAAATATAGGATAAAGGTGAAAGTGAAGCGTGAGTTCATTACGTGCTTTATTTGGAACATTCCTGTCCTGACCTCAGAAGAAGACAGTGACAGATAACACGTGCGCTGGAATCCGGCCAATTCAACGCATCTGCCATGCCAAAAGGTCCAGTCTTGTCATTTCACTGCCTAAACTCTATATTTGTAGTGTTTTTAAATGTAAAATTAGAACAACATGAGTCTGACATCTAACTTAGACTCTGTTTGGAGGTTGCTCAGAGTCAGAATATACTTTATTCTCCCAATAAACAAAGTTGCGCCTTATTTTATTTTATTATTGTATTTTATTACAAATTGACAATACTGAAAATATTAGAGCATGAATATAAATAATAAAATGTAAGTTATGTTTTGTGAAAATGTTTTATTTTGCTTATTTTGCACAGTAGCCAATATTCACCATACCCACAGTTTTATTCTAAAATAGAAGAACTTAAAATATAAGCTGTTTTGTGAAAATATAAGAGTATAAAGTATAAGAAGGATGGTAATTTTAGCTAATTTTGTCAGTCATGCATCATCACTGATTAACACCTGTGATGTGTACGGGCCATTCCACAGAAGTGATGCTGTCCCACAACCCAAAAACACATTTAAAAAGCATTTAAGTATTCAAATTTTAGATGTTTATTAAGATCCTTCTATTATCTATCGAATCCAACAATGTTTAAAATATCAGTAAGATTAATATATATAAAATCATCATTTATTGGGTACTTTTAATTGGGAGGTGTCTGTCCCGAACCCTGACCCCTAAATTTCAACTTGTGAAAATTATATTAAAAATAATTTTTGCATTTTTTTCCATTGTGGTTTAAAAAAAAAAAAATAAAATAAATAATATATATATATATATATATATATATATATATATTATTTTTTTTTTTTTTTTTTTTTTTAATGAAGGTCAATTTTTTATATATATATTTTATTTTTATGTAAAAAAATGTGTGTCCCTCATGTTCATGTCACTACCGGAACAGTGTGTGTTTGAGTCATTGTCTGAGACTGATTTTAACACACTTCAGGAAATATTCCTGTGTTCCTCCTCTCACAGCCTCTCTTTCACAGCAGATAGATCATCATTCTGAGTTAAATGTGTTCAAAGACTGAAAATCTGTGTGGAGCTTTAAGGAACGTCACTAACAAACATCTTTTTCTGAAATTAAGCAAACTTTTATGGCTGTTATTCAATAATATGTAGTTTTTTCCTGTGTACAACTGTTCAGAACTGTGCTAGATAACCATGTGCTGATTATCATCTTTGAGCAGCTCAAAAGTGTTAAAAATTGTCACTACTGAAACGTGGTTAAGTTTCGGTAGTGACATCATTGTTTTTTTGAGTGTTATTCAATAAAATGTAGTGTTTGTGTGTGTACAACTGTTCAGAACTGTGCTAGATAACCATGTCTGATTCGCATCTTTGAGCTCGGCTAAAAATATTGAAAATTGTCACTACCAAAACAGTCACAACCAAAACAGTCACAACCGAAACAAAATCATTGTTTTTGGGGGGTTACTCGATAAATTTAGTTTTTTTTTTCTGTGTTTTTTCTGTGTTTTTCTGCATCTTTGAGCTTGAGCTCACTACCGAAACTTCACCACATATTTTGGTTGTGACTGTTTTGGTAGTGACATCATTGTTTCAGTAGTGACATCATTGTTTCGGTAGTGACATTGTTTCACATCATTGTTTCAGTTGAGTGGTACATTGTTTCGGTAGTGACATCATTGTTTCAGTAGTGACATCATTGTGGTAGTGGTTTCAGAAAGTAGTGACATCATTGTTTCAGTAGTGACATCACATCATTGTTTCAGTAGTGACATCAGTCATCATTGTTTCCAGTCATTGACATCATGTTTCGTAGTGACATCATCATTGTTTCGTAGTGACAGTAGCATTTTCGGTAGCATCATTGTTTGGAGTGAGTGACATTGTTTTGGTAGTGACATCATTGTTTTAGTACATTGTTTCCATCATTGTTCGGTAGTCATCGTGACATTCAGTGACATTGTTTCAGTAGTGTCAGTGTTTTGGTAGTGACATTGTTTTGGTAGTGACATCATTGTTTCAGTAGTGACATCATTGTTTCGGTAGTGACATATGTTCAGTTGTTTCGTACATCATTGTTTTCGGTAGTACATCATTGTTTCGTAGTGACATCATTGTTTCGTAGTACATCGGTAGTGATCATTGTTTCCATCATTGTAGTGACATGTTTCAGTAGTCATTGTTTCGTAATCATTGTTCATTGTTTCACAGTAATCCAGTGTGTTTGACATCATTGTTTCGGTAGTGACATCAGTGACAACATCATTTTTCCATCATTGTTTCGGTACATCAGTGTGTTTCGGTAGTGACATCATTGTTTCGGTAGTACATTGTTTCAGTAGTGACATCATTGTTTCGGTAGTGACATCATTGTTTCAGTAGTAACATCATTGTTTCGGTAGTGACTCATTCGTAGTGACATTGTTTTGGTAGTGACATCATTGTTTCACATCATTGTTTCGGTAGTGACATCATGTTTCAGTAGTAACATCATTGTTTCGGTAGTGACATTTTTTTCGGTAGTGACATTGTTTTGGTAGTGACATCATTGTTTCAGTAGTGACATCATTGTTTCGGTAGTGACATCATTGTTTCGGTAGTGACATCTTTTTTGGTAGTGACATCATTGTTTCATCATTGTTTCAGTATGACATCATTGTTTCGGTAGTGACATCAGTGAGTGACATCATTGTTTCAGTAGTGTCATTGTTCGTATAGTGACATCATTGTTTCAGTAGTAGTACATCATTGTTTCGGTAGTGACATTGTTTCAGTATTCATCATTGTTGCGTTTCGGTAGTTCATTTTTTCGGTACATTTTTTGGTAGTGACATCATTGTTTCAGTAGTGACATCATTGTTTCGGTAGTGAGTTTCACATTGTTTCGTAGTGACATCATTTTTTCGGTAGTGACACATCATGTTCAGTTACATCATTGTTTCGGTAGTGGTAGTGAATCATTGTTTCGTAGTGAGAGTGACATCATTGTTTTGGTAGTGACGTTTTGGTAGTGACATCATTGTTTCGGTAGTGACATTGTTTGGGTAGTGACACCGTTTACAATGTTAGTAGTTACAAATCAGTAGAATTTTTGTATGTTTTTATTAGCCATTATTGTTAGTTCAGTTAGTGTGACATCTGTTTCAGTAGTGACATCATTGTTTCAGTAGTGACATCATTTTTTCAGTAGTGACATCGTTTTGGTAGTGACATCATTGTTTCGGTAGTGACATTGTTTCAGTATGACATCATTGTTTCGGTAGTGGTTTCAGTAACATCATTGTTTCGGTAGTGACATCTTTTTTCGGTAGTGACATTGTTTTGGTAGTGACATCATTGTTCAGTAGTTCATTGTTTCGGTAACATCATTGTTCGGTAGTGACATCTTTGTTGGTAGTGACATCATTGTTTCGGTAGTGACATTGTTTTGGTAGTGACATCATTTTGTATGACATCATGTTTCGATAGTGACATTGTTTTGGTAGTGACAAAAGGAACATATAAGCGTTTATTTGGGGGAAATAAACAAAATGTTAGTACAGTTATGCAAATCAGTAGAATTTTAGTATGTTTTTATTATGCATAATATTATTATATTGTTTTCAGTTCATTGTTTCATCAGTGATAGTGACATCATTGTTCAGTACAATTGTTTCAGTGACATCATTGTTTCATCATTGTTTCGGTAGTGACATTGTTTCAGTAGTGATTGTTTTCATCATGTTTTTAGGTAGTGAAAGGTAGTGACATACATCAAGTGTCATTGTTTCGGTAGTGATCATTGTTTCACATCAAGTGTCATTGTTTCGGTACAGTAGTGAGTGACATCATTTTCGGTAGTGACATTGTTTGGTAGTGACATCATTGTTTCAGTAGTGACATCAAGTGGTTTCAGTAGTACATCATTGTTTCCATCATTAGTGACATTGTTTTGGTAGTGACATTGTTTCAGTTAGTGACATCATTGTTTCGGTAGTGACATCTTTTTTGGACATCCTTGTTTTGGTAGTGACATCACGTTTCGGTAGTGACATATGTTTCGATGTGACATGTTTGTAGTGACAAAAAGGAACATATAAGCATTTATTTGGGGAAATAAACAAATGTTAGTACAGTTATGCAAATCAGTAGAATTTTAGTATGTTTTATTATGCAAATCATTAGTGTTTAGTATGTGAGTTAAACTGTGTCATGTGATGTGGTCACATTACTGTCACTACCGAAAATGTGCAGTCACGACCGAAACATGAGATGTTTTGTCAAAATAAAGTATAAGATGTTATTATAGTGTTTGATTAAATGTTTATTCAAACTAATGAATCTTAACTTTGAAATCAGCAAACTTTATGACTTTTACAAAGAAAAATTGGATTAAAAAATCTCATAAATTACACTTGAAATATTGTTAAAATTGTAATTGTTATTGATTTCCCTTAGATTTTTTTTTTTTTTTTAAATAGCACAAACTATATTTACAAGGTAGATGTAAACAAAATCTTAATAGGTCAATGTAACCCTTCTTATTAAATTATTTATTATTGTGTTTCGGTAGTGACAAAAATTTGTGGAGAGGAAAAAAAACAAAAAACATTCCAAAACTTTCCAAACATTTACTACAATTTGCATACACACAAAATGAACTGTAGAACGGCCTTTAAAGGATGATCGTCTCTGTTGAGTGAATGATGGAAAATCACCCCTTGTTTGCAGGCAAAACTGAAACTACAGCGCCACCTTATGTTTCCTTTCAGCACAAACACATGGAACAGTGACGTAAAGCACAGAAAGAGCAAGTGTTCTTGTTCCAGCGCTTTGCTGTTGTTTTATATCCCATCCTTTCCCGCTTGCAGGACAGAAGAGAGCATAAATCAGCGCTCGTGATTCTCTTGACTCTCAGACTGTGTGTTTTTGTTGATGTCTTCGCTCGTGACGTCACGGCCCCGCCCACTCGAGCTCTGGTTTGATCACTGCGCGCTGTTGACAGTCGCCGTGAGCTCGTGCTCGGTGGCGATTTAACGGTATTAAGCGGCAGCGGGCTGTCGTTATTCGTTTGTCGGGGGGTCGGTTTGTGCGTGAGGTGGGTTATTAGTTTAAACATGTTCACCTAGCACATATCGAGCGATAGTAATGCCCTCACGAGCTCGTGAGGCGGCCGATTGTCATTTTGACTTAGCTCGCGCTCGCTTAGCCGCCACAGGCTAATTAATGAACCGACAGTGTGTGATAAATATAGACTCTAAATCATCGAAAACACTGAAGAAACTCCTCTGAACGCCGAACTACAGCGGTGGATCTTCGTATTGAATGAACGCGAGGGATTAACGGGTAAGTGAACACTTGAACGCTTTAAATGAACAGGTTTCAGTGTGTGTCGTGTGTGTTCAGATCACATCAGTGATCAGGCTCTCCACACACCTCAGACAACAAAATGTAATTTTGTAACAAAATAATTGTTTTGTTTAAAACAAATGTAATTTTACTTTGTTTATTAATGTTTTTACTACACATTTGTGTAGTCTTTGGAGGATTTATCATATTTTTAAATTTATATAAATAAATTAAAAAAATATTTTTTTTTTTATACAAAAACAGCTTTTTATGGGAAATTCACTTTATAAAAGACCCACACTTCTAACTTTCATTCATGGGGATAACATGGATAATTTGACATGGTTTAGTGTGAGATTTTTGCCCATCTTTTGGAAAATGCAGTTTTAAAAGTTAAAAAATGATCACTTTATCCAGTAGATGCTGCAGAGCTCCACTATTTGCTGTTTGACTGACTGAAAGACATCTTTACACAAGTATTTTTCAGTTTGATTCATGACTAAATATTATAAAGCTACTTTTTGTCAAAGTTTAGTATTTTTTGTAATAAAAAAAAATCAGTTTTTCAATATTGTTACATTATGATGAGACACCGCTTAGAAAATGGACAAAATCCATCCTCAAAATCTCAATTTTTGAGACTTATTTTTTTTCAGTGCAAAAAAATGCTTAAAAATTATTTTGTTATAATTGTGATTTCATAATATTTAGACATGAATCAAACTGAAAAATACTTGTGTAAAGATGTCTTTCAGTCAGTCAAACAGCAAATAGTGGAGCTCTTCAGCATCTACTGGATAATGTGATCATTTTTTACTTTTAAAGCCGCATTTTCCAAAAAATGGGCAAAAATCTCAAACTAAACCATGTCAGATTATTCATGTTATCCCCATGAATGAAAGTTAGAAATGTGGGTCTTTTATAAAGTGAATTTTACATAAAAAGCTGTTTTTGTATAAAAACCTATTTAAAAAAATATTTTTTAATTTATTTATATAAATTTAAAAAATATGATAAATCCTCCAAAAACTGCACAAATATGAAGTAAAAACATTAATAAACAAAGTAAAATTACATTTGTTTTTAAAAAAACAATTATTTTGTTACAAAATTACATTTTATTGCCTGGTGTCTCTGGCCTTCTTGCTTTGTCGCGTGGCGTTTCAAATAGCGCAGTTATTATTAAAGAACCTCAGACTGTCAGATCAGAACATCTCCTCAGAATAGCGTTCTTTCTGTTAGTTTTAATTGTCGTTCTAAAGGCCTGTTCACACAAAGATATAGTTTTAAAACTCCACAGCACGACTATAACAATAGTGACACAGAGAAACGAATTACTTCCTCAAGTTTTTCCTGCTGATGAACGATAAAAACATTGACTGCCAATCAGATTAAAGGGTTAGTCATTAATTACTCACCCTCACGTCGTTCCACACCTGTAAGATCTTCGGAACATGAAATCCAAGAAGTGTTTATGTCTTTCTTTCTTCAGTGGAAAAGAAATGAAGGTTTTTGAGGAAAACATTCCAGGATTTTTCTCCATATAGTGGACTTCACTGGGGTTCAAAGGTCCAAATGTCAGTTTCAGTGCAGCTTCAAAGAGCTCTACATGATCCCAGACGAGGAATAAGAGTCTCATCTAGAGAAACCATCAGACATTTTATTAAAAAAAAATAAACATTATATACTTTTTAACCACAAATGCTCGTCTTGCACTGCTCTGTGATGCTCCACGCATGACGTAATCATGTTGGAAAGGTCACGCGGAAAGGTCTCCTCCAACTTCAAAATTGTCTGACATTGTTGTTTTACCTTTTTTTTGCATGTTCGCTTTGTAAACACTGGATCGGTACTTCCATCTACGTCACGCGTGACCTTTCCAACATGATTACGTCATGCGTGGAGCATCACAGAGCAGTGCAAGACGAGCATTTGTGCTTAAAAAGTATATAATGTTTTTTTTAAGAAAATGACAGATTATTTCTCTAGATTAGACTCTTATTCCTCGTCTGGGATCATGTAGAGCTCTTTGAAGCTGCACTGAAACTGACATTTGGACCTTCAACCCGATGAACCCCAGTGAAGTCCACTATATGGAGAAAAATCCTGGAATGTTTTCCTCAAAAACCTTCATTTCTTTTCCACTGAAGAAACAAAGACATGCGACAGAGGATGCGTAAATTATCAGGAAATTTTAATTTAAAGAACATGTCAGTGTATTTACATGGATAGCAGGTGAACTTGCTGTGTTTATTATAGTTTTGTTCATGCATCAACAGAAAATAGATTATTGGTTCATCAAAATGATAATCAATTGAAATACATCCCTAATAAATGTTTGCTTAAAGAATGCAGTCAGAATGGGATTTGATTTATCATGGTATGATTGATCATATGAGGAGTTTTCAACCTGTTTTGAATAACGAGGTGTTCTGATTTTCTGACTTTATATTGCTCAAGCTCGTCACCTGTGCAGCTGAATCGACAAATCCCACATGACGGTTGACATGCTTTAATGTGCACATCGACACACAACAAGTGACCATCTGTTTCGTTTTGTAGTGTGCACGTGGCTTAATATTTTCAGTAGGACAAGAAGTCAGAAATGAATTCATGTCCAACAAGTGGCCTTTTGCATTTGATCTGTATTTAGATTTTTGTGTGGAAGAAAGAAATGGTTAAAAATGTGCATGATGCTTTTGATCCGTCGCGGGAGTTTTTCCTTGATTAGTCTGAAGTACAAAAACATTTTTAATTTTCTGTAATCAACGTGTCAGACTTGCATGCTGCTCTTTGACGCACTTTATGATATTTACACTGATTTACATCATAAAACGCTGAAAATTGACTCATGAAAGTCATGGAAATTTCTCACGTTTTAAACATATTTGTAATTCTGATCATCTCTAATATAATTCATTAAACAGTTTTACTTCATGAAAATCTGAAGACAAAGAGTTATTTGTATGTGTGTGTCGTGTTTAAAGATGCTTTGAGCTTCAGTCAAGCTCTCTTGATTCTTGTCCATGTGCTCTTGGTTGTCTATTTCTTCAGGAGAATATCTGACATTCAGCAGTGTGATGTGATCCGTGTTATTTGGTTTGTGATTGTCACGCTAATATGAACAACCAGATTGTCCCAGGAGAGAGAGGCGTCGTCCAAGTGTTGTGGTCAAGATGTTCTGTTCCTGTTGTCACTAATACAGTAGATCGGGGCAGTTGTTTTAGTAAACGAGTGCAGGAATGGGAAAATCAATCTTTGCTAAATTATTCACGAGTGCAGAAACGCTTAATTATCAGCATTTTCAGTGATTAATTCTGCTGCTCTGAGTCCTGCTGGCCCTGTTCTGAAGGGTTTGATCTACAGTCACTTGTTATAATCACTGATTGTCAGTGTTTTGAGGTTTGCATGAGATGCTTAATGTATGCCAGGCTTTAGAAATGCTAAAGCAACGTCATGTAGAAAAAGAATGAAATGCTCTTGTTGTTTAAAACTGTATGGTGCTTATTTAATTGAATATGTGCTGTTATGTACTTGCATTCACTTAGTTTGCTTCATGAAGGCTGTTTATGAATCTAAATGATGGTTTGTTCTGACGTTTGAGAGGATGGTTTATACTTTGTCTCAGTGTTTGAGATTGTTAGTTTCAACTGCAGTCTTTATTCGTCAAGTTCTTTATTTTCACATATTTAAGCTGTTTCATCTAGGAATGCACAGTTATGTCAAAAACAATCTTTGATGGTTTTCCTTGTAATTGTGATCGGATTAATTAACTAATAGAATTCTTATTATTGTGCATATTAAAAAGTGAAATTATGATTACGGCTGTGTTGCAATTTATTAATCATGAGAAAATAGTGTCAAATACTGAGTTTCATTTCCTGTTGCGTCAAAGGCTTCTATTTAAATGTGTTGTTGCAACGCTTGATACGATGAATCAAAGCGTTTAAATTAGTCCAGTAACGACTGCTGCTTGTAATAAACGAATTTGAAGGAGTAAACCAAAATGAAATGCTGTATTTTCACTGTATTTAAAGGGTTAGTTCACCTAAAAATGAAATTTCTGTCATTTATTAATCACCCTTATGTCGTTCCACACCCGTAAGAACACAAATTAAGATATTTTTGATGAAATCCGAGAGGTATATGACTCGTCCAATATAATCAACACTTTCAAGGTCCAGAAAGGTACTAAAGACATCGTTAAAACAGTCATGTGACTGCAGTGGTTCAACCTTGATGTTATGAAGAGACGAGAATACTTTTTGTGTGCAAAAACAAAACAAAAATAATGACGTTATTCAACAATCTCTTCTCTTCTGTGTCGTTCTCATTCGTTGTTTACGTCCAGCGCTTCCATGTTTGACTCATTATTGGCCGGCTCCTGCGTCAGCATCACACGCATGTGTCGTGCTGATCACGTGATCAGCTTCGGCCAATACTGAGTCGGCGTTCGGACGTAAACACGGAAGCTTCACTGTGTTACTGCGTCACCTGCGTAAGATAATGACAGAAGAGAAGAGATTGTTGAATGAAGTGGTTATTTTTGTTTTGTTTTTGCGCACAAAAAGTATTCTCGTCTCTTCATAACATTAAGGTTGAACCACTGCAGTCACATGACTGTTTTAATGATGTCTTTAGTACCTTTCTGGACCTTGAAACTTGATTATATTGCTGTCTATGGACGAGTCATAAACCTCTCAGATTTAATCAAAAATATCAAATTTTTTCTGAAGATGAATGAAGGTCTTACTGGTGTGAAATGACATGAGGGTGAGTAATTAATGACAGAATTTTCATTTTTGGGTGAACTAACCCTTTAAACAAGTTCTATATTTTTTTCCCCCATGTTGCTTTCTATGTTTGCCTGTTACAGTCATTTACAGTATATTTACATATATAATGTATACAGTGTTTAATCTGTGCCACAAGTTTCATAATGAACAGAAAATATTTTAAAACTTATCATAATAACATAAAAGTTCTCTAATGTTGTTTTGTGCCATTGCTTTGGCAAAGTATCTGTCAAACGAACTAAAATCAAAAGCATGAAATGACTTTGTGCCCTTATTAAATCACAAAAGACTGAGATTTAATTAAATGAGTATATAGTCTGTTTGCACTGCGTTTCAAAGTGAAGTGCGCGCTTTGCTCATGCGATCAGCTCGTGATCCGGTGTTTTCCGTGTTAGAACAGCTCAGTTCGCAGTGAATGAATGCAGTGAACTCCATCTCTAAATGTACCATGAGTTTAGCGTACATTAGCGTACATTCACATTTAATAATAATTATAACTATTTTATTCTAGTTGTTTGTCTTCCTAAAATGTAACGAATGTGAATGTAACGTAGAATGAGACAACTAAAAAGAGAGTTAAGTCAATGTTCAGACTTTTTTCTTTATTTGATTTGCACACTGAACATGGGTTGGAGCTCTTAATTTTGAACTCTCAAAGTGCGCCAAACTGATGAATTTAACTTTTAAATGTGAAAAATTAGGTGAGTCGCGACATGCCCCCCCTAGAGGGACTGACGTCCAGTCCTCAAATCCTGTGGGAAATACTGTACATAACAAATTGTATGTATTTTACACAGTGAAAGTAGTATTTATTTGACCAAATTTTTTTCTAGATAGCGCCGTGAATGTATAGAGGGTATGCACTGACATCACTTTCCCGCCAGAACACGCCCCCTCAGCCAGACTGTGGCAAAAGAACTGCTGCATGACTGGATTTAATAGGGGAAACTGCGAAAACGTGAGTAAAACGAGTATTGACATGCAGCCAGGAATCATATTTCCAGACATTTAAATGCACATAAAGCAATTTTGCCTGTGAATGCTTAAAGTGTTAGTTCAACCAAAAATGAAATTTCTGTCATTAATTACTCAACCTCATTAAGACCTTCGTTCATCTTCGGAACACAAATTAAGATATTTTTGATGAAATCCGATGGCTCAGTGAGGCCTGCATTGAGAGCAAGTTAACTTAGACTTTCAAACATCCAGAAAGCTACTAAAATCATATTTAAAACAGTTCATATGACTACAATGGTTCAACCTTAATGTTATGAAGTGACGAGAATACTTTTTGTGTGCAAAAAACAACAATAAAACAACGAATATCTAGTGATGGGCGATTTCAAAACACTGTTTCATGAAGCTTCAAAGCTTTACGAATCTTTTGTTTCGAATCAGTGGTTCGGAGGAATGCCAAAGAAACACTTATGACATAACGAAGCCTCGTTTACTGAAAGCACGTGACTTTGGCGCTCTGAACCACTGATTCAAAACAAAAGATTCATAAAGTAAATCCAATATAGGTAGGCCTAAATTGATATCCCGGTGATCAATTATATCAATGTTATATATATCATCCAGTCCTAAAACTTGTATAGTTTTGTCAGTGTCTATTTAAAAACACCAAATTATGCAGAATATAGGATGGTAAATGTTTAATTGATGAGTTGTTAATACAATACAGGCTCGACAATAAGGACTGCCCGATGGCCCGGGGTCAGTGTGAACGACGCTCGGGGCAGTAGACGGAACGGTCACTTGCCCGATCGGGCCGGTGCTGTAGAGTGTGCGATATATATCATCTATGACATCGTAATTGTTGATTTAACGATCTGAAATTATCGAGTTTGTCCCTCACTTTACAAAAAACAAACAAAAACACACCCATTGGGTGCACGCATGCAGTATGTGACGTAGTGTAATAGGTTAGACTAGTGCGCGTGCATATTTAGAGTACGCTTTCAGTGCGTGATTTAAGTGAATCTATTAAAATTCATTTTAGAATGCATCAGAATTCAAGATAAGGGGGCAAAAATGCCCCTGTATATCTTTCATATTTATATAATTTAATATAGTTAACCAATATTAAACAAAGAGCGCCGTTTTTCTCCAAATATCAGCACGATTACAAATTTGATTCTGATTTTATACAGAGTACAGTTTAATGAACAAGAACTTAATATCAAGTGACTTACATTTTAGACACCAAATCGCTTGTTTCGCTCTATTTCACCAACGAAAATAGTTCCAAAGTCCACAGAATTGTTTTGCGTCTCTGAGCAACACTTCATGAATGAATCAGCCGTTTGAATGAATCGGTTGAATCTCATGACTCGCTCATTAACAGTGAGTCGCTGCCACCTACTGGCGGGTTTAATTTGACTTTTAAAGTGTCTTTTCATTTTTAAAATAATTTCAAATAACAGTATATTCAACATTTTATATTTTCATCATTTCAAAGCATTATTTATGCATCTGTAACTGCTCTTGACTGATTCACTTTTATAAAGTTTAATCTATAGTTATACATTCGATTACAATTTCTGTATCTGAAAATCTTCTGTTTAAACCTACATGAAAAACTTGAAAAGCACCATTTATTTAATTTATATTGTTTGTTCTGTTGTATTTATTTGTGCTATTACTCAATTTGATTATTTGTTACTATTTTATTACTTACTGTTTATTTATCTAACAATATTCAAAATATAAGTGAGTTAATCTAGTAGCTTTTGGTGTCGTAACCCTATTTATTAAGGTTACATGTATCAAAAACAACAAAAACAATAACTAGGCTTTTTTTTATAGGCCCATTTTCTTTTCTTTTATTAATTTTTTGTTGTGGGGCAAGTAAAAATTTGAACCACTGGCCCGACCGGGCCAGTAGAAAAAATCCTTGGCGTTGAGCCCTGCAATATATAAAAACACAACATATAGTGTATGATTTTTACCCCAAAATTCAACATATTTACAAAATTATAACTGCAAATCCTCGTTTCGCTGCCTGGAGTCCAGTTGTTTCTGTGAACTGCAGCGATCCTCTTTAGCTTTCGGCAGTCTGTAAAAATATACCTCAGATTTCTTTAGTTAATCGGAAAGCTCTTTCCCGTTTTGAGCGTGTTTTGTGTGTTTTTTGGCACACTACATTCTATTCAGAATATTCCGTCGCATATTGACCAAATATCTTCTGTCCATTTTGGCTTTTCCCCAAGAAATAGACAACCTGCCGTCCTCCATGATTCCTATTCTTTAAGACCGTAAAGCATTTGAACACAACAAACTCGTAATTACAACTTGAGAAGTGGGAAGTAGGACATTTCCGATAGCACACGAAGGCAGCGTAAATCAGAATACAGCCATAATCGTGATCTCAGTTACATTTCTGATTAATTATGCAGCACTACTCTCAGCTATAAATACAAGTGAAGTTCAGTTTAAAGTCTGTTCTGTAGATCTATTCTCTGGGATGCAATGGAAAATGCAGATCTGTTGTTATTGCAGTGTCGTTGGACTCATAATGGACCTTCAGCCCATCATACCTGTTGAAGCACATCATATTATCCATTCAATACACGTTTTGAGTCATCCATCAGATAAAGGCTGAAGTTAGTAAAAGACTGGTAGATAATCACACATTGAGAGATTAATTACCCCTTTGTGCTCTCACAGTTATAAAAGCACGTATGTGCATCTGATTAAAGAAACGTCTCATGGGTTTCAGATTTTAATAATCAGTTTCCCCTCAGCCGAGTTGAGAAAACAACCCCAGATCTAAAGTTGCACTTCAACATCATGTGTTGTGGACTGTAATGCGGTTTGGCGCAGTCCTCCCACATATGAGATGGCGGGTGTTCGGTCATATTTAGCTGGAAGGGCTGCTGTAATATTGATAAGGAGTCGTATCACGATTGTTTGTGGACCTGAACATGGCGTACACTCCGGCCTCCGTGTCGGAGCCGTCCTGAGGTTGTATTATGGAGTGCATGTGTGTGGTTTTGGTCTTGTGTTGGGTTTGCAGCAGCACAGGCAGTATGCTGTGTGTTTTTTTTTTTTTTTTTTCTTGAGAGATTTGAAGAGCTATTTATAGACGCCTGCTGGAGCAGGAGCATGTGCTGCGCCTGCCTCCATCCCTCCCTCCCGCTCGCTCATCTTTGCCTCCCAGATCCATGATGCTATTAGATTCTCCTTCCTCATCTCACACCTTTCTTCCTCTAATTCCCGCTTTTTCTTTTCATCTGTTGTTCTGTCCTCATTTTCTGTTTCCTCTGCTCTCTCCCTCTGTGCTGTTCCTCGCTGCTTTCGGCACGACCACCCCTCCCTCCTTCCCTGTGGATTTCTGCTTGTGAATTATTAATGGTTGCTGGATGGCAGTGACTGGGGGCAACACTAAGATTCGGAGCTCTTACGGAGGATAACCGTCAGTTATCTGCCTTGAGATAGGACAGGGATTGAGACGTGACCGTAGACAGACAGACAGACAGGACACCACCATGTTTCACTGACGCTGTGTGTGTGTTTGTGTGTGCAGAACTACACGCTTTCAAAAACTAGACGGTCTTAAATAGTGATACACCAAAATAAATTGAAGTTTGGTTACTTTTTTTTTTTCTCTGGAGTACAAGTCATATTTACGGAAGAGGATTAGGGCCAAGCAATAATAAAAAAGATAAAATCTCGAGATTAAAGTTGTTAAATTTCGAGAAAAAAGTCTAAATAAAATGTTGAGAATAAACTCGTTAAATTACGAGAAAAAACTCATTAAATTTCGAGAAAAAGGTCGAGATAAAATGTTGAGAATAAACTCGTTAAATTATGAGAAAAAACTCATTAAATTTCGAGAAAAAGGTTGAGATAAAATGTTGAGAATAAACTCATTAAATTATGAGAACAAATTCGTTAAATTATGAGAAAAATGACGTTAAATTTCGAGAAAAGTCAAGATAAAATGTTGAGAATAAACTCATTAAATTATGAGAACAAATTTGTTAAATTACGAGAACAAATTCATTAAAATATGAGAAAGTCGTTAAATTACCAGAACAAATTTGTTAAATTACGAGAACAAATTCGTTAAAATATGAGAAAGTCGTTAAATTACCAGAACAATTTGTTTAATTTGACATTTTCTCGTAATTAAGAATTATTTTATCTTGACTTTTTTCTCAAAATTTAACGAGTTTATTCCAACATTTTATCTCAACTTTTCGAAATTTAACGTTTTAAATTTACGAGTTTATTCTCAACATTTTATCTCAACCTTTTCTCGAAATTTAACGTGATTTTTTTCTCAACATTTTATCTCGACTTTTTTCTCAAAATTTAACGAGTTTATTCTCAACATTTTATCTCGACTTTTTTCTCGAAATTTAAACGAGTTTTTTCTCGAAATTGAACAACTTTAATCTCGAGATGGTTTTAATTTTTTATTATTGCTTGGCCCTAATCCTCTTCCGTACATATTTGAAACGTGCTGCACCTTAAACCCAAAGTATACTTCGGTCATCCGTGCACCGTCCACATGACGTAATTTTCATCATCAGGAGGGTCCATGGACGTCCGCACTAGGGATGGGCATTTTTTCCAAAATTGTATTGAATATTTGGGCTCGTAAAAAAAATATTCGAATATTCGTTTATTTAAATGAGGTTAAACGAGAAGGACATTATTGTTTTATGTTCATCAAGATTTTGTAACCATTTCTGAACAAGCTTACATTATATCTTAAGGTTTTCTTTTAGTTCAAAGCATTAAACAATATGTGTAAACAGAAAATATTAAGAACAAAAGCATTTAAGCTCAAGCAGCGCGAATGGGAAAAACGCTTATAAAGCAGACGGCGCCAGTTATCGTACAAATCGTAAGGTATATAATACACTCGAGTCAGTATATGGTTATTGTGTTTATATTTTTTCACATGTTCATGTTGAGAAAAACGATAATATCCACATGCTCGGGTGAGAAAATGAGCTGCGCTGACAGACGCTGCAGAAACACAAAGAAAACGATAATACATAACGGTGTGCTAAGCTAAGTTTCTAACAGCAGCACTTTGTTTTCTGTTCGTAAATATATCTCCCTCGACGAAACTTAAAGGAAACTTATGTCTCAATCATTAGTTATCATCTCGGCTCACTCTGGGATAACATACAGCTGTGCTTACCTGTCGTGAATGCAGTGATGGACAGCCATCTTTCCTCTCTGGTGTTTAGATTTCATGTACTTTCTCATTATGGTGTTGATATTATGATAACTCAGTTTCATTAATTCATTTGATCAAAAGTAATTCCATTTTGTAAGATCATTTTTATCTAAGTAATTCCAAACTGCGTGAGGCAGACGACAACATTATGTGACGATCAAATAAAATAAACTTGTTAAAGGCGCTCCACAGCGCCACCTGGTGCATTTAGTTATAACTGCGAGTTTTAGTGCTTAGGATTTATCATGGATTCACTGCCTTTACGGCCAGGAAAGCAACATGGTAAAATTCGAATAGTATTTTTATTTTTCGAATATTAATTACAGGTCAAATATTCGACTATTTGTGCACACCCCTAGTCCACACACTCCATCCACGTACATCCCAATTTTTGAGACCGCATGGACGGTCTGCGTACAACAGCGCAAGTGACTTGAGTGCTTGAAAACAGCAGTCGACTAGATAGTGCGCCCTCTCTGAACGCGTCTTTCCGCACTCGCGCCAAAGGAGTATACTTTGAACGGCTTCACTGAGGCTTAGAGTTTATAATAAATGTTGTTCATAATCTAATTTATTAGGGCCCTGTGATTTCTGTGATGCAGAAAACACGGAATCATGTCATAAAGATAGAATTTACTGTATAATGCGGAATGTCACGGAATTTGTCAATGAATAAATCAAAAGTAGGTCACTACGCTTAAATCAAATCACAATATAGACTAGTGTCTGTGAATATTAAACCACTAAAAGACAAAGATAAATTAAATAAATGTGTTATGCCTTCATTTGATTGAAAGGAAAATAATAAAATACATAAAATAAAATACACAACACAGAATTTTTGAAAAAACATTTCATAGAAATACATTTTGTTGTTTTTATGAATTAAATTAATTAGACATGCTTTTTGATTATTAAAATTTAATGAAACTTAAAACAGAAAACACAGAGTTTGGTAAAAAAAATAAAACAGAATTTGAGGGGAAAAAATAAAACGTATTTCATAGGGCCCTAAAATTGTAATTTTTGTCGAACTTTTAATAAATTGTTGTTAAATTGTATAAGTTTCATGATTTCAATTAATTAGACATGGTTTTTGATTATTAAAATGGAGTCCAAAAAACAAAAAAACCCCAGAAAAAACGGAATTTGGAAAAAAATAAAATAAAATGGAATTTTGGAAAAAATAAAACGGATTTCATATGGCCCCAATTTATGTTTTTTTTTTTTAATACTTTATATATTTTACTTTCCTGTTCTTTTCTGAATACTGTTAAATTTAAAGAACGGGAGCTGTTTATAATGTTTGTAAATGTTTTTTTATTAGTGGTATTTTATATTTATTTCTAAATGTAAATGTGACATGAGTTGATGCAGTTTATTTGTGGTTTTCTCTCTCTCAACAATGCAAATTTGACCCAGTACGACTACTAGTGAGATGTGACTTATTTTCCAGAAAATATGGTAATTAAATTTAGGTGTCAGTGATATATTAAACCATTCATAGTAAATTTCTTTGGAAACTAGCCAAAATGCATCAATAAAGAAGCACTAATTAAACATCACTGTTTTTCATCAGTGATTTCGGCACTTCAAAACTAATTTCGAAAATTCCAAATTTTGGTGCATTTTTAGTTTTAAAAGAATAGTTCAGCCTCAAGTTTGCCCTCATGTCATTCCAAGCTGTTGTTTTGTTTGTTGGAGCACAAAAGGTGAAGTTTAGAAGATCTTTTCCACACAGCAACAGTTTGTAGTCTGCAAAGCTTCAAAAACAAGACAAAGAAACACAGTCAGACTCCATAAACGTGTCTGTATTCCAGAAAGACTTTCACAGATGTGGTCACGGTACACTTTTGTGCTTCAAAAAAATTAATGAGGATGAGTAAATAATGACAGAAACTCTTGGTGAGCGCAGTGCGAAGGAAGGGTTTTCAGGTCCTCTTTCTGGAGATGGACAGTAAAAGTAACAGAGAAGGACAGCACAAATACGCACGCACATCTCCAGTTTCTATTGATCTGCAATAAAGCACTACGCTGACCAGGATTCTCTTCCCAGCTGGTTTTGCTTCGATGCACAGATTTCACATCAGGTGGTGACCCACTCAACACACTGTCATAAGCTGTTGACTCTTGTAAAGTTGGACTCGTGACTGATTGATAAATGAGCATTTTCCTCATTCTGGAGGTTTGCAGGTGGTTGTAACGTCGCTTTTACAAATGTAAATAGTGCAGGTCTGGATGTCATGATTGGTTCTTTGTTCCATCCAGAAGTTTTAGGCCAGAATCCAACTGTATGCAAACCAGTGCAGTGCATGTGCAGCTTCTGTTAAAGATGGGACGAGAGAGTTTACTAGCAATTTTTGAGTGAAAATCGTTTTAAAGGGGACCTATAATGCCCCTTTCACAAGATGTACTATAAGTCTCTGGTGTCTCCAGAATGTGTGTGTGAAGTTTCAGCTCAAAATACCCCACAGATCATTTATTATAGCTTGTCAAATTTGCCCCTATTTGGGTGTGAGCAAAAACACACCGTTTTTGTGTGTGTCCCTTTAAATGCAAATGAGCTGCCCGCTTTCCAGAAGAGGGCGGAGCTTTAACAGCTCAACAACAACAAAGCTGGAGAATCTCACGCAGCCAAAATGACGAAAGTGTTCAGCCTTACATTGTTCAAACCGGAGTCGACACTGATGGAGAGACTCAGGAAGAAGTTACAACTTTTAGAATGAAACTGGACGTTTCTGAATGGTTAGTGGATAAATTGATGTAGTTGCTGTGGAGTTGATTCAACTCATCCACTAGCATGTGCCGTCATGTTCATCTTTTATGTTGAATTGACCCTCGTTTGTGAAGCAGTCCGGCGTAAAATGACGGCATGACAACAACACTCTACTACAACAACTCTTCCTCTTCTCTAAAGCAGCCCAACATGGCCCCGCCCCCTTTGTTGAGTGTTCGCGGGGGCGGGGTTTATGTAAATTTTAGTGTTTGTGTCACTACGTTTTAAAGCCGTTTAAAAAGTGATTTCTGTAAAAGAAAATATCTCCTTTGCATTGAACTTTGAGTGTCGTAACTTTGCAGATGTTGTTTATGATCAAACGGCAACATTACACACTAACTAAAGTTAAAAAAGTCAAATCATAATCAACCACCCCTTTAAAGTAAAGCCGACACCACGTGTTGTAAAGAATGTTGAAACTTGAAAGTTTTCATACACTTTCTCTTATACAAATGTATTATTTTTTTAATCTATAATGTGGAAGAATCCTGTCTGTTTGTCAAATACCCATGTTCGTTTATCTAGCGTGTCGTTTTCATGAGTGTCGAGTTTCTTATCAGTGCATTTACGCTGTCTGAGAGCGAATGAGTGAAGGAGATGGGAGGGAGGATGAGTAAATGAGCGCATGCTCACTCTCAGAGAGAGAGAGAGAGGCTGTGCTTCATTCAGAAAAAGCAGGGGGGCGTCAGAAACGGAGCGAGGGAGGAAGCTAAGCGGAGAGGTGGAGATCTGTCTGTTCTCTGTTAGAGTGGACTGAAATGCGTTCGCTGCTGCCTCGGAGCCGCAAGCACCTAATGATGCGGGGAGATCAGCGCTAAATCAGCCGATAAAGTAAGCGGTGTGTGTGGTGCAGATGTGCAGGCGTGCATGCATGTGAAAAGTCTCAGTGAAGGGATGCTTATGAGTGTATTGCATCTATCGGCGATTTTAAAATCACACTGTGAAATGTTCTTCTTATGACTAAACCGTCAGGTGCATTATGGGAAATGTAGTTGTAAGCTCTATAAGGTGTGAGACGAGTGAAAATGGCTCAGAGAGTTTGGAAGAGATGCACTGAAGTTTCATCTAAGTCTGTTTAAAAATGTGAATCCGAGCTGTTTGTGTCTCCATTCAGAAATCTGCAGCTGTCTGACACATGCCTTTGGTTTTGACATCATTTGCTGACGTCAGGTGGAGCTGTTGGAGGTGAATGAGCTGTATCGCTTGCTTGCATGCAGAATCGTTCTTGTGAATGTTTAGCTTGAATGATATGCTTCATTGCTTCACGTCTCAGTGGAAGTGTAAGTGTGTGTTGATGAGCGACAGGCTTCGGTGTGGGTCAGTCGGTCGTGGGGTGTGCGTGTTCAGTATTGCAAGCGCTCCCTGTCTGCCCACTCGCGTGCAGGTCGATAAAGAGAGCGTGTTTGCTGAGGTAATGAGGAATTCCCTTTCACTGTGTCCTTGCGTCCTCGTCACCCACACCGGGGGCGAATCGCTGCAGGAGAGAGAGGCATCATTCATGTCACGCCGCCGCCGATGAGAGGTGTGTGTCAGAGCGGAGGAGATGAGAACGCACAGGACATCAGGAGGAGGCACAGGGGAGATTCACAAGAACTTTGTTCATAAAGGAACTGAGATTTAAAGGGTTAGTTCACCCAAAAATCAAACGTTTGTCGTTTACTCACCCTCATGTCGTTCCGAACCCCTGAGACTTTCTGTCCCTCTATTGACAGTCTATGCAACTACCGCTCTGATGCTTCAAAAAGTTCGTAAAGATATCGTAAAACGATCCATATGAATCAGGCGGTTTAGTCAAATTTTTTGAAGAGACGGTCGCTTTATCTGATGAACAGCTTCAATTTAGGCTTTTATTCACATATAATCATTCATCAACGCACACATCAGATATGGTAAACAGAAACACAAACGTGCTTGCTTGATGTGGGAGAAAAGAACCAATGAGGTTCATTCTCATGTTACGCAGCACGTTTGAGCTTCAGCAAGAACCAATGAGGTGCATCATCTCGTGTTAGCGCACGTTTGAGCTTCAGCTAGGAACATGAGGTCATTCCGTGGTACGCAGGCACTTGTTGAGCTTCAGCACTGAGAGACACAGAGCAGGCGTTCATCTCGTTTGATACGCATCACGTTGTGACGCTTCAGCATAGACCATGTGATAGCGGTTATTTCTCGTATTAAGCAAGCACGCTTGTGAAGCTTTTACAGCGTAAGAATACCCAATGAGCGGTTCGTTCTTCATGCTAGCATCCGTTTGAGCTCAAGCAAGACATGAGGTCGTTTCGTTACGCGAGCACGGTTGAGCTTCAGCACGGAGAACATTATGTTGTTTTTCTTTTGAGGTTCTTCTTTGTTTGTTTTTTAAGCATCAGTTTGACGCTTCCGCAAGTATTTACCAATCTGATGCTTGAGTGTGTGCTGTTTTTCTTACGCAGGCACCCCCCGCTGTTTGTATGCACTGTTCAGCCGAGAACCAAGGGTTCATTTCTTCGGTGGCGTCGAACGCACTGACTACACCCGTTTGAGCGTGTCACCCCACCCCCACCAGATAACACACACCTGATTGGTTTCTTTTGTTCTCGCCCTACAGATTCCCCACCGCACTTGTTGCTTTGAGCTTCAGCACGAACCATGAGGTTCGTTCATGTTTAGCATCACTGTTTTTGGAGCCTACAGCGAAGATATCCGATGTTCGTTCTGATGTTGTCAGTGAGTGCTAGCATAGAACCAATGAGGTGTTCTCGTGTACGCAGAACGTTTGAGCTTCAGCTGAGACCCCCAAATGAGGCCCACCCCCCACGCCCCCTCAGTTCTACCTGTGTGGCATCACGTTGGCTTCAGCTGTGACAACCAATGAGGGTCGTTTTCCGTAAGCAGCACGTATTGGATTCCGCGAGAACCAATGATTTTGGTTTTCTTGTGTTGTTCTTGTGTTGTTTCTACGCAGCTTACTTTGAGCTCAGCGTTCCTGCTTATTCGGGAGTACCCAATGAGGTTCATTTCGTGTACGCATCAAGTTTGATTTCAGCCGAGAACCAATGAGGTTCGTTCTGGTTACGTCATATTGCGTATCGTGTTCCGTATGCCTCACAGCGAGAACCAATGAGGTTGTGTCTCGTCGTTACGCATCACGTGTTATGCACCCTCCAGCGAGAACCACTCCGACGGGTGTTATCGTGTCCGCAGCACGGTTTGGGCTTCCTCAAGACAATGAGGTGTGTCATCGTTTACGCAGCAAGTTGGAGCTTCAGCGGAAAGACCAATGAGGTTAGTGCCGTGTACTGCCAGCCGGTGGAGCTAGCTGAGACCAATTAGTTATGAGGTTCGGGCGTGTTAACGTCATCACGTTTTCCCCCCTTGAGCTTAGTCGAGATGACGCCACACACCACATGTGTCGAGGGTCTGCCTCGGAGTGGTAGTCATTACCACCACCCGTGAGTCAGCAGAACCAGGTGAGGTCATGCTCGTGTTACGAGCAGTCACCCAGACATGTTTTTGATGATCACCATTGTATTGAGTTATATGAACTTTTTATTGTTGAGCTGGTCAGTCTCTTGTGCCCCCCGTCCCGCTGGACTGCCCACGTGCGACTACTGACGTCGGAGCGCCTTCTTGTACTCAAGAACCAATGAGGTTATTCTGTGTTACGCAGCAAGTGTGACAGTCAGACAAGAACCAATGAGGTTCATTTACGTGTTTCGCAGCACGTTGAGCTTAGCAAGAACCAATGAGGTTCATGTCTCGTGTTACGCATCACGGTTGCGCTTCAGTGAGATACCAGTGAGGGTTTTTCTTGTGTTACGCAGCACGTTGAGGCTTCAGCAAGAAACCAGGTGAGGGTTCGCTTCTCGTGTTACGCAGGGCACGTTTGAGGCTTCAGCGGAAGAACCAGTGAGGTTTGTTCTTGTGTACGCAGCACGTTTGAGAGTCAAGCGCGAACCCAGTGAGGTTTGTCCTGGTTACGCATCAAGTTGAGCTCTAGCAAGAACACATGAGGTCGTTCCGTGTTACGCAGCACGATTGAGCTTCCTCACGAAACCAACGAGGTTAAAAAAAGCGCGAACCAATGAGGTTATTCTCGTGTTACGCAGCACGTTTGAGCTCAGCAAGAAACCAATGAGGTTCGTCTCGTTTACGCAGCTACGTTTGTAGCTTCCTAAGAACCAATGAGGTTCGTTCTCGTGTTACGCAGCACGTTTGAGCTTCAGCGAGAACCAATGAGGTTTTTCTGTGTTACGCAGCACGTTTTAGGTGAGGTTTTCTCGTGTTACGCAGCACGTTTGAGCTTCAGCAAGAACCAATGAGGTTCGTTCTCGTGTTACGCAGCACGTTTGACTTCCTCAAGAACCAATGAGGTTCGTTCTCGTGTTACGCATCACGTTTGACCTTCCTCAAGAACCAATGAGGTTCGTGCTTGTGTTACGCATCACGTTTGAGCTTCAGCGAGAACCAATGAGGTCATTCTCGTGTTACACAGAACGATTGAGCTACTAAATTTACAGACTAAATTTAGTCTGTTCATCATATAAAGTTATCGAGTCTCTTCACAAAATTTGGACTAAACCGCTCCGTTCATATGGATTAGTTTTATGATGTCTTTATGAACTTCTGAAGAGTCAAAATGGAAGTTGCGTAGCTGTCAATGGAGGAACTGAAATCTCTCAGATTTCATTAAAATATCTTCATTTGTGCTTCAAAAGATGAGCGAAAGTCACCAACCCCCTTACGGGTTTGGAACGACATGAGGGTGAGTAATTGACAGTTTTTGGGAAAACCCTTAGGTTTAAGATTATAAACTCAAAATATTTTTATATATTTAAAAAAAAAAATGCACAGATGAATTTATCACAATAAGACCAGTAACAACCAAAACAAAGGTAAGTTTTATTTCATGCTGAATTTAAGCTGGAATATGAGAATTGTAGCAGTGTTTTGGCCAATATTTATGATGTTGCTACCGAATTTCATTGTGAATATTCGTTATATCACACAGACATGTATGTTCCCCTGCAAAGCCCGAACCCTCTGTGTGCTTCTCCACCTGATCCTCACGCAAACACACATGGGTTATTTTTGAACATAGTGTGCCAGAACACAGTGTCAGTGAGGGAGAGAAACAAAGAGCGAGAGAATCCTCAGCAGAGATGGGAATAAAGCGAGAGAAATGGAGACTGCACAGTGCTGCTCTCCTGAATAAAGTATCTGTGTCTATAAATAACACACAGCGCTCACAGACTGTTATTTAGCCACATTTTCTTTCCTCATCCTGTAACAGGGATTTGATCATTTGCCTTTTTGTTTTGCAGCATGTACAGTCTTTATTATTAAGGAACAGAGCGGTTATTTGGAAATTAATCACGTTTGATGGCTTGGGTGTGTTAACTGACACACACACACCTGTTTGGAGACTGTTTTTGGATAGCTGTACAGCTTTCTGTTATGATGGTTGCTGCTTATGCACTAGTTTGAATATTTACATGTTATAATTAGAGGTGTTTTAGTGATGTGATGAAACCTGTTGCATTATGTACGGCGACTTGATTAATTAAAATGAACCCGAAATCGTAATATGGCTTAGTGCGATTATTATTAGTGATGTTAGTTTCACTTTGACAAGACGCAGTTCAATGCAAGCTGTGCAGCGCCAAGCTTTCATCTTGTGCTGAAAATAACACTTTATTTTACAGTCTCATTGTTACATTTGTTACATGCAGTTACTATAATAATAACTATAAATGATGCATAATTCATGCAATTAACCCTAAACCAACCCTAATCCTAACCCTATAGTAAGTGTAGTAGTGACTTAATAATACGCAATACTTAAATGTATAATTACAATGTTAACAAAGACGCCTTAAAATAAAGTGTAACCAAATATCCTTTAAATTCTTTTCATAATTAATTAGCAGTAATCATACTGGTTGACTGGTTCATATTAACATTTTGGTTGATCAGAAAGTGCAAATCCAAAATATTGCTGAAATATTAGTGACACTTTTCAAAGCACAATCGGAGTTTCGGTCAAGCTCACGTTTGCATTCGCAAACCTTTTACAAATGAAAGTTGTAATAGCTACATCTGATTAATCTAGGATGCGTTGGGTCGGGATATCAACGTTATTAAGATGCTGAATGCGCTGCATATCAGTGTTTAGTTTCATACTCAAATGCAATGATGTTATTTGAGACGGTTATATTGCTTTTAGATGTTTATTTTTTTTAAAAGCAAACGTGCAGGCGATTTATGGAATCACTTAATAATGTGATTAAAATAAAGCACAGATCTGCCATAAACATGGCATTATAATGAGAACTTTATTGAAATCTACAGTAAATTCTGTCTTTACCCGTTATTCAGCGCACTCTCATTTGCATCCTTTTGTGCCGATACAAGTTGTAATGTTACGTCTATATTATGTTATCTGATTAATATCATAGGACGAGTCACAGAACGTGGGCTTCAGTTTATTGCCGTCGCTCACCTCAGGCGGCTATTCCTTTTAGATGCTTCCTCATTCCTTATTATTGTTGCATCATAATCAACCTAACGCTGATCTAATCACGTTTTCATAGACAGGTTTTCATCGCATATTTTTATTTTAACATCATTTCCAACAGTATTTTCATTTCTCCATGACGGCCATGCTTCTTTATAAATCTCTCCAACTAGTGTGTAATGTTAGCTTTAGCCGCGGAGCACTATCAAACTCATTCAGAATCAATGTAAAACATCCAAATAAATACTATACTTACGCGATAGACCTGTTGCATGACGAACACTTTGTAAGATCCATTTTGAGGGTTATATAGCAGTGTGAACTTTGTTTATGTGTTTAAGGCAAGCGCGAGCTCTTAGGTGTGGAGCATGAGATTTAAAGGGGCCGCGTACCCTGAATCGGCGCATTATAATGATAGGCAGTTAAAAAAATTAATAAAAAAAAAACCTATGGGGTATTTTGAGCTGAAACTTCACAGACACATTCAGGGGACACTTAAGACTTATATTACATCTTTTGAAATATGTTCTTCGGCACCTTTAAAAGGCATATATTATCATTATATACTTTAAAATTGTTATATAAAAAGAAGATATAGATATAGATAAAAGTCAATAACTGTTATTCAGATACAGTAGGTTTAGTTTACCATGTATACATTAATTTAACATATTTTGTTGTTTTATTATCATTAATGACAATATTAGGCTACGGTCCCTTTAAGACCGTTTTTTTTTACATGAGCTTGGTATCGGTGCATCCCTACTTTTAGGACAGTTGCCTGATCAGCTAGTCAATTTTGTAATATGTGGAAATTGCACACTGGTCTAAAGAAAGGCCTGTATAATTAATCTCTCTAGTCAATTTGACATGTTTTCTCTTCTCTGAGCTCATTTTAATACATCCAAGCCGATGAACATTCTCCACCACCACCATAAATTTTAAAAAATGTGTGTGTCGTGCCCTCATGAATATTAATGAGATGAATTAGTCTTGAATGACGCGTAGAACAGCTGACGGATTGTGAAGAACTGAGTTGCTTGACATATTGCTCATGACTCACGCAGCTTCTGACAACGACACGCAAGATGTCCGAGCTCTGAGTCAACATGTTCCCCGAAAATAAATATTTAGTCTTTTGTTATCTTGTTATCGAGCTGTGACAGAAATTACCCAGCTCTCATTTAGCTCAATAGACTGAATATATCATGCTGGCCTGGAGACCAATTGTGTCTCATTTGCAACATGCCGCACAATCCGGTCCGTTTATAATCATCGCAGTTGTCGTGACCCGATTCAGTGGAAAAGATGTAGTTCTTTTAAACGGCTATAAATGAGTAAATTAGTGCATAACTTGAGCTAAAAAGTTGTGCAGAAGATGCAAAGCAACATTTCGTAACTTGTGTTAGTTTGAGATCCACATTATTGCGTGCATGTTAAAGGTGGAGGTGTTTTGGCACACTGCTCTCTTTCAGGTCCTCTGTGGGCGTGTATTATGCTGTTGATCTGGATGGTTCTGCCTCAGTGCTGTTGTGTAGAAGGTGTGGTTGAGTCTCTTCAGGTTCTTCGCACTTGCTGTGAACCCGCCGTCATTCACCGGCCATCTGCTCATGTGACGCGCCGCTTGACAGATCTGATCCTAATCCTCTGTGAATCGTCTGATCTGATGTGACACGTTAGATGTCACAAATGGTGGTAACACTTTACAGTAAGGTTTCATTATTAGTTAACATGAACTAACAATGAACTGCACTTCTACAGCATTTATTCATCTTTGTTAATGTTAAATTCAACATTTATTAATGCATTATTACAATCAAGAGTTGTATTTGTTTATGCACTGTGAATTAACATGCACAAACAATGAACTAACATTAACAAAGATTAACAAATACAGTAACAAATGTATTGCTTATGGTTAGTTCATGTTCGTTAATGCTAACTAATGTTAACAAATGAACCTTATTGTAAAGTGTTACCGAAATCGTATAATGAACCTCTATATGACAATTATTCTGTATGTTGTTATTATTATTGGCTCTTTGACAAATTGCGTTTGTTCTTTTTGCTGAATTGGGGCTGGTTAATTTTTGTGAAAAATCTAAATTATTGATTTTAAAATGCAAAATTTCTAGGGCTGTGTTTATTTGCTTTTACAAAATGTGGTCAAATTTATATACATTTTGCTTTTCATATTATTATTATGGTACGTTATATCGATAATAATAATAATAATAATAATAATAATAATATATTTATTTATTTATTTATTATGGTAATAATTATTGTTGTTGTTGTTGTCATTATTAATTATTATTTATTACAATAAAATAATAATTATATTATTATTCATTATTACCATATAAAATAAAAATATTGATTATTTATTTATTTATGGGATTTATTATGGGTAATAATAATCAATCAATTAGTTATTTTATAATAACAAAAATAAATAAATTTATAGACTTTATTGTATCATTATTGGTTGTTTTGTTGTTGTTTGTATTAACTATTATTTTTGATTTACGTAATAATTTTATATTATATTTTTATTACTAATTGGTATTTTATATTTCAATACATATAATTTCAACTAATTATATCTATGTATTATTTATGTATATAACTGATCATTAATTATTTTATACCATAACAATAATTAAAAGTAATTTTATTTTTTATTTTATTTGTAATATTATTTTATAATATGGTTAATATATATGTAATACTTATAATAAATATATAATATTATTGTAATAATAATTAATAATAACATAATAATATTATAACTAATAATACATCTAATACTAAAATAAATAATTTATTATAATTAGTATTATTATTATTACAATAAATAATAATAGTACTAATAATTTACCATAATAAAATAAAATATTTATTTATTTATGTATATGGAATTACTATCATATATATAATATTATTATATTATTTTAGTTATTTATATATATCTATAATAATAATTCATTAGCCATAATTCAATATTATTAATTTATTTTATTTTGGTAATAGTTTAAGCCTATCGATGATTATGTTTTTATTTTTATTTATTTATTTATTTTTTTTCTCCCTATTTTAATTCGATGAATCGTACAGCCCTTGTTCTGGCTCAGTTTAAATAATTATTAGTTTAATAGGTAATTTTTCAATTTTTTGGCTGTCTGGGTTTTCTATTTCAGTCGAGTTAAAACATAAATATTTTCTTTATTCATAATGCACATGATATGTCAATACATGACAGTGTGTGCATGTTTCAGGCCCAACCACAGTGCATTAGTGCATGTTTGGTGGTTTTTATCTTTTGGGCATGAATGATTTTACATGAGAGGATTCATGTTTCCTCCTGTGACTCCCCAGTAAATGAATATACGATCGATCAGTTTGTAAGCGTCCACCGTCTGCCATTGGGTGCTTCATTTTTGAGGTCTGTTATCTGTGCTGTCTGTGTACTTGTCTAGCTGCCGTCCCTCCTCGCAACTATGACCAACGGGAAAAAATCCAACATATATAATTTGTGTAACGTTGATTTGTGTTGGTGGGGTGTGTTGCCTAGAGGAGCGATTGAGGCAGAGGAAGGGAAAAATCAATACCAACCCATGGAGAGCAGCTAACTGTGTAATTGGCTTCAAAGTCATCAGGTTCACTGCCTTCCCCTAAAGTGAAATCAGCAGATAGTGTGTTAATAATGTATATACAGTACCAGCAGTTGACGTCGACATGCGCATGATACTTGACTGAAACATGGATGCCCTCACTAAAGTCAATACGACGTTGTTTCTGGTTATTGTGCTCCTCTAAACATTTAGTAATTCGCTCTTGTGGGATTTAATTAATTTTAAATTTGTTTGATTATGTCTTTGCTTGGCTTCTCAAACCATGATTAATTTTAAAGTCGTTCTTGGAGTTTAAACAACAAGGGACACGACGAATGTAACGGTTGGATAAATAGTGAAGAGCTAATTATTCATGATGATCTTTTGAGGTTTCGTGTGTTCACACAATCATCATCCAACACTATATTTCCACATTTACTTGGATATCGAAAACCTCTGGATGTTCTCTTTGTGTTTCTCATCTGCCTTTTTATCCTGTTATTGAATCTCAGTTAATCGGAAAACTTTGTTTGTGATTGATCTACTGGTGTTACTTTTTGGCAATATTGATATTAAATGGATCACTATTTTTGGTGCACCTCTCAAATCACAAGTGTCCTACTGTGGTGAGGCACAGTGTGACCTCTAACAAAATTTAGTCGCACCGGCAGGAAAAAAGGTGCAAAATGCAACCATTTGATCGCAGTCTGGAGCCCTGCTATATATATCTCATTTTGACTTTCAAGTAGATTCAGTTTGGAATTGTTTCATTGAACTGATTTTAACAGCAATTAATCAAACTTTTAATCAACTCTAACACTGTTTTTGCTACTGAAGTTTAAGTCAAAGATGCTTAAACCTCCCTATATAAATGCTCTCATGATTGTACTGTCAAATGACGAGGTTTTAGAAGTCACATTAAGTGCATTAAAATCATATTTTTGCAGTGCTTTTGCTTGTGATAAGCGGTCCTGAATATCAAGAATATTCAGTGTTTTGCCAAGTCCAAATTTAAAATGTCAATTCAATCTTTGTGAGGAAAAGAATGGCGATAAATGGAGATTGTATCAGCACAAGCCCTACTGACCGACAGTGAACCGTTGTCTGGACACTTATTCCTCAGTGCGGTCAATCGGTGCCAGTTTGAGTGCCAGTCTGTGGCATATGCCAAGCTAATGCAATAATCCTGAATGCCTTTTTCTGTATCTTTATTTGAAACGGTGGTTTGAAGGTTTTGCTGCTCGCTCTGTCTCTCTCTCTTAGCTGAAGCAGCAGGAGGATGGATGAAAATAGATGTGTTTTTCCACACCGTCGAGGGCTGAGAGAGTAGAAACTGTAGGAAGGAGAGTGAAAGGATGGGATACAGTGGTACCTGAGCAGATGGAGTGGCACAGCGTGAAGCGGGCAGTGCCAGGGATAAACTCGTCACAGAGGGCACCGCTACTGAAACAGCCATTTCAGATGATTATGTTAAATATATTATGGTGCATTTTTAATTTTGAAAATGCATAAAACCATCGTAAATTATTTATTTGGGACGGGTGATGGTGCATATGTTCATGTGCAGCTACTGATTCTCAAAATGTACTCGTGGGTTGTCAATCCTGAAGAAGTCCTCTAAAATTAGACTGGTTTAGTGCTCATGTCACCTGGACTCTAGTTACTGTTAGACTGCATGTGGAAACCCTGAGAAGTCGATTCTCTCAATGGGCTAGGTGCACAAGATGGCGCCGGTGAGCTGCGACTGTGCGCATGGTTACTTCCGCTCGTGCCCTTCTGGTCTTAGCGACGCTTGCATTTGGTGCTGTGAGAAACTTAAATATGAAACTTGGCTAGATATAATAGACTACCATCTTCTCTTTAATTAAAAAAATCTATCAGAGACAAAAGAAATCCTTGTTATATTATTAAATAAACTGTGTGCATGCTTTACCTGACACTTATGGCTTAGTAAGCCCTGCAATGCATTTCTATTAATTACTGCATTTATTTAGTTCAAGTGAGACGAGTAAAGAGCATCTGTTGCATAAATTTCTCGTCTAACAACAGAAAGCGTATTTTACTACGGGTAAAAAAAAAAAAAAAAAAAAAATTTTTTAAAGTTAAAAATGTAAATTAATCGCGATCTTTTCACAGCCCTTGTTTTTTATCTAAAAAGATAATTGATGGAAAGAAATCGTCAAGTGAAAATATATGCTCAGAATTGAGAAATATGGAAATTAATTTATCACAGGGCAAACGTGTGAATGTTCACAAGGCATTTTATGCAGACAACTTTAATCGTATGTATATTTACAGGCATATTGTCATTGTATGCATATGCACCATGAGTTTGTTAATCTATCCATGCATGCATGCATTTAAATGCCATTGGCTCATGTGATTGTAACTATATATCTTAACTATATATCGGCGATTTTCAATGATTTAGTCCCTTGGGGTCAGATTGACCCAAAACTTTTACAGAGCGATTGCATAAGGAAATATGCATTTTTTTATATGATAAATTATATATAATTTTATTATTTACTTCTTATCTATGCATTTCTGCTGTGTTTTAGTGGATATTTTGTATTTTTTTACCTATTTACTGTACAAATACTTAACCATGTCATAAATTGGCTTATGAAAAATGGATTTTTAATAAAAAAATCACTTTAATGATTAACTTAATTAAATTTAAATTGTATTTGGACATTGCCCTATGTGTTAGGGATAGAATAGTACCATCTAGAGGTTTGTGGAAAAACTTTAGGAATTATAGTTAAAGAAAAAAAAGTGCAATGACCACATATGTCCAATAGAGGTCAATAGAGACTGTATGTTTGTGTTTATGGTGTGTGTGTGTGTGTATGAGATAGAACGTTCGTTCTATTTTGTGTTTATGGTCAAGGACCAGACCTTTATTTACATCTGAGTCTGTGAAATTTTATGTATTGTTTGCAATATTGACAGGTTAGCTGTTGAACCAGTCAGAATATGACCTCCAGTAAAAGTTGAAGCTGACCCTCTACCTCCATTGGTCAGATTGGCGCTTTTGTTAGCCAGAAGGAATATTCTTCCCAAATGAAGGTGCATTACTTCCCCTACACACAATAGATGGATCCAAGACACATTTTTCTACATTGAATTAAAGAATTTAACGTTTACGCTCCAATGTTCTCTTAGAGCCTTCATTAGTACCTGGGATCCTGCCTTGAATTTTATTAAAGGATTGCTTTGCTCCCCTGATCCTACTCTGGTAATATTTAACACTGAATGTCATTTAGTAGGTGATTAATCTGTACATTTTCTTTGTCTATTGATCATTTCAGTGTTGGCAGTAAACTTCTTTGTCAATAAGTATCAGCTGTGTGCAAAGTAAACCATATTTGGTTTTCGGTCACTGAAAATGTGGTAAAATTCAACAATTTAGTCACACTGGGGTCCCAATATCTATGGGACTGAACTATATAGGGCCTTAAAAATGAAGATACCAAAAGAAAAGTTTATTAAAAATGAGAATCTAGAAGGATATTAAGATATCTTGAGTACTTTTAGAGTTACAGGCATGCAAACTTTAGGAAAAGGAACATTTATGGCTCTCAGACAGGAATGTTCTACGCAATTGAGATGATGAAAAAACACGAGATGCATTTCTAGTTTAACATTATTTGTTCTTCAGATATTCCTCTTTAAAAGAAAAATGTATCAGCTTTAAACAAAGTGAACCACGTTTAGTTTTTGACCACTGAAAATGTGTACAATTGACCAGTTTACTCAAGGAGCCGCATTAAGATCTCCATATCTCTGGGATTGAACCATCGAGGGCCTTTAAGATGAAGAAACCAAAAGAAAAGTTTGTTAAGAACCAGAATCTAAAAGGATATTAAGATATCTTTAATACTTCTTGAGTTACAGGCATGCAACTTGAGGCAAAAAACACAAGAAGTGCTTTTCCCCCATTTTCGAACGGTCGCCGTTGGCATATAATGAAACACAGATTGATAAAGTCAACAGATTTTACTAATAGATCTACCAATCTCTGTGTGAAAATAAAATAATGATGCTGCCATCTTTATAAAGTCATTTTTACACCCCTCTAATTTGGCTCAGGTGAAAAATTTTCATCCTCCTCTACAAAATAGTGGATTACTCAGTAAATATACATTGGTGACATTTAATATTTTGGCTTTCTACAGAAAAAACAGTAACAAAATCAAACATTTGAGCCAGGTACCTCTGGTTGAGTTTGACCCTATATGCGTATATAATAGCACACACTGTCTATCACTTTAAATGGTTGCACACTTTAAAGCAGGATGGATTCTGAATGGCTGTCAATGTATTTGTTTTTTAAAATTGCTCTGAAAGTGATTCCATTGAAAGTGTTTTTAACATTATACTTGTGGTGTGGACTTCGCTATTATAGAGTCATTATTAAAATGTATGGTTATAGTTATCATTCTTGGGCATTTTAAGGATGAATCGGTAAATGTACAGCACTGATTAGTGGCACTCGTTTGTCAGCGTTAATTGGCTGAGATTTGACTGGCCAGCAGAAGTCTTGATTGTGTTTCAGCTTGTGCCGACTCTGTTACAGAAATAGCCAACATTATTGGCTGTTATTTCGCCTACTACCTGTGTCAGCCTGAAAGGAACAGAAAGACATGATTGGCGTTCCTCTCGGTCTGAAGGCTGCACAAGCGCCTGTTCTGACAGAATGAACGGAGAGAGAACGCAGGGGCGTGACGGGTGGAGTGTGTGTGTTCTGCCCTCCAAATACACACTCGGGTAATTGGGGTGTGTGTGTAATTGGGGTACGGGGCAGATGTGCACCACATGGGGCGGAGGGAGATCTATTCTCTCTTGGTGACAGAGCCTGTTGCCATGGAGCTCCTCGTCCTATTGGCGGAGGCCTCGTCCAATAGGGCGTCAGTTTCATCATTGAGAATTTTCTCTCTGTCTCAAACAGAGGGAAGTGGAGATTGCATAAGGGTTGTAATGGGAGCCAAAACAGCCCCAGATTTCAACCTGACACACTTATTTTTAGAGAATAAAAGATGGAGATAGGCTGAACAATATCTCTCCCACACAGCGTGAGTGATGCATCATGGTCTAGCAGAGCACTGTTTGTGTTATTCATGGTTTTAAGTTCCTGTTGTTCTTGATCTGGGTCAGGGTTATTATTAACTAAAACCATGAAAACATTTTCATTATTAAAAATACTAGTTGCAAAGGCGACATTTCTCATTTTCGTGTAGCTCAAGTTAAGCAGCAGGAGGATGTTAACTAAAACTAAAGCTTAATAAAAACTATATAGACTTAACGTAATAAAAATGACAAAAACACATCTTTTTACATCATAGATGGGTAACCTTAATGCAGTGGTGACTTCTATAGCAAATATGATTTTGGCATCCCCATTTGCTGTAATGGCAAAAGAAAAAATACACAAAGACGTTTCCGAAAAGGATTTTTTAAAATTATATTTAGTTCAATTACAGTCAGTTACAGAGTCAAAAATATAGAGCAAATAATAATATTATACTTTATTATAGTATTATTATATGTAATAATACAAGGGAACATTAAAAAATAATACATTGAATAAAAAAATAAGTAAAGATAACTTTTAGGCAATTTTTTTTTTTTTTTTTTTTTTTTTTGTTAAAGTTGTTTTTGTGTGTGTTCTTATATTTGAAAGGTATGGAAGCTTGTTTTCACTATGAAACAAATAAAAAAGGTAATTGTGACTTTTATAAAGTCAGAATGCAAGTTTATATCACGCAATTTTGACTTTATAACTTGCAATTGCAAGCTTAAATCTTGCAATTCTGACTTTTTTTTCTCAGAATTGTTTAATAAAAACTCTGACTTTATAACTTGCAATTGCAAGTTTATATCACGCAATTCCGACTTTATATCTCGCAATTCCGACTTTACAACTCGCAATTCCGACTTTATATCTTGCAATTCCGACCTTACAACTCGCAATTCCGACCTTATAACTCGCAATTCCGACTTTATATCTTGCAATTCTGACATCACGCAATTCCGACCTTATAACTCGCAATTCCGACGTTATATCTCGCAATTCTGACTTTATATCACGCAATTCCGACCTTATAACTCGCATTCCGATTATATCGCAATTCTGACTTTATATCACGCAATTCCGACCTTACAACTCGCAATTCCGACTTTATATCTCGCAGTTCCGACTTTATATCTCGCAGTTCCGACTTTATATCTCACAGTTCCGACTTTATATCTCGCAGTTCCGACTTTATATCTCGCAATTCCGACTTTATATCTCGCAATTCCGACTTTATAACTCACAATTGCAAGAAAAAAAGTCAGAATTGTGAGATAAAAAAGTCGCAGTTACCATTTTTATTTAGTGGTGGAAACAAGCTTCCATAGAAAGGGTTGCAGAAGTTAATATATAAAGGCTTCTTTTTTGTTATTCTTGTCTTGTGCATGTAAAAAATGATTAACTAAGTAATTAAAGTTTGTTTCTGGCAGTCAGAGGAGAGAAAGTTGCAACTAGTTTCTTTTTGTAATTTAATAAATAACACAAAGTATAATGCAATAAATGTACATTGTTTTATTAAAAATAAAAAATAAAAATCTGCTAGATTCATGATATAAATGGTGGAAAAAGCGTCATCGTAGTCTGAAAAGGTCGACCACTCCACCAGATTATAGCAATACACACTTTTTTTTGGTCAAAATACAGTAAGAAGGATATTTGAAACTCAAGCTAGCAGAATATTGTATGTGGTGATATTGATTCAGGACATGATCTAGAGACGGACCCCCTCTGCAGACACACCTCTCTCTCTCTCTTTAGGTTGTATAGCTCGTTCACCCTCTTTCTCGTCGTCAGGTCATGTGACGTCATCCTCCCCCTCCCAGCCCACTCAGTCCAGTGGGACCGACTCTGACTCATCTCTCCTCCGCTGTTCTTTCAATCCGTCCCTCCTTCTCTTCTCTCATTATTTGTTTCCGCGCTGGCCCCGTCCTTCTGTCTGCGCTGTCGTGCTCGATCTGTTGAAGCAGGGAATCCTTCTGTGACGCATTTTCCCTGCAGTTCAGCGATCTGACCATCAATGAGCGTTCTCACACACACACACACACACACACACACACACACACACACACACACACACACAGAGGCAGTGTTATAAAACCACAGCGCAGCATCAAGTCATTCACTCTCTTATTCTCTCTTTCATTCTTTTCTCATTTTCTCACTTTTTCTAATCACTCAGTTTCGGATGAATCTCATGAAAGCATCAACGTTTTTATTTATGCATTCAGCCGATGCAAAAGAGGAACAAAAACAATTCATCAAAGAGCCAGTAATATTCGTGATATAGGTTAATTAGACAACTAGAATATACATGATGTGCATTAAGAAAACAAAACCTGTTTATTTGACCATTGAGATGTTTTTGCAGCGTAATCTTATTTTGCACTTGTTTTTGTCTTTGATTTTTAAATGGTGCCTTAAACTATCTTTCATATTTTTGCATATATTTTCTTAATGCAAGACAATTACACCCAATAACACTATATATTCATATCTTTCATCATATCTTTTGTTAGGTGATGAATTTCTTAAAGATTAAGACTGCCTTACAGATGCCATTATTATTATTTTTTAAATATTTTGTATTAACTTTATTTTTAATATCTATTTTTATTTATTTAGCTATTTGTTTATTTTTGTATTGTATTTTTTTTTATTTTATCATTTATTAATTAATTACATTTAAAAAAAAAATATATATATATATATATATATATATATATATAAATTTCTCACCCACCAGCAGAACATTAATTTTGGAATATAATTAGGCAAATATAAATGAAAAGTATTATCAATTTTACTTGTGCTCACAATGTAAATGTATATAAAACATGCCCCAATTTTTTTTCATTCATATTTATTTTTTTAATTAGATTTTATGCACTTTGTTACTTCTCAGAACAAAGATATTATTATTTTTAAGTCAATATGCTCATTGCATCACCTCTATTTGCTTGTACCGTGGTGAGGTAACTTGACGATGGAGGGTTGTGTGTGTTAACTGGGTCACTCAGTGTGTGTGTGTGTGTGTGTGCGTGTGTGTGATGTACCAGCACGTGTGCACAGCTGTCCAGGTGTGTTTTATAAGGTGCCTGTGTGTTTGACAAACATTCACTGGTTTATTTTTATCTGAGTTCTCTGAGATCATGTGGTCGGTTGGTTGGCCGGCTGAGCGATGCACTCAGCTTTACACCTGAAGACATTCATAGTCTTTGCTTCTCATATTCATGTTTAATATCTCTCTTGCTCTCAAACACAAGCGTTAGCAGCTGATGTTGGCGTCTCCTTGGCAACAGAAGGAGAGAGAGAGTGAGAGAGAGAGTGACGGCTCATTCATGAACGCTGTTCTCCCTCATTCAGAGCTCTTCATCTTCTTCATGAACGCTGAGTTGATTCTTGAGGACGGCCTCGTTGCTGCAGCGCCCGTGTGTGTGTGTGTGTGTGTGTGAATGATTGGTCGGTGGTGTCATGTGCTGCTGGTGACGTCTTTTCTGCAGTCGGGAATCCCAGCTATTCGAGCGCGCTCAGTCGCTCTCCCCCACCCGCCTGCTTCAGTCTCTCTGCAGTATGACGTCAGCGCTGGAGTTTCCTCCGCTCGCTCTTTCAGTCACTGCTGCCGCCTTATGCGCTTTGACTCGTGTGCTCTTAAAAGCGTTTCGAGTGTGTGTGTTTATTTTTACAGCAGATGGCAAGTTCCTCAACACAGAACCTAGCGCACAAACTGTTCCTCTTTCCACACACACACACACACACACACACACACACACACACACACACACACACACACACAGGTTTGTTTTTGTGAATTGTGGGGACATTCCATAGGTGTAATGGTTTTTATACTGTACAAACTGTATTTTCTCTCCCCCTACACTACCCCTAAACCTTCCCATCACAGGAAACTGTGCACACTTTTACTTTCTCACAAAAACTCATTCTGTGTGATTTATAAGCCTTTTGAAAAATGGGCACATGGAGTAATGTCCTCATAAGTCACCTCTTCTTGTAATACCTATGTCATACCCATGTCATTACACATTTGTGTCCTGATATGTCACAGTCACACACACATCTGTACATCTATCTTTCATTGTCACAATGCAATCTCTATCGCTTTATACTCTAAAACAGTGTTTCTCAACTCCAGTCCTCGGGACCCACTGCTCTGCACATTTTGTATGTATCCCTTATTTAACACACCTGATTTAGATCATCAGCTCGTTAGGAGAGACTTCATGAACTGAACTGAGTGTGTCAGATAAGAGAGACATACAAAATGTGCAGAGCAGTGGGTCCCGAGGACTGGAGTTGAGAACCACTGCTCTAAAAAATGCTGGGTTAAAAACAACCCAAAGTTGGGTTGAAAAATGGACAATCCAGCAATTAGGTTGTTTTGACCCAGCAAATGGGATGTTTTTAACCCAGCAAATGGGATGTTTTGACCCAGCGAATGGGATGTTTTAACCCAGCGTATGGGATGTTTTGACCCAGCGTTGGACCCGCGATTTTGACCCAGCGAATGGGATGTTTTTGACCCAGCGAATGGGATGTTTTGACCCAGTGTTTGACTGGGATGTTTTTGACCCAGCGAATGGGATTTTTGACCCAGCGAATGGGATGTTTTGACCCAGCGAATGGGATGGTTTGGACCCAGCGAATGGGATGTTTGGACCCAGCGAATGGGATGTTTTAACCAGCGAATGCAGCGAATGGATGTTTTCCCAGCGAATGGGAAACCCAGGGGATGTTTTAACCCAGCGAATGGGATGTTTTGGACCCAGCGAATGGGATGTTTTACCCAGCGAATGGGATGTTTGGACCCAGCGAATGGGATGTTTTAACCCAGCGAATGGGATTGTTTTTGGACCCAGCGAATGGGATTTTTGGATGGGTTTTTAACCCAGAATGGGATGTTTAACCCAGCGAATGGGACCCAGCGAATGGGTTTTGCGAATGGGATGTTTTTGGACCCAGCGAATGGGATGTTTTTGACCCAGCGAATGGGGTTTTGACCCCCAGCGAATGGGTTTTTGGAACCCAGCGAATGGGGATGTTTTAACCAGCGAATGGGATGTTTTAACCCAGCGATGGGATGCGTTTGGACCCAGCGAATCCAGCGACCATGGGATGTTTGGACCCAGCGAATGGGATGGGTGTTTTGACCCAGCGAATGGGTTAAACCCAGCGAATGGAATTTTTGGACCCAGCGAATGGGTTTTAACCCAGCGAATGGGATGTTTTGACCCAGCGAATGGGATGTTTGGACCCAGCGAATGGGATGTTTTGGACCCAGCGAATGGGTTTTAACCCAGCGAATGGGATGTTTTAAGCCAGCGAATGGGATGTTTTGGACCCAACGAATGGGTTTTAACCCAGCGAATGGGATTGTTTTAACCCCGAATGCGAGAGAATGGGTTTTAACCCAGCGAGTGGGTTGTTTTGACCAGCGAACACAGCGAATGGGTTTTAGCAACGCGAAGCGAATGGGATGTTTAAACAGCCGACTGATGTTGGGTGTTTTTGATGAACAGAGAATGGGATGTTCACCCAAGAATGGATGGTTGGGACCAGAGGAATGGGTTTTAAACCGCATGAATGGATGTTTTGGACCCAGCGAATGGGATGTTTTTGACCCAGCGAATGGATGTTTTAACCCAGCGAATGGGATGTTTTGACCCAGCGGACCCAGCGAATGGGTTTTAACCCAGCGAATGGATGTTGGACCCGCGAATGGGGATTGTTTAACCCAGCGAATGGGGGAGGTTTTGGGACAGCGGACGGGCGATGGGATGTTTTGGACCCTGGGCGATGTGGTTGTTTTAAACCCAGCGAATGGGGTTTTATGGGATGTTTTAACTGGCCCCAGCAGCATGGGAGTGTTTAAACCCAGCGAATGGGATGTTTTGGAATTGGGGATGTTTTGAACCAGCGAAAACCATGGGATGTTTTAACCAGCGAATGGATGTGTGTGTTTTTGGACCCAGCTAACAAGTTCCATGTTTTAACCCAGCGATTGGATGTTTTGGGACGCCCGCGTATGTTTTTTGGTTTTAAGTAGCGAATGGGATCCAACGGAATGGGGATGTTTTAACCCAGCGAATGGGATGTTTTGGGATTGGGGATGTTTTAACCCAGCGAATGGGATGTTTTAACCGCGAATGGGATGTTTAACCCATTTTTAACCCAGCGAATGGGATGTTTTGGACCCAGCGAATGGATTTTGACCAGCGCCCAGGAATGGGATGTTTTGGACCCATGGGTGATAACTGGGATTTGTGGGATGTTTTATAATGGGAACCCAGCGAATGGGGTTTTAACCCAGCGAATGGGATGTTTTGGACCCAGCGAATGGGTTTTAACCCAGCGAATGGGATGTTTTAACCCAGCGAATGTTTTCCAGCGAATGGGTTTTAACCAGCGAATGGGAATGTTTTGGACCAGCCCAGCGAATGGGATGTTTTACAGCGAATGGGTGTTAAACCCAGCGAATGGGAGTTTTGGACCAGCGAATGGGTTTAACAGCGAGTGGGATGTTTTGGACCAGCGAATGGGTTAACCCAGAAATGGGAGGTTTATTGTTGGACCAGCGAAATTTGGGATTTTTGCGAATGGATGTTTTGGACCCAGCGAATGGGTTTTAACCCAGCGAATGGGATGTTTTTAACCCAGCGAATGGGATGTTTTGGGACCCAATGGGTTTTTTTGGGATGTTTGGACCAGCGAATGGGTGTTTTGGAGGAAATGGCGCTGGATGTTTTGGACCCAGCGAATGGGTTTTAACCCAGCGAATGGGATGTTTTAACCCAGCGAATGGATGTTTTTGACCCAGCGATTGGGTTTTAACCCAGCGAATGGGATGTTTTGACCCAGCGAATGGGATGGTTTTTAACGCAGCATGTATAATGAAAATTAATTAAACATCAAACATTTATTAAATTGCTTATTAATAAATGTTCACCTTTTGATTATTATTATTGCCTTTAGTAATTATTTGTCTGATTTTTAATTTCCAACCTATTTTGGGTTCATTTTCTAACCTGAACTCTTACCCTAAACTGACCTTTTTCCCAACTTATAACCTTTATTCCTAAAACCAAGTCTTGACCCTCAAACAGGCCTTTAAAGGACTGAAGACTGGCCAAAATGTCCTCACTTTACTCTCTTGTCCTCACTCCCGCTGGTCTAAAACTCAAACCCGTCCTCACAAAGATAGTTGTACGTGCACACACACACACACACACACACACACACACACACACAGGTCTAATGTGCACTCCAGTCGTTCCTGTCTTTATTGTGTAAGAATAACATGCCATCACATTCATCGTTCTCTCTCTGCAGTATGTAGTGTGCATACTCTGCGCAGTATGTGAATTTTCTGCTTGCAGAAACCAGGATGACCTACATTTGCTCAAATGTGCGTTGAGATACTGTATCTCACAATGCAATGCGTTCATCTTCCACTTCAAGTGTCACGAATGAACAGGAAGCGATATCATCATCCTTCATCACTTCATTTGATCGGACTGTCAACAGTCTGTACAAAAATTGGATTAAAAAATCTGTCATCAAGACAGATTTCTTGTGTGCTTGACAGCCATGTTAATTATTGCATTCTGCTTTTTTAAACCAGTAGGCGGTATACAGTATATACTGCACATTCTTCAGTAAGTTGTGAGCTAGTATTTCATGCCAAACACACGTTTACAGGCATGCTAAAGAGATATTCATACCATCAGCTGCTGTATTCACTCTTAATCACATGCATCTTGCTTTAATCAGTTTATATTGTGCGTTTCGTCTCATCTGACCGGTGTGTTTCTCTCCAGCAGGTGGAGCTGTGATGTTTGTGTGTGTGTGAGAGGGTCGTACAGGATGCAGGGAAACTGAGAAGAAACTCTTTCACCATGACGTCCCCCCCGCCCTCTTCTCAGCCATAGAAACACACACACACCGAAGAACACACACCGTCACACTACAGCCCCTGGTGTGTCAGGTAAAATATCACATGATACTAGTAAAAAGTCAAATTTTACTACCATTAAGCAGTCACTAATGTTGCATCTCCTCCTCACTTTCTCGTTGTGCGTCCGTCTGTTTCTCAGCCCGCTGTCTGGGTTCGTAAGGTGTGCGGGTTTGCGCTTTAAGGGAAAATGTCAGTGGTCTTCCCACCTGACGGGATGAAGGAGGGTGACGGCACGCTGCCCGCCGACGCTCCCGCTGGCATCCGTGGCAAAAGCAGCCCGTCCGCGCCCTCTAAAGACACCAACGCAGACAGCACAGATCCTGACGACAACCTTTCCCAGGATGCACAGGTAACCGCTGCAGCTTTCAGAAACATTATGAAGGACACTTAAAGCTTTACTGTAATCAAAGTCAGCGTCTTCAGTGTCACATGATCCTTCAGAAATCATTCTAATATGATGATTTGCTGCGCAAGAAACATTTATGATTATTATCAATGTTAAAATTGTGATACATTTTATTTTTCAGGATTCTCTGATGAATAGAAAGCTCAAAAGAGCATAATTTATTTGAATTAGAACACTTTAAATGTCTTGCTGTCACTTTTAAACAATTTATGAACAATTTAATGTATCCTTGCTGAATAAATGTTCATTTCTAACTGACCACAGACTTTTGAGTGACTGTGTGCATAGTTAGCATTAGGTTAAAATGTATTTTTTTGCTCATAATTTATATTAAAAGCATAATGCCCTAAACTTCTAATCTAATCTGCCAAAGAACAGGATTTAAGTGAACTAAATCAAAAGAAATGGTGACCAGTTGCCACACCAGAAATATACATTATCCTTGATATGCATGTAAAATTCAACCTGAAATTTTGACGTTGAGTAAAATGTTATTTGTCAACCTCCTGTCTGTGAAGTGTCATCAAGTTTTGTTTGGTGCTGAAGTTCATCATTAATGAATGATTAAAATGGTCGCTAATAATGTTTTGTTTTTTCTCTGCAGCGGCGCTGTCAGAATCACGGCCACACTAGGAAACGAGCCAAGGTAAGACCTGTGCTCGACACGCTTCTGCTGATACTGTCAGTAGTTTAATCCTTACACCCAGACGTGAATATGATGGGCGAAATCTAAAGAACAACACGACATTAGTGGTCAGCTGAGTTTAACCTCTGCCCTTAACATCTGTGTTTTTAGATGTACAGTAGGTTCATTCACGTGTCTTCCATCTTGTAAGTTCTGAAATATTGTAGATCCTTGTTTGTTTGTTTATTTTTGAATTGTTTATTTATTAGTTTTGTGGTAACACTTTACAGGAAGTTAATGCATTAACCAACAATGACTAATGACGTTTGTTACAGTTTATTAATCTTAAAAACACAACTGTTCAATGTTATTAACAAGTAAAACTTCTTATTTTGAGATGTTGAAAGATTAATTAAATGATTTTGAAGTATTTTTTTGTTTTTAGTTAATGTTAACTAATGCAGTTAAGTAAATGAAACCTTATTGTAAAGTGTTAGCAGTGTTTTTAATAGAACAGATCAGAACAATCAAGATAAACGGCAAATAATAGTAAAAATAATAACTAAAATAAATATATTAGCTCTCCAAAAGTCTAGAAGAATACTTGTAAACACACACATATATAATCCGATCCATTTTATAAAAATACATAATATAAAGCATAGGTGTGTAGTGTATCATTCATAATTTGTTTAAATAATTCAAATATTGTTTTTTTTTTCCCCAGTTTAATAGGATACATTTCTGTAAAGTCAGACTTTTTTTGAAGTCTTTTTAATTAATACATGGTCTGATATCTCACTTAAAGGGATAGTTCACCCAAAAATGAAACCGTTGTCATCATTGTCGTTCTAACCCGTAAGACATTCGTTCATCCTCGAAAATTTGAACTAAACTGCTCGATTCATTAGGATTAGTTTTACGATCTCTTTATGAACTTTTTGAAGCGTCAAAGTGGTAGTTGCATCGAATGCCAACAGGGAGGTAGAAATCTCAATAAAATATCTTATTTGTGTTTCAAAGATTTTTTTTGGTGAACTGTCCCTTTAAGGGAGAGTCTTGTTTGTACTCCTGTTTTTGTCATTGCTGCTGGGAAACGAAGACGGGATTCTCTTCCTGTCGACCTCTCACTCACTTCTGTTGCCTTTGCACTAGTTGGCAAACCTGCTGAGTGTGATGATGGTCCTTTCCAGATGTTGTACACACACACACACACACACGCTCAGTCCATTTAGATAAGATTTAAGTCTCTTACCAACTAAATTAAACATTTCCAAAGCATTAGCTTCCATGATGTAACACTAGTGAAACAGAACATTCAGAATGAAGTAATGTTGGACTGAATGAAAGTATCTGTTTAGGTTGTTAAAACATATTTAACTTCTTCTGGGATGTTTCTACTTAGGTTTGAAAGTGATTTTTGATGCATTGCACAATTTCAGATTTCTCTTTCTCGTTGTGACAGGCATGTCAGAGAGTTTCCTGTTAACAATTACATCTCATTAATACGATCATCCAGGCACAATATTCCTCCCCGTCACAGTCTTGTTTGCGTCAGCAGAAAAGATGAAGTTATTATGTTTTAATGAAAGGTTATGAATGCAGATGTTTTCTGTAGAATATTGTGCATGATTCATCGGTGTACGGAAAACATCTGCATTCATAACCTTTCATTAAAACGTAATAACCATCTTTTCTGCTGAACTGGAATGTGAAATTGAAGTAAATTTATTTCATGTTGAATCATTAGTTAATGGACAGCATTAGTGGCATTACAGTGTTATAAATATAATTTTTTATTCCCTTGTTTATTCCCGTAATGCATCTTCTAGGTATGTGATTTGATTTAGTTGTTAATGTCCGTGAACTTTCTTTGTCCTGTATCTCTGTCTCAGTCGAATGCGAAGCTCAAGCTGGTGAGGAGTCTTGCAGTATGTGAAGAATCATTGGGTCCGTTTTCAACCGACGGTCCTCCAGAATCACAGGTAGTGTCACACGGTCACACAAGCACTCAATATAAAAACCCTGGTGGCTTTATCAGGGACACGTTTGTAAGGAATGATGCGTTATTTGAGATGTTCATTTCTACCAAAACTCAGAGACCCTCAAGACTTAAAAAGTCAAGTCAGTGTTTATTTTTGTTGCACTTTAAATGAGACAGAATGCTTCAAAGCAGCTTCACAGTGATAAACAGGAAAAGAACAGAATCAATGATGCAAACTTCATCAAATATGAGACAGATTCTGTTGATTCAGTTCAAAACGGTTTCAAGTGTAGCCTGTGCATAGTGTATCTTGGCAAGTAAATCTGAGGAATATGTAATGTATAATAATAATATACAGACATTATGTAAACACAAACAATATATATAATACACACACACAAATATTTAGCATTCATTAATATTCATGTTTTTTATATAATCTAACTCCACCCATGAAGGACATCATTCAGCTTCATATCAGCTGTCCGTCCGATAAAGAGGAAGAGAAATCCTCAAAAGACGAGTACGAGAATGAGGAGAGGGAAAAGAAGGATAAAACTCCACGCAAGATGCTCTCACGCGGTAAGGCGCTCACTTTCTGCTGTTATTGTTTATCTAGAACTAGTGACCAACCGATATGGATTTTTTTCATGGTTGGATTTTTTTCATGTCGAAAGCGGTGGCCATCGAGTTGATATAAAACCATTATTATTATTATTATTATTATTATTATATTAATAACAATTATTATAGTTATTATTACTCAGTACTTAAATTTATAATTACACTGTAACAGCCACCTTCAAATAAAGTGTAACGCAAGTCCGCTTCCAACGCTTATCAGCCGAACAAAATCTTATCGGTCAATGCCGATAATTAAAAATGCCATATATTGGCTGATATACTGGCCTTGCTGATAATTAAAAAATACCAAATATCAGCCGATATATTGGCCTTGCAATAATTTAAAAATACCAAATATATTTGGTATTTTTGCTGATAATTAAATATCGGCCATATATTGGCCTGCTGATAATTAAAAAATACCAAATATCGGCCGATATATTAGCCTTGCCGATAATTAAAAAATACCAAATATCGGCCGATATATTGCCTTTGCTGATAATTAAAAAATACAAAATATCAGCCAATATATTGGCCTTGCAATAATTAAAAAATACCAAATATATATTGCCTTGCTGATAGCCATAATAAAATATTAGCCGATATTGGCTTTGCTGATAATTAAAAAATACCAAATATCGGCCGATATGTTGGCCTTGCTGATAATTAAAAAATACCAAATATCGGCCGATTATATTGGTCTTGCTGATAATTAAAAAATACCAAATATCAGCCGATATATTAGCCTTGCTGATAAATTAAAAAATACAAAATATCAGCCGATATATTGGCCTTGCTATAATGAAAAAATGCCAAATATTGGCCGATATATTAGCCTTGCTGATAATTAAAATATCGGCCGATATATTGGTCTTGCCGATAATTAAAAATACCAAATATCGGCCGATATATTGGCCTTGCTGATAATTAAAATATCAGCTGATATATTGGCCTTGCAATAATTAACAAATAGCAAATATCCGCCGATATATTGGCCTTGCAATAATTAACAAATACCAAATATCGGCCGATATATTGGCCTTGCTGATATATTGGTCGTCCACTAGCTAAAACTAGTTCTGGGTATCAAGATATAATATAATATGTGCAGTGTTTGTCACGAGTAATGATGCATCACAAAAAATTATACTATAAAAATGAATTCTGCTTCATTGATTGAACCTTCATTAGTTTTAGTTGTGACGTTCACATTGATCCGATGACTGTTTTTCTGTTCTCTTCCAGACTCCAGTCAGGAATACACTGAT